>JAEIGQ010000062.1:1200000-1757052 GCA_018904275.1 Lordiphosa clarofinis | reverse complement strand
GGGCAACTTTTCTAAAATTCAGAAAAATTTTTCTTAAATATAGAAATTTTTTTCTAAGTTTTAGGGCGATTTCGATTCTATGGTGATTTTCTTAAATATAGAAAAATAATTTTCTGAGTGTATTAAATTGGCAGCTGGAGAGCGCGAATAAATAAGCATTCTTATTTACAGTGGATAAACCCCCCCGCTCCGCGTTGCTAAGCTTTTGGTATGCGCGCTCTCTATGTACTCAGTGTGCTTGAATCCAAATGCGGATGGGCTGTGCTCCGCTCTGCTTTCTGTGTGCGGGGGACCTAAGATCTAAGATCAGAAGAAGTATATACTAATGTGGAACTTTGGTACAGAGTATTGGAAGATGCGGTCTGTTTGGAGTGCTGGTTAATTCATTTTGAAGATTCGGCTCGAGTTAAACAGAAATCCGAACTTTACCGGGAACCTGCTCTTACGTACAACAGACGACACTTATATGCTTAGTATTGCCGAACTCGTCTTTATAGAACTTTCAAGCTAGTTTTCGCCTTCACAGCACCAAATTTTTGCACAATTATTAATTTATTTGGATGTTTGGTGAGCCGTGCACGCGAATGACCTGCTTTTATCTGCATAGGAATGAAAAAATGCTATCGCCTTCTGCCTACTATCTATCAATTCTTCGCAGTGTCTGTTTAACAAAAATGCTTCAATATTTCATTAAAAATAGTTTCCAAGCCCAGCACAACTGTGTTACTTAGCACTCATGACAGTTATCCCAATGTGTATTGACCATTGCAGGTTCACGAAGACCAAGTCTAGCATCGGTGCATAGTACAAGCTCCTCGGTACGTAGCTACAGCATGATGCGTTTTGAGAAGGAGGTGCAGCAGAAGGAGATCAGGCAGGAGATGAAGCTGCGGCTGGCGCGTCTGCAACAGCAGCAGCATCTCACGCAGAACAAGCCGCAGATAATTATCGGAGAGGCGCTGCTGCAACATGGAGCCCTCAGTCGCGTAACCATGGCCACGCCAAGTCCTCTAACGCCGAATTCACTGGATGAGCTGCTGCCATCACTGGATGAAAACCAGGAGGTGAGTTGTGAATGCGTGTACTTGCTTAATTAACTATAAGTCTTGCCTGCACAGTATCCACCAACACTGGAGACCACATTTAAACATCTGGTGCAACCACAAATGGCGTCAGCGTTTGCGTCAACATCAGCAGCCAGCGGAGCCGGATCGTCCTCTCAACCCCATGCAAGCGGCTTTAATGGTCCCTGCAGCTCATCGACTGAGGCACTATAAAATTGTCGTAGGAAATAAGTAATCTTAGTTGTTATCATAGGAGTTGAGTTAAAAGCTTATTGCAAATTTAATTAAATTATACGTCAAACGTGTTTAGTTTTAGCCACTTAGAATATGTCTAACATAGTAAGCCTCTTTATGATGTGGCGGGAGTTAAGCTAAGTCAGTAAGCTAACTTATGTTCTAGTTTTCATTGAAACGGGATTCGTAATCTACCATTTTGTACGTGAATTGTCATACAATTTTTAGAAACTATACAGAAAAAGCCAAAGTTGGTGAAAATGAGTTTGACCTGCCAAGCAATTGCTGTCCTTGAGCTTTTGCCACAGTTTTACTTACGCGACTTCAAGAATGTCTTAACTCAAACGAGAAGGCTAAGCTGACTTCGTCTGTGCCAAAGTTTAAAACCCTTGGAAATGCTGGTTTGAAAATATCTGAGTTTAAGAACGATAACACTGGGATTCATTTGAACTCAAAAAAGTTCATCGCGTCGAGACAACAAAATTCTGAAAGAATACCCTGTTAGGCTTCGGTCTGATTAGCTGCCGTTTTCTTTTTATTGTACTTTGCACTTTTCAGCTTCCGTGTAGGATTTACGATTCCATATCTCGTAAACTTCTTTGAATTTGGCTTTTGTATCTTTAGCTTGGCCTGGAAAACATTTCCTTGCAGCAAATAAAAAAAATTACATCTTAATACTAAAAAAAAAATTACAAAAGTTTTTTGATAATCGAAATTGTAACTTGGAATTACGATTATTCAGTTAATATTCTAAAATTTACTTTTTTTTTAAATTACTTAGATAATTGTAAATGTAATTGAGTAATTGTGCTTGAAATGTTGAATTATTTTGTATTTGTAGGTAAAAATAATGATTTCTTACAAATCAAGTTTGGAAAACACCAAATTTAATGGTTTGCTGATCATGGTAACAAAACCCAAGCTAATAATTGAAATCATTTAATTGAATTATGGATATATAGATATCACAGTGCAACAGTCAAAAAAACTACCAAGCTACACTATGGGGAATCGATAGTGCTACCCGAACTGAATAAATACCTATCAGCGTTTGGCTAGATTGGTAGCTCTTTTCTTTTTTTTACCGTTTTTTTTGAAACTTTGAGTTTTTGAAATTGGGGACCGAAGTTTTGAAAAAGGAGTCATTCGATTTGGGCATACAGCTCATTCAGTTTTGGTGAGAGCTGCAAACTGTCTTCGGCAAAGTTGTAGCTGACAGTCCACAGAACAAATGTTTCAAAGGTTTTTAAAAAATTCATGTTTTCCTGGATTATTTATTATAGCCTATTTCCATTATATTGTGGCCGTATGTGGTCCAGTGGTTAGTGTGCTGGACTGCTGGGCGGGAGGTCGTGGGTTCGATCCTGCCTCGGAACATCTAATAATAAAAGTTTTTTTCTTTCTTTAGAAAATAGCTTTTACACATACGGTCACCCTCACCAGCTATTGGCGCCAGCTGTGAAGTGAAAAAAGCAAATTCTCAAACTTTGCCGTTCGGATCCGGCGATAAACTGTAGGTTCCTTTCTCTTGTGCGAAAAATTTAAAGCACACACGCCAAGAGATCGAGAGAAGCTTGGCTTGGCCCCGTTGTAGGAGCTGTATAGCCGACATTTTTATTTCCATTATAAGTACATTAGGTCGTACATTTTATATATGGAAAAATGTAAGACCATACTGATACCACCTTAAACGATCCATATTTGTGTAAAAAGGGCATAGCAAAAACTATTTTTGAGAAAAAGTTTGTTTTAGGGTCTGCGACTTTGATTTAAAGTTTATCACTCATACGTACTGTTGCCCTTGCTTACATACATATTTAATTTTTTAGTAGTTGGCGTAGACTTGGTTTGAAGTCATAACATTTGTCAAAAAGGTACCATGACCATTAAAAAACTGTGTTTTATATAACCAACACAATATGAAATTATAAAGGTATATTTCGGCAAAATTTCTACTATTTTGCGCTGTTCTTTTCTAGATGAATGCAAGTTTTAGCCGTAAATTAATAGGCTATCAGGATATCTTTGAAGTCAGGTCCCACACTGAATTGAAGTGCTCCGCATCACGGTTGCAGCCGTTTCTGCGAATAGTCTATTTTTACTGTGCTGCTTATAAATAGACTTCTTCAGGATACGTAAAAATTACAGATCTAAATTCAAAATTCAAATCAAAAATTCTTTATTTATTATTGTCTATTCATTTCATTCCCTTGAAAGTAAATGGGATTGGAATTGGGCTCGCCTTGACAAAATAAGGTCTTAATTTACCGACCAAAAATACATTCGATTCCTGCTCCATTTTTATTTGTTTGCTTTTTTGTTTATTTTTATTTGTTGCTCGACTAAATTTATATTTCACAACTTTAAAAATGATACGGAGAATTCGTCGACAAAATTTCGATTCGGTGAACGTATCGTATACGTAATATTTGTAGAAACTTTGAAGGCTAAAATTTTTTTATTTTTCAATTTATTATGTACACCCTAAAAGTAATCGTTTACGATGGTATCAGTTAACTTTATTATCGGCGTCCACCCTAATGTACATATTTGCTGTAGTGGAAATAGGCTAATAAACAACTTTTTTTTGAAACGTATTTTTTTACTTCTTACTTTTAAAAAATCAGAAATTTTCGCATACTTTCTTTGGCAAAAGTGAAACTTTTGAGATACCAAACAACTCTTCTAAATAAGGTTTTACAATCCGAACACGTCTACATCCTCTAAAACGGTAGTCACGCCCAATTCCTTTGACCATTTGATCTACATCTTCTATTTACAAACTCCTGCATTGTCATATAATTCATATAATCATCAAGCGGTTCAAAAAATACTCGTATAGAAATTTTGCAAATTTCGCGTTATTTACCTTTAAAATAAAAGATATATAGCCAATGTTCAAGTCAATCAACTATCTGAGTACCAAATTTTATCCCAATCCATTATGCCATTTGTGCGTGATTGAGTAACAAACGGGCAAACATTCAAACACACTTAGGTTATTCCCTTTGTTGAGCACATAGTCACTTGGTCTGGTTTGCCTGACTAGTATTTGTATTTGTTCAGAGTAAATTGTTGTTAGAAATGCTTACACTTTTCCCCAAGTGCCTATGTGCCCTACAGAGTGAACACCCTAACTAACATACAAACTTTCACATTAGTAAGATACATAAAGTTTTAGATGGAACCCAACCAACAGATAATGGTATTGACGCTTTGCTATCTGCAATAGAACATTATATTAAAGAACAGTTTGAAAGATATTTTCTTGATCCGTCGATAAATTTCGAGATTTTTCAAAAATATTTAATGCTTAATAAGATAGCGATCATATAAAGAATGTTTTCATTTGCAAATATTACTAACGACTCAAGACACCATGGCTTTTCCGATTTTTCGTTTGAAAAATTAATGGTCATGAAGACCAACAGGAATTAAATGGATAATATGAAATAAACTTGTTATTATTTTTAAACAAAACATTTAATTTAAACCATGACTTTGATAACACTATGCAACAATTTTTTGATCCCGGCTTCTTAATTGTTGAACCTTATGTAAAATTTCTGAAGTCAAATCTGCTCTCAGATATGTCAAAAGTATAACGGTTTTTGAGATATCGCGAAATTTTCAATTTTATTGATTTGAAAAAAGGAAGGTTTACTAAAATGCTCTTTTTTTTGGTTTTAGTTCACCGATATGTATAAATTGGAACAAAATTAAAGATAATAAAATTATTTCTTAAAAAAAAACGATAGTTGTTTAAAATCCAATCACAAATGACGAAGTTATGGCCCATCAAAGTTGGATTTTTGAAAAAATGTTGATAATTTTGAATTTTTTGCTGCCTTTCATTAAGTTTTTTCAATCTTACCATAAAAACTGCTCAGGTCTCAGATATTGACAGGATTGGGTAATCTCTTACGAACATTTTTTGCCATTGGTCATCGAAATCGAAATAAAATAATTTTATTATCTTTAATTTTTGTTCCAGTCTATACATATCGGTGGACTAAAACCAGAGAAAATAGCATTTTAGTAGACCTACCTTTTTTTTAAAATCAATAAAATTGAATTCATAGCTCAAAAACCGTTCTACTTTTGACAAATCTGAGAGCAGATTTGAATTCAGCTTGAAATTTTACATTAGAATCGATTGCTTAAAGTGCCGGAAACAAAAACTTTTCAAATTGTGACATAGTGTAATTGGGTGATTAAATTTGGCTCCTAAAAATTCATGAATAATTCCACATTTCAAGCACAATTACCCAATAATCCCCCTTTGCAGCTACAATTATCTAAGTAGTTGTACAAGTAATTAAATTTTGTAGTATTCACTGAATAATCATTGCCAAGTTACAATTACAATAAAAACTTGTAATTAGGAATTGATTTCAATTATGTGAAATGTGGTAATGGTTATGATAATTCAAGTTTACAGCTCAGTCTTATAGTTATGTCAAATCAATCGAAATTTTTGACTGTGTCAGACAATTGCTATTATATGTGACCAAGAGCAACAACTTCCTCTAAGACGTAAAACAGAAATTCCAAATAGATTTAAAGATATGGAATTGCAAGTCCCAATAATATGCTCAAAACTTTCAAGTGGAATAAAAAGAAAACGTCTGCTAACCAGACCAAACCCAGCGAAGGTTTTTAAACTTGCACATGGTAACACTAAGACATAAATATATTCTATCTATTTACCTACAGTCGTTCGATTTCGGGCAATTTTGCAAATGTTTGAGAGCATATAATATTCACAGCCAGCGAGTTTAAGAACGAAAACATTGAAAAACGAGAGCGTAATTAAAAGGCGGCTCTTCTCAACTTCGATATACGCGTTACTTATGGGAAGAAATGTTTAATAGCCTTTCTGTGTTCCTAAGAATGTCTTAATAATAGCGACCCGATTTCCGCTCGTAACGTTCATACTCTTCCCATGCATCGAACCACACTCGACGACCATGTAGCCGAGGCCACGTTTCGATCAATCGTGCAACCGACGTCACACTCTAACGAACAACATTCTATCGAACTAGACTAGACAACATGTTGGCAGGTTACACTAGGCTAAAGACCGCGCAGCCCAACATTTTGACATTCCAGTGTTGAAAATTCATTTTTCGATCCATTCCAATTTCAATTGCTATCCAACATTTTCTGATGTGGGGGCGGAGGTGGGCGGGGCAAAAATTTGAAACTGGATCTGCGTGCAGACAATCCCATCAAAGTTTTTAACTAGTTTCACGCTTCTTTCTGCGACATTATTCACACCTTTGACTCTTTTCAGTAATTTTTTTTCATCCCAATTCAAAATTAATTTTCTAGAAACTTCCTCTTGAAAACGGCGCTTTATTAATAATGAGTGATCTTTTCTCATCTTCATTCGACATTCTCTTATGCGTTCAGAACTAGCTCGCTTATGTTGTGTCCCAAAGCATTAGCTCTTGCTTTAAGAATGATAGCGGCAACTCGGGATTGTCCATAAAATTCCATTCTCAGTTGCGGTACATTTCGTTATCGCGAATAGCATTCTTTCTGAGACACACACATTGATCATAAAGTTTTCTAAAGCTTCTGCACACATTTTTTCCTAGTTTAGTTTAGGCAGTACCTTAATGAGTATTTCTATCCTCTTATATTTTGCAGAAGAACCGCTCAGACACCTAGACGAAATAAATGCATTTCGAATCCTCTATACCCTGCATTTTGCTTTGCATCAAATATTTAAAAAATAGATTAGATTCAACAACAACGTTTCGCATCTCAAACGTCATTTATACGAAAAAGTATAATGAAAAGGGGAAATTTAAATTTAATATAGCAACTTTAAGTCTCAGTTTAGTCTTTCATTACGATAGCTAGAAATTTTTACGAATTTTTTGCGCATTGGGGAAGAGAACATTTAAAAAAAAATTCTAAGAGTAAAAGATAATTATAATAAAAAAAGGTGGACGACTTATTTTTTAATTCTAATGATGACACATAACCAGGGCTTAATCCCGAAACGAATTTCGGTTCCGGTTCCGGTACCGGTACGTTCCGAAATGCATGTTTTGGTTAAAGGTTCTATTTCGGTTTTCCATTAAGTTCGGTTTTCGGTTTCGAAACGGTATCGGGATTGTAATTTCGGTATACCGTTACGTACCGATATAAGTATTAGTATTATTCCTGAAAGTGATTTGCTTTTGATTTGCTTTCGATTTGATTTCGTGAGACAGCTGTATGTAGGGAAATTAAGACCATACTAATTGATTTCGTGAAAACAGCCTTGACGCTCATCTTCATTTGCTTTCATTTTAGTGTGGCGGTTCTCTTAGAAAAAATGCGCATGGTGTTTGCTTAAATTTTGTTGTGATTGAAAATTAATACATAAATCGCTGTAAGTTATTTTGCGTTCCATATTTTCGTGATTAAACGATAATTATTTGTTGCATCTTAGACTGCATACGAGACTACTGAAAAATAGGCCCGCGTCCTAGAGTAGACAGAGTCATAAGTGCTCGAGTTCTTGGAGCTTGTGCTTGACTTGGTAAACGATGTTCAGGGTTATATATTTTCACAGCTCTGAAATGTTTGATGTTCCAAATTCCTCGATAATTTTATCCAGCCTCTTCCTCTTTGGATCTGTCAAACAGCATAAGTCACTTTCTGTGGCCAGAAACAAATACATAGTTAATTGAACTAACCTTAGTTAAGTTGCAAACTTTTTAAAACTACAGATTTTGCCCACACACTATTACACAGGCCAACAAAATGACCATCTTTGTGAGGTGCAGCCTTGTTGATTTAAAAATATGATAAGTTTATGTTTACTGATTCCAAAACTGGTTTCGGTTTCGTTCCATCAGCTCTTGTTTCCAAGATATAGCAGAAAAACGAAAATCTTGCATTTTTGGCACTCTAGGATTTATGGAGGCCACACTAGGCATAAATGTCTGAGTTTATGAGCTACTTACGAGAAAGGACATATCATTGCAAATTAAAAAAATCATAGGGACCATATAAGTCCAGCGGAAAGTGTCTAATTTGGCCTTTAAAGAGAGAAATTTTTCGATTTATAGCATTTTTATCAAAATAAATCATCCCGTTTAAGGGAGCGCGGTAATTGGATTAATACATTCGCCATCTGAGCATATACCCACACATATGATCTAATTTTGTGATTTTTATGGCATTTAAATAAGTTTATTTGGCAAAGATATGGCGTGTTTAAGACGAAAATACATATTTAAATTTATGGGAGGAAAACTAGATTGTTACTCTAAATCTGTATAGGAACTGTAAAGGGGCTACTTGGTTCGGCATAAATTGTTATATTTTTAAATGTAGATGATAAATTATAGTTGGAAACATGTAACCTTTTCACAATTCCTATAAAAATTTGAGTTACAAATCTAGTTTTCCTCCCATAAATTTAAATATGTAATTTCGTGTTTAAGAGGCTATAACTTTGCCAAATAAATTGATTTAATCGCCATAAAAATCACAAAATTAGATAATACGTTTGTCTATAGGCTCAGATGGCGAAAATATTAATTCAATAACTGCGCTAGCTTTAACGGGCTATAAAAAATGCTAAAAATGCTATAAATCGAAAAATGTCTGTCTTTAGAGGCCAATTTAGACACTTTCCGCTGTATGATTTTTCAAATTTGCATTGATATGTATTTTATCGCAATTAGTTCATAAATTCAGATAATTATGCCTAGTGTGGCCACCATAAATCCTAGAGTGCCAAAAAGTCGACTTTCTGGTTTTTCCGCGATATCTTGGAAACAAGAGCTGATTGAACAAAACCAATGATACAGTTTTGTTCAGTGAAGTCTATATTAACATAATCTGTTAAAAATAGAACTGCACCAAAATCACTGTTGGGCTTTGTTATTAAAGAAGATTACAAAAATGTATTTCACAATTTCATTCGTCATTTTTTGCTTTAGCGCCCTTGTTTAAATTTTGCGCCAATTGAAAGCAAATCAGATTGAAGTCTGGATCGTCGTTCCACCAACTGCTTCGCTTTTGCTTTCATGAAAGCAAAGCAAAAGCAAATCAACTTTCAGGAATACCAATAATATTTATTTTTAAAACTGAAAAAAAAACCAAATTCTGAAAAAAATCTAAATCATTTTATTCCTGTTAAATAATGTAAATTAAAATTCAATACAAAATGAATTGTTTCACATTTTAAGTAAAATTATATAGTATTTTTTTACGAACTTATTTCTTTTTTTTTACCTATACGACCTAATGATTACATTATATGCTCATAAATGTAAATATTCAGGGGTGCCACAGAGTCCACTAGCGATTTGGCTTCTAGCGATTTGCCAAATCGCTCGAATATTTTCGCCATGCCACAGAACTCGAGCGATTTAATTTTTTTAGCTTGTTCACAAACCCTTTCGAACTTGACTGCGTCGGTTAGACACCCCGCAAGAGCAAACTAGCTTAGCCTTTTCATGTGATTTCTTATTAATGTTTTGAATGTGAGCTATTTGGTAAGTTCTTTTTTAAACAAAACAAACTTAATTTTCTTCAACTGAGTTAAATATTCAAATTTTCTGCCCGCCAAAAAAAAAAAGATACCTTGCAACTCGAACTGCAGCACGGTTACGCCAGTACGGCGAACGAAAATGGTAGCAAAAGATTTGCGTTAATTAAATAAATGATTCTCGCAGGTCAAATGGCAATCGTCGATTTACGGAAGAAGCAAATCTGTAAGAAGACGCTAGAGTGCAGCCTCCTTGGATCCGCACTTGACCTTCTTTCTAAATCAGACGATATACATATGTACATAGGTAGGCAAGATTATACGGGTAAACGATGCTGTGCTTACAAATAACATTGGGCCACGCATTATTCAATTCAAGCAATCAAAGAAAAGGTTGGCCAGATTTAAAGTCAGTTCTTTGGCGCCAATTGCGAGGTTGAGGCCCTTCATAGAAGCCAAGCAAATTTCGCTCTGGACATCAGTTCGACGCTTTCCTCTTTATAATTTACTTAAATTATAACAATTTCGGAAAAATAATAAAATTTACCAACATTTGAGCCGTCATTATTTTGCCTTCGGCGTTGCCACTTTGTTCAACTCAAATTGGCAGTAATCGATTTGCAAATTGCACAATAATAATAGCAAAAGATCAACGCAAAAATTACACTAGTTTACAGCATTTCCGATCCCGACCATCTGGCAGTTATTTCGTATGGAAATCCATTTGCTGAGTCCAAAAATCCAATCCGCAAAATTTTTTTATGGGGCCGTTTTGGAGAAATCGCGGAAAAGCTAGTTTTTTGATTTGCAAAAAAAGTACCTTCAGAAAAATGGGTATATCTTCAGTATCGTGTCTTTCATTATGAACAGGTAATGCTTACTTGAAAGGTAATTGAACGCCCTATCATTCGTTGAGGCACCACTTCTTAATCCGGTGCTGGACTTCAGCGTTATAAAGGCTTTAATCGGCAAAGTTGCCGTTATCACTTTTTTAAAAAAATCTAGATTTGAAGCGCGATTTTCACCACGAAAAAAATTATGTAAAATTTATTTTATTGCTGGTCACTAAAGATTTATCTATTAAAAATACAACGCCACATAACTCATTAAAATCCGATCAGGAATAATGAAGTTATTGGCATTTTAGTAAAAAATGGAAGGTTTCAACTTCAACCAAATTGACTTATTTTGACTGTTTTATGTTCGTCACAGGAGGCATAGTTAAAATTCAAACAATTCTATTTAAAAGCTACTATGACCTAACAAATTTATTTTGTACCTGGTTAAGTTTTTAAGTGATTGACTTAGGTTGAAAAATGATTGCAAGACGTCAAATTGAATGCAAGAATGATCTTGGGATGCTAACAATTTCAATAACAAGGCATATAGAAAATCGATTATATATTGGATATTCATCTAAAAATGTTTATAAGTTTTGATTGTACATATTTTATAACACAGTTAACACTCAAAACAGCCTGGGAACGGGCCCAATAAATTGTGAAACAAGAGGCCTCAGATAGCAACACCACATACCCGGTTTTTTTTTGATCACGTCTAGTTCGCGATTAATGGTGAAGGGATTCAACACATTTGTTATACCAAATTCCCGACTCTAATGGACAAGCGGTTAGTGCCCGGCCTCAGAAGTCTAATTTAGAAAAAAGAATCTATGGAAAACCACTCGATAGAATTTTTTATATTACGATAGGATGAAAAATTTCATTATTAAAAAGAATTTTATCATAAAAAACAAAAAAGTTATCTTCGGGCGGTGGTAAAGCTCATATAATTTACACCAATGTCATTGAAATTGTTAGCGGAGTCTAAAATAAGTAATGCCCGCAAGCATACCAAGATCATTCTTGCATTCAATTTGACGTCTTGCACTCATTTTTCAACCTAAGTCAATCACAAAAAAACTTAACCAGGTACAAAATAAATTTGTTAGGTTATAGTAGCTCTTAAATAGAATTGCTTGAATTTTAACTATGCCTCCTGTGACTGGTTGAAGTTGAAACCTTCCATTTTTTACTAAAATGCCAATAACTTCATTATTCCTGATCGGATTTTAATGAGTTATGTGGCGTTGTATTTTTAGTAGATAAATCTTTAGTGACCAGCAGTAAAATAAATTTTACATAATTTTTTTCGTGGTGAAAATCGAGCTTAAAATCTAGCTTTTTTAAAAAAAGTGATAAATTTAATGCAAAGTTGCCGATAAAAGCCTTTATAACGCTGAAGTCCAGCACCGGATTAAGAAGTGGTGCATCCACGAATGATAGGGCGTTCAATTACCTTCCAAGTAAGCTTTACCTGTTCATAATGAAAGAACCGGCACCACATATATACGCATTTTTCTAAAGGTACTTTTCTTACATATCGGAAAACTAGCTTTTCCGCGATTTCTCGAAAACGGCCCCATAAAAAAATTTGCGGATTGGATTTTTGGACTCAGCGGAAGGACTTACACAAGGAATTGCTACCAAATGTTCGGGATCGCGAAATTTGTATTATTTTGTAAACTAGTGTTATTGTTAGTAAATCTAATTTTTTATCTCTGATTAAACACAAAAGTCGCTATTGTATACACTTTAAAACTAAATTCGATTAATTTCGAAATTCAAATAATAAAAAAGGTGGCACCACTGAAATACTAGCGATTTGGTGAGTTGCATTGAATGACCAATTTCACTAGCGATTTAACTAGCGAATTTACTAGCGATTTAGTAAAATATAATACTTATTTAATAAACTTAACATGTTAAATGTTCAATTATTTTGATGTAGATTATTCAATAATTGAACAGCCTTCAAGAATTAATAAGGCTTATTTTTATCAAAATGCATTTAAAGGATTTATTCAAGCAAATCGCCGACTGAAGAGTGCGCGATTTGCAAATCACTCGAAAACAGGCTCTGTGACAGGGCGCAATCAAATTCGAGCGAATTTAGAGCGAAAGTGATTTCTGTGGCACCCCTGATTATGTATTATTAGCATTCGAATTTTATACGTCCACTTTATAGCATTCTTGTGATGTGCTCGCAGTAACATAATTATATTTCCAATTTGCAGTGCATCTAAATACACAAACCTACTTTCTCTGTGTAGGTTAGCTTAGGTTGCAATGTCTAAAAATGACAATGCGCTCTCCCACTTAGGCCACTATGGGGCCATTGCGAATATTAAAACTAATCAACAGTTGCACGGGGATTTCCTAGAGCCCAAAAACGACATGTGAAACCATCAATGTGCTGATCAAGAATATATGTATATACTTAATAAGGTCGAAAATGATTCCTCTCTGTTACATACAGACTTAATATAATTTCATACATACGGAACGCGTAGAAAAAAAAACCGAAACTGTACCGGGACCAAAGTTTCGGTTTCGTTTCGGTACCATCGGTTCCAATAATAACGGTAAGCGATATTCGGTTCTCAAAAAAAAATTAATATCGGTTCCGTTTCCGGTACGCGATTTGAATCGGTTTATTTCGGTTAACGGTTCCGGTACCGGTATTGAGCCCTGCTTATAACCTATCCAAATTGGTTAAGCTTAATTTTCCGGCCTGATAACTTCACTCCTTATTATATTAAATAATGCATACTTTTCGGCTTGCATACTTTCCGGCCTGCTCCGACAAATGTGGTGCGTATTTTTATAAATTCAAGACTTACTGAAAAGTTGGAAAAGCTTTAAAACTGACGGAGAAGATAAACTCGATACAAACGGGCGGACAGACGTACGGACTTTTATAAGATAGCGGTCGGTGGAGACGAAGTTTGCTTTTCTATACGTTTTCCTAATTCAATTGATTCCTTCTATCAAAATACAGTTCCGTATATTGACTCGGCTATTGATGCGGTCCATGAAAATAAATACTTAAAGGAGATGTTTCCTTCTGGCTGTTACAATCTTTATAACAAACTCATTATACTTTTGTACCCTGGTTAAGGCCTGATTCCAGATGACATAAATTTTTATTTCGGCACAATACTTTATTCAAATAAGACTGCTTTGCAATAGCATTCAGATTTCAAAACAGTTCAAAATGTGCACTTTCTATTCATGTGCACTTCAACATAAAAATTGATTTTTATGTCATCTGGAATTAGGCCTTTTCAGAGTATAATTACCGAAAAAGTAGAGGCATAGCTTTTTTCGTAAAACCTATTTGTTCAAAAAATAAATAAATTTTATTCGTGCGTCTAGCGCAGTTTTGTTATGTTCCACTTTTTGCAAATCCTTGCTCACTTTGAGCATAAGAATATTCTTGATCATGTTGGGCAACGCAAACTCAGTATATTCACATGGACTGGCTGAAGCAGGAACAAGAGAAAGATGACGATCTTGCTTGGCTGTCAAACAGCATGGAATTCACAACGAATCGCCTTGAAACATATAAAATTGATAACTCTGTAGGTATATTAAGTTAATTTAATGTTCAGTTAATTGTTAATATGAGACTAGATAGGACTTGCCCTAATTTCTAGAACTGATAAAATAAACGAAAACAGAATTTATAAAAACGGTTTATACATAGAAATAGAATGCTGTATATTTCAAATGATGACAAAATTAGGGTATATCGCTAAATATGTAGGAGTTATATGAGTGTGAATGAGTCCGGACTTTGATGTTCATATAAAGCGTGTTATAGTGAACAGAATAGTGAGTAATAATATTGAAAATCAATAAGGTGTTGTATGTATATTCAAAGAAATCAGGCCACTTTTGCCAAACAGTGCTGATAACAAACATGAACACGTTTTAAGTTCTCTAAATGTGTTGACCCATCCATTTAATGATTCGAGAGCTCAAACGAGGGCGAGTCGTCATCAAGCATTGGTGTTGCTCAGTTTCCCAAAAACTTTTGGCAAGCATATGGTTAAATACCATTAAGAATTCTCGGCTTTTTGTGGAATGCTCCTGCGCATTTCGGCAAAATATCTCCGCTCGAGTTGGATGGAAATATATTATTGTTAATATTATAGTTTTTTTCAACGACCTTTAAAGCGTCCAAACAAGCCTGTTTCTAGCCGGAAGTCACGTAATTTATCTTTTCGCCGCGCTTCGCGCGTTTATACACAAAAATACTGTTTGACCTACAGCTGACGAAAGCTGACCGATGCACGCTTTTAATGATAACACAAGTTTACAAAAAAAGGCCACTTTTTGCAACAGAGAACTTTGCAACCGTTCCTTATGTATTTTTGGCCGCTGAACTCAGATAAATTGTCCGTTTTCTTCCAGCACGTCAGGTTCACGAGATATTTGCATTAGAGAGGTATTCTTACATTTGTTGGTCGTGTGGCCACATTAAGTGTCCTATTCGAACCAACTTTGTTTTAATGTAAGCTGCATTGAATGACGTTAAAGAAAAACCAAACACGAAGTTTTGATTTTGCTGATAAGGTACCAATTTTTGGATTTAAACATTAAAAATGTGGGTTTTTTTTAAAAAATCGATTTTTTTTGCAAGTTAAAGAAATTCTGTAAATTTTTCTGATAATATTAAAAATCTTACAAAAAAATAGTTGGTAGCCTTTTGTTTTTTCTTATTTCAATTATTTTCAGTTTTCCAATATCATTGCGCTTTTAGAAGTTATAGCCCAAAAACTATACAAATTTTCGACTTTTTTGGACAACATTTACCGCCAAAATTTCTTGTAGCTTGAAAATAACATGGTAGTTATTTTTAAACCAAAGAATGGATATTAAAAAATTATTTAAGATCGATTTTGGAAAATTTTTAGACATTTTAAGGCTTAATATTGTTAAAAAAATGTAAAAATATTACAAAATTTTTTTAGGTTTTTGGACAATAACTTTTAAAATCGCAATGAAATCGAAAAACCGAAAATAATTGAAATAAGAAGAAACAAAGGACTACCAACTATTTTTTTCTAAGATTTTTAATATTAGCAGAAAAATTTACAGAATATCTTTAACTTGCAAAAAAAATCGATTTTTTCAAAAAAACCCACATTTTTAATGTTCAAATCCAAAAGTTGGTACCTTATCAGCAAAATCAAAACTTCGTGTTTGGTTTTTCTTTAACGTCATTCAATGCAGCTTACATTAAAACAAAGTTGGTTCGAATAGGACACTTAATGTGGCCACACGACCAACAAATGTAAGAATACCTCTCTAATGCAAATATCTCGTGAACCTGACGTGCTGGAAGAAAACGGACAATTTATCTGAGTTCAGCGGCCAAAAATACATAAGGAACGGTTGCAAAGTTCTCTGTTGCAAAAAATGGCCTTTTTTTGTAAACTTGTGTAATCTACGTCGAGACGTATCAAAATGTTCTCTATTAAAACTCACTTGGGCTGATATGAAAACACTTTGTAAATGGGGTTAGGGTTTAAAATGTCAAGCTATCTAATGGAAACGTCAAGTCTCACCAGCCAACACTTTGTGTTGACGAGGCGCACAATTAAAATAGTTACCCTCGTATTAAAATCTAAATATAAGTGTGTACATTTAGTAAATTAATTCCCAGGGGAATAATGATGTTAGAATTATACATATGTACTATTTAAGATTGAGTTTGATGGCAAACCATTATTTATAGATGAATATGCTGCAGTAGTGTTTCTGTACCAAAAACTATGTCTGTACTCTCTTTACACACACCCACACAATAAGTATATGTAGAAAGACCTCTCTGTCCACACAGATGGTTCTAGAGAAATACCAAGTAGCCTATACCTTGAACTTAGCTTATCTATAATTGTTCGACTTGCAAGTCAATTTTAATTTACGAACTTTGTACAAAGGAGTTTCAAATGAATACAATAAACAAGAATGTAAATTGTAACTGTAATATAACTAAATATTTGATACCAGGTTGTTGTTTGAAGTAGAGCATGTTATTTATCTCCTAGATAAAAATGATTTATTTGAATCGATAATAATACCATACAACAGTCAGGTGAGGTACGGCTGATGCATTGGTCGCTCCAAATTTCAGAATTAAAGATATACAAATTTTTGATTTGTTACTTTTTCTTAACTTAAAAAAGCAGTGTGAGTAGCACAATCCATTTCATAAAGAATTGCAGAAACTATTATGTGCGCCGATTAAAAATACCCTGGTTGTTTTCATTCATATTTCCAAACTGGGCTTAGCTAGTAGCTGCCGACGCTGACGGCGCTGAGAGAGGGAGATCGTGCTCGAGCCATTGCTCTATCTCAGGATTTTCCAATCGATAATTTTTTCCTTTTGTAACTTGGTAATAGGCTTTTTACACTGAGCACATCTAACATCTAACATCCAACATCCTAAGTTTAAATGCTTAATAGCCATATGCTTTGCCAACATTTTTAAACTTTTTTTTCGTAGAAATGTTAAGTGGGTCGATGTCTAATAGGTAAATACTACAAAGATAGCAAATTCCGCCATGGGAAATATTTTTGACTCAGGATGTTAGATGTTAGATGTGTTCAGTGTGGAAAGCCTATTACGCTGCTTGCTACAGCTGTGCCTACGTATTCTCCTGATTTGGCTCCGCGTGACTTCTGGCTATTTAGCAAACTCAAGAGACCGCTCCGGGGATACCGTTTTGACGCGATTGAGATGATAAAAGAAAATGGCAGAAGGCTTTGAACTAGTGTTGGGTAAAGGTTGTTCTTTTCGCTGAACATGTTCACTTGTTCTTTTTTTCTAAGTGAGTCAACTCACTCAATTCGCTCACTTGTTCTCTTGTTCAATTGTTCTTGTTCACTTGTTCTCGCTCACTTGTTCTTGCTCACTTGTTCTTGTTCATTTGTTCTGCTTCACTTGCTCTTGTTCTGTTGTTCTTGTGTTCTCAGCGAGCGAGAGAAAACAGATGATTACAAGTGTATGTGTGTGTATTGCTGTTTGGCCCCCCGATGATCATGCAGATGCCAAGCTCAGTTTGCTCGTAATATTAGCCATCTACTCGTCGCGTATTTTTGGCAACATGTAGGGCTGGCTTATACACAAAGCTTGCAATCCTTTTTGGCTTAGAGGACCGAATTGCTCGACATTTTCCACAAGGGCAGAATGGTCGTTGTTGTTGTTCTGCCGTACAACTGGATCCACTGTGCGGTGTGATGCTTTGTGATTTGCAACTTAAGGTAACGCTGCAATATTTTCATTTCGCCGTTTTAATATCCAATTCGGTCGCTTTGCTTTCTGATTACACTTAAAGGTTGCTTAACGCAGAGTTGCCATAAATTGACAACAAACAGTAAACTAATTCAACAGTCAGGTCACCCTGAACAGTTCACTGAACTAGATACCGAACAGATGTTAGGGTACAGAACACAGAGCAACACACAGAACAAGACAAAACTGAACAGCTCACAGAGCGAGACAGACAGAACAACTTTCAGAGCAAGGGAGAGACTGAACAGTTAACAGAGCAAGACAGAACAACCCTCTGAGCAAAAGAACAAAAGAGCGAGAACAGAACAAGAGAACAATTAAAGAACAACTCAGAGCAAGAACAGAACAAGAGAACAATTCAAGAACAACTCAGAGCAAGACAGAGTGTACAAGATAGACTGAACAAGACTCGCTGAACAAAAAAGAACAATTGAATAAGAACATGTTCGCTTGCTCAGTTTAAAGAACAACTCAATTTTGTTCACTCACTCATGAGCTACCCAACTCTACTTTGAACTTTGAAAAGTGCTATGATAACTAGAAAATGGGCTAGCATAAGTGTATTGCAGCGAATAGGGATTACTTGAAAGGGGATGAAATAGATAAAGATAAATGAGGACTTTAAAAATACTTCTAAGAAAATTCACTTTAAATTTGATTACAGTAGTATGTTTAGTATACATGACTCCTGGATATGCGCGCTGCTGCTTTCCCCTCCACCCATATATTCCCATAGGAATCAGAAACATCGCATCAACGACCAACTCCACCTAGCTCGTTTCATTTAAGCTTTTCAGAAAAACACAGAAAAATTTCTTCGAACTCGATTGGCATTTGAGCCCTGTACCTCATGCACTCAACGTATGGAATGGCGCTCTAGCCCATTCAGCCGATGTACATTTTTGGTGGTCCCTTCTAGAGATCTACTTAAGCTGAAATAAGAGAGAGATCAAAAAAAGAGTTAACTTGCTATTTCTCTTGAATATCTCTCTGTTGAAAACCGGTTTTGTTGTTCCTTAAAGCAAATATTATCCGATTTCTGAAAAGGTATTTTTACCTCTGCGTATGAGCTCCGTACGCATTGCTAATTTTTAAAGGAATAGGGAATAAAGAGGGACGCTAATAAAAATTAGTCTTACATAATTTTTAACACAGGTAATATTGTAGTTAGTCGTTTTTATTTTGACATTCTTTGTCCTCTTTTTATATTGGTTATCTATGGTATTTTATAGCGACTTATACCTTTCGCAGTCATAGTCTTGCAGATATGGTGGAAGATCCAAAGCACAAACAGTTTTTAATGTATTTTGCGGTTCTTTGAACATTCTCAGCATTGAGTTATATGATTTAATGATTCTTCAGCCACGGTCACTAAATAAATATTTTAATTTAAGAGGCCGTAGCAGATACTTTTTGTTCCGACTTACAACCTTTAGAAAAGTCGCAATTGAAGCAATTGTCGAATGTTTTTTTCAACTTATGAATAACTTTTAAAATATTTACTGCTGTTCAAATTTAGCAGTATTTAAATAGTGTTACTCTGAGTACAGCATTTTTAACACCGGTGTTTGGCAAGATATGACAACAAAAATGTGAATTTAAATTAAAAAAAAAATATTCTTGCATTTCGTAGAATTTATATAAGTGAAGGTTTGAAATAATTTTCATTCAACAATTTAATATTCGCTATATTTTAGACTAGGAAATCTCTTCCCAATCTGAACAATAGATGGCGCAACTACTTTGACCATGTGACGGTTCCAGTCCTAGTTCATCCAGCTTCAATCACAAATCCAGTACATCTATCTGGTTCACACATCACTGACATCTATCGATGATCGATACTCCCGTCTGTAACGAATTACGTACGGGCGGTTTTCGACTTTTGGGGCCGCTTAATATCCGGTAGTCGTCGGCGGGTGGATATGTTGCTGCCTCCAAAGCTTGCCTGATCTATTTTTCTCCTATATTAGTGAGCGTGCTTGCGACAATAAAAAGACTAAATTCTAACCGGAAGAGAACAAATAATCCAAACACAAACATACACTTACACTCTTACACTTCGTATTTACAGCCACTGTTGTTGTTGTGGTTGCGCTGGCCCACCCTTCTGACCGTTCGCTCCTAAACGACTTCATAAATTCTGTGAACGATCCCTTCTCCTTCTCAAGGGGCAGCGTTAGCTGAGTTCAACCCAAAATTATTTAATTACGATACATTATAAAAAAATTTATTGACTTAAAACGACAAAACAGTAGTATGTAGACATGTTAAAACTGCGATTATTACGCTAGTGAAAGACTATTATAAAAAAATTAAAGTAGATATTTCTAAAATTCAAACAAAATTTAAATTGATAAACAAACGCAAATCTCTGTTGTGCGTATGGTATGGGTGTCTGATTGCTTAAATGCTTGTAACCTCTCAGGCATAAATGCGCAGTATTCAAAAGCAAATGCAAAAAACTAACAAACGCCTAATACAGCGGTTAAGCGCAGGCGCGCAGAAGCATTAGAACGCGCACTTGTCTGCC
Organism: Lordiphosa clarofinis; assembly: GCA_018904275.1. Classification (NCBI taxonomy): domain Eukaryota; kingdom Metazoa; phylum Arthropoda; class Insecta; order Diptera; family Drosophilidae; genus Lordiphosa; species Lordiphosa clarofinis. The sequence goes on along the minus strand of JAEIGQ010000062.1, from coordinate 1,736,576 downwards.
GGTAAACTTAAAAGAGGAGAGTGGGGGAGGTAACTCCTAGCGAGCTAGACAAAGCAACGGAATCTTTCATATGATTTTTTTTTCGTTTCTTTTCTTTTGCGATTCAATGTTGATGTTTTAGGGTTTTAGCATTGGCAAAAATATATGCATTTATATAATAAAAATTTGGGTTTTTGAACTTACTTTTGGTTCTCCACAGTTGAAAGCGCTCCCATTGTAGATACCGATGTTAAAAAAGATTATAATTAAATGCACATCTGCCTTGCCTCTATGCCGTTTTCTCCGATTCAAAGTCTTTTGGATTTTATAACAAAAAACGAAACGAAATGTTTATGCTTTTGCTGCACTGCCTGACATCTCTTTGAAAATTTGTTTACCCTTTTACAGGTTATTTGGCAGCAGCAAGCAGACTCTCACACTCACTCGCGATAATAAAAATTATTTAAAAACGATCAGAAACAAAAAAATGATTTAAAACGATTTAAAGGCTACTATTAACAACTAATCCATGCGTAATGGTTTCACTTCGCGTCCGGGCTCAATTAGAAGATTTTATGGTATTAATTAAACGCTCGTCTCACACTTCCGACGCAAGCAAATGATTTCGGGCAACTGATTTGTATCTAAAACTTTCTGCCTAGGCTTTGGGCATTGGAGGCGTTTGGGAGTTTAAATGTTAATTCGCTCTTTAGTGAGCCTTGCAGTCGCTGAAGGTTGATGTTAAGCTTGCGTGCGTTTGATCCCTTTAGAGGCGATGGAAATCAACCTTCCTGGCTTCCGCTTGGGATGAATAAAATTTTGGGCGTTATATGACGCCAAATCCTCCTGTAAAGGCAAAGGAAAATTTTCCTCGTGAGCCTCACTCTGTCAATGACAATTTTTTCTCCCTCAAGTGATGGAGACCCCCCGTTTGCTCCAACTTACCCTGTTGGATCTGGCGTCCACAAAAAGATTGTGAGCGCGCCTTAAGCAGCTCAAGTTGGTTCTACGCACACTTGTAAAAAAATGTCACTTTGGACTTTCCGGGTCCGAAAACTTTTGCTGATTTCTTATTAGTGAAACCGGTTGAATATGAGAAGAAAAAATCAACTTTTCACTGCGTGGCTTTTTGTGAATGCTTGTGGAGGCGTCCTTCTTCGCCCACGAAACCTCGGTGACGCTGCAGCCCAGCATCTCACCACTCCGCCATTGGAGCAGAGGGAAGCTAGACTCTGTCTCGCTTCACGCTTTCCTTTTCCCCTTGTGGGGGTGCATTGCCTTGACGACAACGGAACTTGCAGCCCAATCCCTCTGCATCCGAACGTGCACCCACACATGATCCTGCTCGCGCACTTATACGGACGTCCTAATATGACCACCCATACCTATGCTTCTCACATGTATAGGCTCTTTTCGCTGTTAAGCTTAAGCCTTCAACACGTCGCTCAGAGAGAGCTGCTCAACAGCAATGTGTGTGTGCATCGCTAACATACCTCTGTTATTCTTATGCAAAAAAATGTATCTACATAGTAGCTACAAGCGCCCTTACACGTCTTAAAATATCTTATATTTCTAACTCACACAAACATGTCTTTCCGCCTTTCTGTGACAGCCATTCTTACCGGCAACACGCCGACTCCAATAAGCCTAGCAGAAATCTAATTTGTGTATTAAACTAAACAGTTAACGTGGCTTAAATTGTGCAAAAAAATTTAAAATAATCATATCTGGATAGCATAAAGACTCTACCATAGAAAAAACAGTTGCTCTAATTAGAACTACTTTTCGACCGATCATACCAACTGCAGCTATATGCAATAGTCATCCAATCAAGATCAAACTTATCAGAATTATGTAGAAGTGTAAATAAAAAGATTGGGAGCGAAAGCTTTAAAAACAAACAACATTTTTCCTTCTAAGACTTTTCGGACATATTCTTTTTGTCTGAACTTTATCAAGTCTGGTGGAATTATGAAAAAGTATAGAAAACTAATAAATAATAAGGCCTGTTCCCGATTTCGATTTCGATCAAATCATTCGGAATCGGAATTGTTAAATGTTCTCGCTTCCAAAAACCGACTGTGGTTTTGGACTTTTAACTTCAAAATCACAATCACCTTCATTCCATCCTCTGGATGGCAAAAAGATTCGACCGAATTCTTTAATCGTTTCTTAGAAATTACAACTCTTACCAATTCCGATTAATCGGATTCGGAAACGGGAACAGGCCTGAATAAGTTTTGGAACGTTTGCGTTGAAAACGAAATAGTTTTTATCACTAGAAATCACAGACGGATATGTACTTACTTTATGTAGTCGGAAATGCTTCTTTCTATCTGGACAACTTATATGTACCATTTGCAAGAGTATTCAAATTGCAAAATAATTCTTATATAATTTTGAATATTGATTTTTATTATAAAAATAAATACTGTCATATTTTAAAATTTTTATATTCAAAATAGTTCTTAAATCGTATTTTATATTATAAAAACTATGACCCATACGATTCCTGTTTAATGGCTTTATTTATATAAACAACTAGCTAAAACCGCCGCGACTTTGTCCGCGTCCAAGATATTAAGAAATTGTGTTGTTTTATCTTGTAGACAGTTTCGAGTTCCCCGTCATGCCGTCCTAAAGAACCAAACCAAATTTTCGAAAATTCCTGAATTATGTATATATTTAGTCCCTGCCAGTCAAGTGGATGCTGAATACATACTTCTTACGCACGACCACATAGTGAATTTCGGGGCTAGCGATATTATATGTGGACAGTTTTTGCATTTCAAAGCAACATCAGCACTCTTCAATTATAATTCAATTCAAATTGACTTTCCCGTTTTCTCTCCACCTCCTCTTCACTCGCTCACAACTCTTTCCACACCCTCTTTTCCATCTTCCACCGCTCTCCATTCTTTCCCCTCCTTCCTCATTCTAACACATGTAGCAGCTGACATCTGTCTCAGAGAGCCAAGAGATAAATGGCTCTCGGAGACCTAAATTGTGTGAGTGTGATCTCTCTCTTACTCACTCTCTCTCTCGCACTCTTCTTCTTCTTTATTGGCCCGATGCATTGCATCACAACCGTTTGACGGTCTCGGCCGCTGCAACTAATGTCCGCCAGTCGCTTCTGCTCCGTGCGAGCTGGCACCATTTTTTCACGCCAAGCTTAGAAATGCCTTTCCGCACCTGGTCGTCCCACCTTAGAGGTGGTCGTCCCACCTTGCCTTGTCCCAGTTCTTTCGCATTCCTCTTGTAGACCATTTTTGCTGGAGCTTGATCATCCATACGGGTAACATGTCCCAGCCAGCGCAGCCGCTGCTCTCGCACTCTTATCAAAACATTTTCGCGCCTACATAACTAAATGAAGGTCTATGCCAAATCTTAGATTTGTAGGATAAACAGTTTTGGTGGCGGGTTGATAATATGTCAGACAGTGTGTCAGTTAGTCGGGCCTACAGATTTATAAGTATTGATTCAAGCTGCAGAAGTATTTAAACTTCGGCCGAGCCAACTAAGCTTTCCTCTATTTTTTTTTATTTTTATACTCTGTACCGAAGCTACATAGAGTATATTAAGTTTGTGCAAAAGTATGTAACAGAGAGAAGGAATCATTTCCGACCCTATAAAGTGTATATTTTCTTGATCAGCATCAACAGCCGAGTCGATATAGCCATGTCCGTCTGTCCGTCCGTCTGTCCGTCTGTCCGTCCGTCCGTCCGTCCGTATGAACAAACAGATCTCAGAGATGGTAAGAGATAGAGCTTTGACATGTATGGGACAAATGTTTCTTATAGCTGCAGGCAGATCAAGTTTATTTTCAATTTTTGCCACGCCCCCTCCCGCCCCGCAATTTTGAAAAAACGTCATATCTTCCACAGTTTTATAGATAGATGATTTGTTCCTTCTAGAGATAGTTAGTAATTGTCAAAATGTATCGATTTGCTGAAGAAATGATAAAGAATGATGAAAAAATGATAAAGATAAAAAAGTTATAAGCAAACAAGTGAACCAAGCTCCCCCGCCACCCCGCCTCCCACCCTTTCACAACCAACAACGCACAATCTTAGAGAGAGAGAGAGCAAGAGAGAGAGAAAGAGAGTGAGAAAGAGATAGAGAGAGACACAGCGGCAGCACTGCGTTCAGCTCCTACTCCAGGTACAGAGTATGTTATAGTCGGGCTTGACCGACTTTCTCACTTGTTTTGTTATGTGGGGTTCTTAATGCGTCAGAAGTTTGCAGCCTTTCCACAACTTAATCAGTTTGTCTATTTTTTTTTTTTTCCGTCTAGATACGGCTAGTACGACACTTTATATTTTAACGTACGATTTCAGTGACAGTTTTTGGCCAATTGGGACTTTAATTGAACTCGGCACAATATATTTTGGATGTGCCCATGATAACACACTTCTGCGGCTTTTGCCCATTATCGAAAAATTGCGACCATAATTGTGAGTAAAAAATTTGATCGCCCTAATGAATCAGAAATGTTGAAAATTATTGCTTATTGCAGCCGTTGCCTAAAGTACGTAGCCTGTACTTATTTATCTATCCTATACAAATGGAAAGTAGAAAACATATCTAACTTACCTTAGATTGTTTTGATTGTTTTAAGAATAGTTAATATGAAATGAATGTGCTTACTTTTAGTTTACTAGTTTTACTATTTTTACTATTAGTTGTATACCATGTGGATCAGTTCTTTTTAAAACAATGTAAGAAAGCTTCTCTCTAAACCCAAAAATAGCCAGTCATGTTGATTCTTTGGGGACGTAATGTGTCTTGCATTAATTATTGAACATAAACAAAGCCAACTTAATCAAATGTAAGGACTTACGTCTGATGCAAAGGTATTCTAAATTCCATTTTCATATTAAGAACTATACCATACAAATTGAGAACAAAAATTTAGCCTTAAGTGTTTGGTTTCTTCGTTGTTTCTTTTCAATGAAACTATTAAAAATGTTACAAATTCGTTTACATAGTTCCCTAAGTTCATTTAATTTAATTTGGATAAGAGCTAAGCTTGGGTTTAACATCATGTTTGCAATAAATTGAAAGTACTAAAGCAACAGCTAAAGTATAATTAATCGACTTCCTCGATGGTTGGGCCTGCACTGCCTCCGGCACCACGCTGGTCAGTGGATGGCTGCGGCGGCGGCACTCCGGAGTTTTGGTAGAGCCGCGTTATTATAGGACTGCAAACGCGCTCCATCTCCTTGCTGTTTGTGCTCGTACTCGTGTTTGTCGGCCAACTGATTACCATCCAGCCAGCTGATGGTCTCATTGCATTTCTGGAGAATCATATCACGGTCCGAGTCGGATATCCGTGAGCGCAGCTGCTCGTCATCCAGGGTCGAACGAAGCTGGAAGCAATAAGACTCTAGCTGATTTTTGGCAACGATGCGGTCCCGTTGCTCTTCGTCCGCCTGGCGATAGGACTCCGCCTCATTCACCATACGTTCGATATCCTCCTTAGAGAGTCGACCCTTGTCGTTGGTGATGGTGATCTTGTTCTCCTTGCCTGTAGTCTTCTCGGCAGCGGTTACATTAAGGATGCCATTGGCATCAATGTCGAAGGTGACCTCAATCTGTGGGACTCCTCGAGGGGCTGGCGGAATGGCCGAGAGCTCGAATTTGCCCAAACTGTTGTTATCCTTGGTCATGCCGCGTTCCCCTTCGAACACCTGGATGAGCACGCCCGGCTGGTTGTCAGCGTACGTGGTGAAGATCTGCGTTTGCCTGGTGGGTATTGTGGTATTCCGCTTGATCAATGTCGTCATCACACCTCCAGCTGTTTCGATCCCCAACGACAGTGGGGTCACGTCTAGCAATAGAAGATCCTGCACAGCCTCCGACTTGTCGCCATGCAGAATGGCTGCCTGAACTGCTGCCCCGTAGGCCACTGCTTCATCTGGGTTAATCGACTTGTTCAATTCTTTGCCGTTGAAGAAATCCTGCAAGAGTCGTTGCACCTTTGGAATTCTGGTAGAACCGCCGACCAACACGATATCGCTGATCTGCCCCTTGTCCATTTTGGCATCACGCAAGGCTTTGGCTACCGGCTCCATTGTTCCGCGGAAGAGGTCTCCGTTCAGCTCTTCGAAGCGTGCTCGGGTCACTGAGGTGTAGAAGTCGATACCCTCAAAGAGCGAGTCAATCTCGATGCTAGCCTGAGTGGAGGATGATAAGGTACGCTTGGCCCTTTCACAGGCGGTGCGCAGACGACGCAACGCGCGCTTGTTTGGTCCCAGATCGCGCTTGTGCTTTCTTTGAAACTCCTGAACAAAATGATTGACCAGACGATTGTCAAAGTCCTCGCCGCCCAGGTGCGTGTCACCAGCAGTAGCCTTCACCTCGAATATGCCATCCTCTATGGTAAGCACCGAGACGTCAAAGGTTCCGCCCCCCAGATCAAAGATGAGCACGTTGCGCTCGCTGCCGGCTTGCTTGTCTAGCCCATACGCGATTGCCGCTGCTGTCGGCTCGTTAATGATTCGCAGCACATTCAACCCGGCAATGGCACCCGCATCCTTGGTAGCCTGCCGCTGCGAATCGTTGAAGTAGGCCGGCACTGTCACCACAGCGTCGGTTACAGGACCACCGAGATACGCTTCCGCTGTCTCTCGCATCTTTGTAAGCACCATTGACGAGACCTCCTCCGGAAAGAAGCTCTTCTTCTCGCCCTTGTACTCCACACGAATACGCGGCTTGCCGTTCTCAGAGATCACCTCGAAGGGCCAGTGCTTCATGTCGCCCTGCACCGTCGCATCGTCGAATCTGCGTCCGATTAGGCGTTTGGCATCTGAAAATCAGAGAAATCGCAAATGAAAACACAACGCATTGGACTCGGAAGACAGAGGCTGCTCTTTATTAACTAACACAAAAGTGAACGGTGGGACTTTACAGATAAATAATTATAGAACTGGTAGTGGTGTCTGGTATTTGGTATGTGTGTCTAAGACAACTTGGGGCAGTTACGTAATCGAGGCGCAGGTCTTGGCTAGGCTAGATGGGACAGTTCTCATACTGACTGTAAGACTGAAATGAAAATACAAAATAAAAGAAAGAAAGTCTTAAATTAGACCTACAGCGGAAAACTCACGAACTATGCGAAAAAGAAATGAAAAAGTGGGACTCAAATCGTAAAATAAGACTTAAAGGGAATTTTGCGATTCAACGAATAAATAGTAGACTGGTCCTGCGCTCTGTTCAAATGTTTCATCTTACACAGAAAAACAAGGCGAGCTTAAATTAGGTTGAAAAAAATTGGTTTGACTTGAATCAATTACGAATCGATTGAAACAATCCTAAAGGGCATGTATCAATCCGAAAATGCTCTTGAAACTTGAAAATCAAATGATCCTGACTCGAGATTGAAGTTAATTCGGAATTCCACGATCAAGGCAAAAGAGCGAAATGAAACCGACAGCAAATTGTAAGAAATAAAAGATTTTCATGGTGCATGTATTAGTTAATTTTTGCTTTAAACTATGTTAGGATGGCAACGGATGGCGCCACTTTCGCATGGTCAGTCGTTTATATAGTAGCTATTTAATAAATTCATTCGAATTTGATCAAAACCATCAAAATTGTGTGGGAACCAATAATATTCATAACTGGATAGTATAATGCGGCTACTATTGAAAATCGTAAAGTTTTTCCCACTTAAACTAGTTTTTTGACCAATCATTCCAATAATAGCTAAACGCAATAGTCCTCCGATCCGGCCGTTCCGACAAATGTACAGCGTATTCGAACCAAAAGATTTCGTGCAACGTTTGGTCACGATATCTTTAAAACTGAGGGAGAAGATAGCATAGACACACACGGATAGACGGACGGGCATGGCTATATCAACTCAGATCGTCGGGCTGATCAGAACATATATAATAAAGGCCATATTTCGATCGATTATTTCCATGGCAGCTACGAGAAGTAGTCATTCGATCCGGTCAGTTCTTACATACTAGCAGCGTGCAGTTGAAAGAAGACACTGTGCAAAATTTCACCTCAATTGCTTAAAAACTAAGGGACTAGTTCGCGTAGAAACAGGCAGACGGACGTACAAAGCTAAATCGGCTCAGCCCGTCATGCTGATCGAGAATATACTTTATGTAGTCGGAGAAGATTCTTCATCTGGGAAAAATTATACTACACTTTGTAACGCTTGCAGCTGAATTTTTAAATAAATGTCCGTTGCGTTTAAGAATATCGAATGTCGTATGCAAAGCGCCATATATTGCTAGCTTTTTTTTAGGCCTTGGAGAAACGTGGGGCGAAAATGGCCATCTTAGAGCACCAAAAAGAAATGTACTTTTTTTTCAATATCGCTACTTTCACTTTTCACCTCTGACTCTTTTAATTGGTTCCCTCCACAATTCAAGTTACTCCGTTGAATGGATATTCGAAATATCCACTTAAGATCCATTTTTTTTAGTATCCTTTTCACATTTTTAAGCTCTTTTGGCTAAAGAAAAAATATCAATGAAATAGTTTTTTCTGATATATAATTTTTAAGCGAAAATAAATCGACTTCGAAAATATCTAATGGTTCCCAAAAAAGGATAGTTAACTATCCAGTCCAAATGGATACCGAAAATATCCTGACGATCATCGGAAACTTTCCTTTTTTTCTCAGTCCAGTATCTAGAGGGTGTCGCAGCTCACTAAATATTCTTTTTTGAATTTCTTAGACTGGCAATTAGGAGAATAGGATTTGCAGTTGACTAAATTATTATTGTGCATAGATAACTGATCACATCTAAAGCTGGGAAAGGTATTCAAAAATCTTTCCTATGATTCAAAATTTCATTATGTTTCGATATTGTTAGCTTAGACGCTTAGAATTTACAGTTGATTTTGTTAGCATTAGCAGAACACGTGGCCACGAATAAACGGTGGTAACGCAAACTTAACTTCACTCTCATAGAGAATTTTGGTTTGATTGGCTCAAGCGATTTGGATGTGTGTTGCAGTGTATTTTCCTTTGTAGAGAAACACTGACCACGGTTAAACTAACTAAGAACTAACATCTCAATCTACCTCTGTAAATAAAAGAGACAAACTTTGAACATTGGAGAACGGCATGAGATAGCAATTTGAGTTGATTTTATAGCCCGAAAGCAGCAAATTAACAGATAAGGGATTTCTGTAGGGAGCAGAGACGAAGCATTTATGATTTTTGTTTTTATACTTTCTTTACGTGTCAGTTTTATATATACACTAGCAAATAGCCCGTCACGCTTCGCTGCGCCTTCAACAGTATATAACCATCGCACACCCACTTACCACCCACTTCCCGCACATTTTCCGCCCACATCCCACTCACTTTTTGCCCAGTTCGCACTTTCCATTTACATTCCACCCACATCCCTCCCACTTACAGCCACATTCCAACCACATCCCATCCACTTCCCATTTTCATCCCACCCACTTCCCACCCACATCCCAACCACTTCCCACCTACATCCTACCTACATTACACCCACTTGCCACCCACATCCCACCCAACTCCTTCCAAAATCCCACCCACATCCCTCACACTTACCGGCACATTTCACCCACATCCCAACTACTTCGCACCTACATCCCACCCACATTCCACCCACTTGCCACCCACATCCCACCCAAATCCTTCCAAAATCCCACCCACATCCCTCACACTTACCGGCACATTTCACCCACTTCCCACCTACATCCCACCACTTGGCCACATCCCACTTCCCATCTACATCCCACCCACATCCCACCCACATTCCACCCACTTGCCACCCACATCCCACCCACATCCGTCCCAAATCCTACCCACATCCTTCCGTCTTACCGCCACATTCCACCCACATCCCATCCACTTCCCATTTCCATCCCAGCCACTTTCCACCCACATCCCAACCACTTCCTGCCCACATACCACCCACTTCCCACCTACATCCCACCCACATTCCACCCACTTGCCACCCACATCCCACCCAAATCCTTCCCAAATCCCACCCACATCCCTCACACTTACCGGCACATTTCACCCACTTCCCACCTACATCCCACCACTTGGCCACATCCCACTTCCCATCTACATCCCACCCACATCCCACCCACATTCCACCCACTTGCCACCCACATCCCACCCACATCCGTCCCACATCCTACCCACATCTCTCCATCTTACCGCCACATTCCACCCACATCCCATCCACTTCCCATTTCCATCCAACCCACTTCCCGCTCACATCCCACACACTTTTCGCCCACTTCGCACCGACATACCACCCACATTCCATCCACTTGCCACCCACATACCACACACTTCCCGCCCTCTTCCCTCCCACATCCCACCCACATCCCTCCCACTTCCTGCCACATTTCACCCACTTTACATCCACTTACCACCCACTTCCAAAACAACTTTCCACCCACATCCCATTCACTTCACAGTGAGCATCCCGGCGGTATTTCTAACTTCGGAAAATTAAAAACAAAATAAATTCTCATTTTGAACTAACAATTCGAGTTTCAAGCCAATCGTATGAAAAATAGTTTTTGCATGCAGAATTTTCCGGCCATTACCTCGTGGGCGGCGTTTCAGACATTGAAAAATCACATTTCAAATTATTTCGTATTTTGTCCTTACAAACAGAGTTTCAAGCCAATCGGATGAAAAATAGTTTTTTTCATGAAGAATTTTCCGGGAATTTTCCGATCGTCAGGTCAAATTTTCCAACTTCGGAATATAAAATTTTAAACTATTTCGTATTCTATACTTACAAACCGAGTTTCAAGCCAATCGTATGATAAATACTTTTTTGGATTCAGAATTTTCCGGCCATTTTCCTCGTGTGCGGATTTTCCAAAATCGGGAAAACACGTGTCAAATTATTTCGCGTACTATGCTTACAACTTATGTTTTGTTATGTGTAATTTTGAAAATGATTTTGGCGCTAATCCCTGGCAACTAAAGTTTCGCCCATACAACCTTGACCTCCCACTTTCCACCCAGCGGGGTGAATTTTCCGGAAGATTGGTATGCAGTTGTTGTCGAATTTTTATATAGATCTTTGAAAATGAGTTTGAACTTGATTGGATGAAATACAAAAAAGTTTCATACAACCGTTTTCCGCGAATTTTCCACATTTGCCGACAGAATTTTCCAAAATCCGTTCTTAGTACGCACTTTCAGCATAAGATAAAACTATTGTGAAAATCTCATCTTCCTATCTTTTATGGTTTAGGCTGTGCGACGGTCACCAGTCAGTCAGTCAGGTTGAACTTTTTTATATATATAGACTAGCAAATATCCCGTCGCGCTTCGCTGCGCCTTCAACAGTATAGAACCAATGCACAGCGTAATCCCACCAATTTTCCACCCACATCCGTCCAACATCCCACCCACATACCACCCACTTCCCGCCCACATCCCACCCACTTCCCATCTACATCCCACCCACATCCCTCCAACTTCCCGCCACATTCCACACACTTTACATTCACTTACCACCCACTTCCAAAACAACTTACCACCCACAACCCATTCACTCCCCAACCACTTCCCAGTGGGCATCCCGGCGGTATTTCCAACATCGGAAAATAAAAACAAAAATTAATTCCGATTTTGACTTTACAAACCAAATTTCAAGCCAATCGGATGAAAAATAGATTTTTGCATGCAGAATTTTCCGACCATTTTCCTCGTGGGCGAATTTTCCGACATTGAAAAATCACATTTCAAATTATTTCGTATTTTGTCCTTACAAACCGAGTTTCAAGCCAATCGGATGAAAAATAGTTTTTTCATGCAAAATTTTCCGGGAATTTTCCGACCGTTGGGTCAAATTTTCCTACTTCGAAATATTACATTTCAAACTATTTCGTATTCTGTCCTTTCAAACCGAATTTCAAGCCAATCGGACGAAAAATAGTTTTTTGCATGCAGAATTTTCCGACCATTTTCCTCGTGGGCGAATTTTCCGACATTGAAAAATCACATTTCAAATTATTTCGTATTTTGTCCTTACAAACCGAGTTTCAAGCCAATCGGATGAAAAATAGTTTTTTCATGCAAAATTTTCCGGGAATTTTCCGACCGTTGGGTCAAATTTTCCTACTTCGAAATATTACATTTCAAACTATTTCGTATTCTGTCCTTTCAAACCAAATTTCAATCCAATCGGATGAAAAATAGATTTTTGCATGCAGAATTTTCCGACCATTTTCCTCGTGGGCGAATTTTCCGACATTGAAAAATCACATTTCAAATTATTTCGTATTTTGTCCTTACAAACCGAGTTTCAAGCCAATCGGATGAAAAATAGTTTTTTCATGCAAAATTTTCCGGGAATTTTCCGACCGTTGGGTCAAATTTTCCTACTTCGAAATATTACATTTCAAACTATTTCGTATTCTGTCCTTTCAAACCGAATTTCAAGCCAATCGGACGAAAAATAGTTTTTTGCATGCAGAATTTTCCGACCATTTTCCTCGTGGGCGAATTTTCCGACATTGAAAAATCACATTTCAAATTATTTCGTATTTTGTCCTTACAAACCGAGTTTCAAGCCAATAGGATGAAAAATAGTTGTTTTCATGCAGAATTTTCCGGGAATTTTCCTCGTGGGCGGATTTTCCAAAATCGGGAAAACACGTGTCGAATTATTTCGCTTACTAAGCTTACAAATCAAGTTTCAAGTCAATCGGATGAAAAATAACATTTTTCCCATACAAATTTTTCCGACGCTTTTCCGACTTTTCCGGATGGAATTTTCCAAAACCCCGTCTTAGTACGCACTTTCACCACCAACAGAAGCTCCTGTGAAAATTTCAGCCCTCTATCTCTTACCGTTTGGGCTGTGCGATGATTGCCAATCAGTGAATCAGTGAATCAGTGAATCAGTGAATCAGTCAGGACACTTTCTTTTATATATAGAGAGATACTAGCAAATAGCCAGTCACGCTTCGCTGCGCCTTCAACAGTATTTAACCAACGCACACCCACTTACCACCCACTTCAGGCCCACATTCCACCCACTTTCCGCCCACTTCGCACACACTTTCCGCCCACTTCCCACCCACATCCCATCCACTTCCCATTTCCATCCCACCCACTTTCCGCCCACTTAGCACCTACATCCCACCCACTTGCCACCAACATACCGCACACTTCCCGCCCTTTTCCCGCCCAAATCCCGATCACTTACCATTTACATCCCACCCACATCCCTCCCACTTTCCGCCCACTTCCCGCCCACTTCCCACCCACTTTCCGCCCACTTCCCACCCACATTCCAGCCACTTCCCATTTCCATCCCTCCCACTTCCCACCCACATTCCATCCACTTTCCGCACACTTCGCACCTTCATCCCACCCACATTCCACCCACTTGCCACCAACATACCGCAAACTTCCCGACCTCTTCTCGCCCAAATCACGATCACTTACCATTTACATCCCACCCACATCCCTTCCACTTACCGCCACATTCCACCCACATCCCATCCACCTCCCATTTCAATCCCACCCACTTCCCACCCACATCCCACCCACTATCCGCCCACATTCCACCCACTATCCGCCCACATTCCACCCACCCACTTCCCACCTACATCCCACCACTTACCCACATCCTACTTCCCGCCCACTTCCCACCTACATCCCACCCACATACCACACACCTCCTGCCATCTTCCTGTCATCTTCCCGTCCACTTCCCGCCCACTTCCCATTAACATCCCACCCACATCCCTCCCACTTCCTGCTACATTTCACCCACTTTACATCCTTCCAAAAAACTTTCCACCCACATCCCATTCACTTCACAGTGAGCATCCCGGCGATATTTCCAACATCGGAAAATTAAAAAAAAAAAAAAATCCTCATTTTGACCTTACAATCCGAGTTTCAAGCTAATCGTATGAAAAATAGTTTTTGCATGCAGAATTTTCCGGCCATTTTCCTCTTGGGCGGCTTTTCCGACATTGAAAAATCACATAACAAATTATTTCGTATTTAGTCCTTACAAACCGAGTTTCAAGCCAATCGGATGGAAAATAGTTGTTTTTATGCAGAATTTTCCGGGAATTTTTCGACCGTCAGGTCAAATTTTCCAACTTCGGAATGTAACATTTTAAACTATTTCGTATTCTATACTTACAAACCGAGTTTCAAGCCAATCGTATGATAAAAACTTTTTTGGATTCAGAATTTTCCGGCCAATTTCCTCTTGTGCGGACTTTCCAAAATCTCTATTTCGCGTACTATGCTTACAACTTATGTTTTGTTATGTGTAATTTTGAAAAAAGTTTCGCCCATACAACCTTAACCACCCACTTTCCACCCAGCGGGGTGAATTTTCCAGAAGATTGGTATGTAGTTGTTGTCGAATTTTCATATAGATCTTTGAAAATGAGTTTGAACTTGATCGGATGAAAACCAAAAAAGTTTCATACAACCGTTTTCCGCGAATTTACCACATTTGGCGACAGAATTTTCCAAAATCCGTTCTTAGTACGCACTTTCAGCATAAGATAAAACTATTGTGAAAATCTCATCTTCCTATCTTTTATGGTTTAGGCTGTGCGACGGTCACCAGTCAGTCAGTCAGTCAGGTTGAACTTTTTTATATATATAGATATCAATTATATTTACTTAAGAGAACCTTAATATTTCCCTCCATACTTAATTGCACTTAGTTAGCTTATCGTATCATATCATCATACTGCAGCTGAGCGATCATTGTTTACAAAAAAAAATTTTTCACATTGGATACGATCCTTGTCTGGCGTTAGCCGGAGCTATCCAATTAATTCATTTAAATAGTGATGATTCAAAGATTTTATTTTGCAATGGGATTAGATCGTTTGAATGATAAAGGAGGCCCGGATTCCCTTCTGTGTAGTCTGTTACACAAAACAACGTTATACAAAACTACTTGTGGCCATGCTTCGGTTTGCCAAGTTGTTTGTCTCCCCATCCCAGCAGATTCAATATCTCAAAATACAAGGGCACAAACTCGTCAAGGAGATTCGTCTTCAAGCGGAGCAAAGTAATGTTCAAAATACACAGCAGAAGGTCGTTACTATGGTTACACATGCTGTAAGAGCAATGCAGCAAACGTTGTTCCCCCAATTGTCCGCACAAATAACAAATACTATTAATTCCTCAATTACTTTACAACTGCAAACGTCAGGATAATTTCAATCTCAAACGGGAAATCAAATACCAGCTCATCAAATCCGAGAAAAAAACACTCCTTTATGACGGCGAAACAAGTCACCAAAGCACAGTGTACGATTTTGCCCATCTTGGGGAACTTAAGTAAATTGCGGCCGTAGTTTAAGTGATATCGAATTGACATTTGAAATGTGAGAGTTTTTTGGCCATACGGAAGTATGTTTCTAAGATGAACAACATTGGACAAAAACTACTCCCCCTTCCCATGCAATATCGCATTTTTCAGTTTTATCCAAAACAAAATTTTTATATGGGAGCTATACAATAGAGTCACCCGATCTGTTTCTGTTTCTATCTGTCTGTTTCTATGCTATCTCCTCCGTCAGTTTTAAAGCTATCTTAACCAAAATTTGCACGAAGTCTTTTAATACAAATACGCTGCACATTTGTCGGAACCGGCCGGATCGGATGACTATAGCATATAGCTGCCTTAGGAAAGAAACGTTGAAAAAGTAGTTCTAGTGTAAAGTTGGATGTAAGTCCTGGTCCCGTCCCAATAAGATACGATATGTTGTTTGTAGTTTATTTTGGTTTTATTAATGATTGGACACACATATTTGATGTGTCTAAACTTGTCATTCGCTTCAATTCTTATTTTATTCTGATTTTCATATTTGTTCAGATTTTCTATTAAGCTGTCGACTGAGTCGACAGCGACGCGGTTGCGTCACATATATATTATATATATAAGAGAGGATGGTATATGCACATATATGCCAGCGCCACTGGCTATCTTCAGTTATGCTGACGCTGCGTTAATGTGTTATGTGCCCAACGGAGATCGTATTACTCTGCACTTGAAATGTGCTTGGGTCTTAGACATTGTAACAAAGTGTTAGAGTGTGTATTTTATATAAAGTATAGAGTACAGTGTGTACTCTATATGTGTGCATTAGGTCGGACATTTTATATATGGAAAAATGTAACGTCATACTGATACCCGCTTAAACGATGCATATTTGTGTATAAAACGCATAGCAAAAAAAATTTTTGACAAAAAATAAGGCTTAGGGTCTGCGACTTGGACTTAAAGTTTATCACTCATACGTACTGTTGCTCATGCCTACATTTTTAATTTTTTAGTAGTTGGCGTAGACTTGGTTTGAAGTCATAACATTTGACAAATAGGTCCCATGACCAATAAAAAAAGTTTTTGTTTATAACAGACACAATATGTAGGTAAATATATTTGGTAAAAATTTTATATTACAGCAAAATTTCTACTTTTTTGCGCTGTTTACTTCTAGATGAAAGCAAGTTTTAGCCGTTCATTAAGAGGCTATCAAGATAACTTTGAAGTCAGGTCCCACAGTGAACTGAAGTGCTGCGCATCACGGTTGGAGCCGTTCCTGCGAATAGTCTACTTTTACTGGGCTGCTTATAATTAAGCGTCTTCAGGATCGAATAATAGTGCGGATTACGATACTACTATGGGCAAAAAATACAGGGAAATTATTCATAAATCAAAAATTCTTTATTTAATATTGTCAATTCATTTCATTCCCTTGAAAGTAACCTCCCCCTACTGCATTACACTTGTGCCAACGTTTTTTACAATTTTGTTTGTGTTTGTAGGACAATTTTAAGAACATGCTGCAAAGTCTTCTTTTGGTATAGTCTTTAATTTCTTCTTCGGCTCTGTCTCTATATCGATTCAAAACGGTGTCCACGGAGCGATCTCTTGAGTTTAGCGAATTGCCCATAGTAGCCAAAATGGACACTTAAAATGGTTTTCACTGTTATGTCTGGTGTATCTGACTAGGCGCTCATGCGTACATAGACCTTTGTTGAAACCCCGCTAGTGGACCATGTTGACTTCAACTTGCGAGCCACACTAGTCGCACTTTCTGAAATGGGCAGTCTTAAGAATTTAGTCCCATATAAAAGCGTGGATAAATCGCATCTCTTCGTTGGAAATGGGCTTGCTTCGTCAAAATTTGGTCCTAGTCTACCAACCAAAAATACATTTAATTCCTGCTCCATTTTTATATGTTGTTCGATTAAAATCAAATTTGACAACTTTTAAAATGATACGAAGAATTCGTCGACAGAGTTTCGATTCTGTTAACGGGTCGTATACGTAATATTTGTGGAAACTTTGAAGGCTTTTCGCAGAGGTTAAAACATGATAAAAAATTTTTTGATTTTTTAATTCATTATGTACACCCTAAAAGTAATCGTTTAAGATGGTATCAGTTATATTTTTTTCGGCGTCCACCCTAGTGTGCATATTACATCTCCCTCCTTTTGAAAAATAACGTAATAGGATGAAGTTATTTTGATAAGATTATTATTACTACATTATTTTTTTTTTTTCATGGTGCGAATATATATTTGTATAATTATGTATAAGAAAATATGCAATTAAAGTGAAAAGTGATATAAAAATTGTAATATAAAAAAATTTTTTTGTATTTAAGACTTTATATAGTAATTTGATAAATGAATAAAATAAACAAATTATATATATATATATTTTTTTTTTTATATTAAATTGATATTGAATTAAATGTATGTTTTATTAAATTGATATTTTATTTACTTGTTATTTAATTAGTTTATGTAAACTTATAAAAATCGCATTTATGAAATAAAAATTTTTAGCCTATCTTTATGAACTATTTGCCTTTTATTCTTATTATCTGAAATGATTATATTGTCTCTATCTTTTCTACTTTATGTGGTCCAGTATACTGGAAATCTAATTTATGACCTGCCTAGTTTTTTAATAAAACTTTATCTCCTATTGATAAATTTATATCTTTTACTTTCGAATCATATAATTCTTTGTTTTTCCTCTTATTTTCTTCTAGTATAGTTCTAGCTCGCTTATATGCTAATTCTAATCTATACTTTGACTCTTTCGCATAGTCATCTAAATTATATAATGGGTTAATATGATTGTCTGTGCTGTTAAATGATTTATTTATGCTTGGTTTCCTGCTAAATACTAATTCATATGGACAGTAATCATGTGTTGTGGAAGGTGTTGTGTTAAAACAATGTTCTATGGCTTCTTTCCACAGTTCCTAAAGTCTGGTGATGGTATGCTGTTGATGTTATGTTTTGAATACCAAGGTATTTACATAAATCTTTGATAATTGAATTCTTATATTCTGTTCCCATGTCCGTAATGAACGTCTTCATCGGACCGTACTAGAATAAAAGATTCAAATATTGCTTTTGCTACTGTGTGAGCACTTTTTTTGTTAAGTCACAAATTAAAGTGATAGCATATTCGTTTCCTTGCTCTGATTTTGGTAATGGACCGATCGTGTCCACTATTACTCTATCAAATGCCATTAATGGACTTTCAGATATTGTCAAAGGTGTTTTAGTATGAGTAGTAATTTTACTTTTTTGACATTTTGGACATTTTCTCACGTATGATTTTATATCTCGTGACATGTTTTTCCAATAGAAATAACGTTTTATTTTCGACGTCGTTTTTGTTATTCCTGTATGTCCTCCTTGAATTGGACTATCATGGTATGTAGACATTATTTCTTCGATTTGTTTTTTATTTTCATTTTTTATTGTGGTCACCGGCTGGAGTAGCGCTACTCTAAGATTTGTTAGTATTTTATTGCCCATATTTTTAAAAGAATCAATTGATACGTGATCAAAGATTTCTTCACACGGTGCCATTTTTAGTTGAGTAATTCCATGTATACCGGCATCTTTTTCAAGCCTTTGGAAAAATTGATCTAAATCAAAAACTCCATTAGTATATAGGTCATCAGCATTAATTCTTGCAATTACTTTTTTTCCATGTTTGAAAGAACATTTTAATAAATTTACTTGCAAGGTCACTACCTTTTTAACATCTTCATTTCGAATGACGTTATATATTTGGGGCTTCGAAGTGATCGGTTGCTTGCGCATTTCCGAATCTATTCCTGCGCAGGATTTTTTCTGTCTACTATCGCTTCTTGTAGTGACTTTTAGGACTTGGTTTGTAATTTCTTTAAGTTGATCGATGGTTATTCTCAGTGGCGGATCTAGGAATTGGCTAAGGGGGGGGCTAAGGGCACTCAAAATCACTCAACATTGTTCGGATCTTATTGTGCTTTTTAGAATAGATACATCATCTCATACAAAAAGTCGATATGCTCTTAAGGTAATAAGTTTCCTAAGGTAAAAATAATGAACTTGTTTTTTGGACATTTTTTTTTGTTTTGTAACAATTTTTGTTTTTGTCTTACCTCTAGAGTGCAACTGCATTATCACTCACTGTGCGTACCATTGGCACAGAGTATAAAAAAGTTTTCGCCAATATATGTATGTGCCTTGAGCGAAACCGAAATATGTTTCGGTTTTAATCCCTAGTTTGAAGGTAAAACTAGAAAAATAAGTAGCGCCGCAGGCGATTTTTTTTTATTCGCTAGTGAAGAAGGATTTTTAAGTGAGTATCCACAAACTGCTCAAACAATAAACATTGAAAAACTTCGCAGGATGTGTAGGGCATATTTAAAAATTTTACCTTCAAGTAAAACATATTTTAAGTCAAAAATCGGCGTACACGTCACTAAGACCATATACGTAAATTATTTTGGTTAGTTTTATAAATTTGGAAATGCTATTGCACTTAACCTTTGTGGTTAAGATGTAATTTTTCCTTATTTTTTTTTAAATTGACGAATAGAATCCTGCCAAACCTGCAAATTTAAAAACTTCATTATAAAGGAACCCGTGGATGACCTCGTCGACATTGTTTTATAATAATTCTTTATAGTTCCCGGCCCATCGATGACATTTTTTACAAAATTGTTGTTTAGAACGGTCGTATACTAAATAGTATTTTGTAAATATTTACTAATTTTTTTTTAGATGCTTCATTCTAAGTAGTATGTTGCATAAAAATATTTAACATGGGGGGTAAAAAAGCGTAGTATACTCGCGAGTAAGTTGTTGATTTTTCAATTGACTGAATTTTGTCGGCAACTTTTTTGATTTTTTTCAAAAATTTTAAAAAGAAATTTGATTATTTTTATTTTTATTTCTTGTTTCGAGATACAATTTAATCACATGGGCGACGTGAGCACAGGCTGATGATATCTGAAGTTCTGGAGTCTGAAGAGTCCTATTGAGTGTCAAAATTGCAGCATTGACGGCAGTAAAAACATGCTTAAAGATCAAAAAGTCCGTTTTTCCAATCGCACTTATGAGATGTGCCGCTTTTGATGATGTCTCACTGTCTCTATCATTCTTAAACTTTTCTCCTACTAATTCTCCAATAATGTATAAAAGCAACTCGGCGAATGTGCACACGCATTCATGTTTTTCGTGCATACAACAACCATTCTCATCATGCGACAACTTCGACTTAGTTCAGTGACGCAAGGTGAAGAGCTGATAGGAATCGATTCGAATGAATCTTCCTGCAAACTGTTGCCACGTAAAGAACAGTGGTTAATCAAATTATTAAATATTCCACCGAATTTTCAACTATCGGTCGTAATATTTTAACCCATATTCCAACGGTGTTTGTTTGTAGATACTTTTCACTGCTGATTAGGGTTGTCGAAACATCGATTCCCTTGGATATGGGTCATTCTTTTATAAATCGAACAGCTAAAAAATTGTTTATTTTTCATTTCAATAAAAAAAAATCCGAAATTAGATCTCGACATGCCCACCAAAACGTAATTTGCGGTTTTGCACAAAATTTTTTTGTTAATTTATAAACAATTTTAAAAATCGTCAAAAACGAAAATATGGAAAAAAGGGTTTTTTAAAAATGTGATATTTCAGGATTTGTTTATCGGATAGGTCTCAAGTTGATATCGATGGAAAGATTTTTACTGTATCTACTCAAATTATAATTTTATAGATTTTTAAATTATTTAATAATATTAAGTAAATGTTGCTAAAAATTACATATAATTTTTTCTCAGTGTTAACCACCATGTTTTTTTTTTTGAGGATATCAAATGTTCTAAACATAACTTAAATATTGGTGTTTTCAAAAAGATGGAGACTTTTATAGTTTAAAAGTTATGAATTTTTGGAGTTATAAACAAATAAAAAGATTCCCTTGAAAATAGCTTTGCAGCCACCTAACTATCCAAGAGAATGCCTTAGAAAACCTCCCTTTTTGTGGCCGAAACTAACAAAAATACACACCAAAAATATAGTCTACAAGTATTAGATATCGATATTTCGAAATCTTTACTGCTGATGCCTTTTTAAAACAATCTAAGTATTTGCATCTTTTTCTAAAATTCATAATTACTTTTTTTTGCTCTTTGCATATATTGGGTGAATTAAGATATTTGGGCTCTAAGGGGGGGGCTTCAGCCCCTATAGCCCCCCCCCTGGATCCGCTACTGGTTATTCTTGATAACGCATCTGCAACATGATTGTCTTTTCCCTTAAGATACTCAACCGTAAATTGGTATTCTTCCAAGTCAAGTCTCATTCTTGTTAATTTTGAGCTTGGATTTGTCATTGAAAATAGAAATGTAAGGGGTCTATGATCTGTTTTAACTACAAAGTGTTTTCCATATATATATGGTCTGAAATAATTTATTGCCCAATGTATTGCGGTTAATTCTTGTTCTGTGGTGTTTTTATTAGATTCACCTTTGGTAAATGATCGTGAAGCATATGCAACTGGGAGTTGTAATCCGTTGCTTTTTTGAGTTAATACAGCTCCACAAGCTTGTTTACTTGCATCCGTAATTATACAAAATTCTTTTGAAAAATCTGGATATTGTAGTAATGTCGGGGACATTAATTTTTCTTTTAAATAATCAAATGCTTCTTGGCATTGGGATGTCCATTCAAACTTAACATTTTTCTTACATAGGTGTGTAATATGGCGGGAATAATCCGCGAAGTTTTTAATAAATCTACGATAATAATTACAAAATGCAATAAATCTTCTAGCACTGTCTGCGTCAGTAGGAACTGGGTAATTTTTTATGACTTCATACTTTTTGTCATCAGGTAAAATTCCTTGACTAGTGCATTTATGACCTAGGAAAGTCACTTCATGCATAAAGAAAGAACACTTTTCAGGGTGTAATTTAAGATTATATTTTCGACATAGATCAAAAACGTTGCTAAGGTTTTTAACCATATGATTTTCGGAACAGCCGATTACTATTAAATCATCCATGTATAGAAAAGCTTGGGATGGTTCTAGGCCTGAGAATGCAATTGTTATCATTCTCTGAAATGAATTTGGAGCTATTTTTAAGCCATATGGTAATCGTGTGAAACGATAAGAGCCGTTGCTCGTTGAAAACGAAGTGAGATTTCTTGAACTTTCGTCTAGTTCAATTTGATGGAATCCAGACATTAAGTCTAGGCACGAGAAGTATTTGGCTCGGCCTAATTGATCGAGTATATCGTCAATTCTTGGTAGCGGAAATTTATCAGACAACAATTTTTTGTTTATTTGGCGGTAATCAATTACTAAACGCCATCTTTTTATACCCTTGGAGAGGGTATATTAAAATTGTCCGGATGTTTGTAACGCACAGAAGGAAGCATCTCCGACCACATAAAGTATATATATTCTTGATCAGCATGACGAGCTGAATTGATATAGCCATGTCCGTCTGTCCGTCCGTCTGTCCGTCCGTCTGTCCGTCCGTCCGTCTGTCCGTCTGTCCGTCTGTTTCTATGCTATCTCCTCCGTCAGTTTTAAAGCTATCTTAACCAAACTTTGCGCGAAGTCTTTTCGTACAAATACGCTGCACATTTGTCGGAACCGGCCGGATCGGATGACTATAGCATATAGCTGCCATAGGAACGATCGGTTGAAAAACTAGTTTTAGTGAGAAAAACTTTTTTGTTTACAATGCTATCGCTCCCAACGCTCGTACCTATAAGTTTTTAATGATTTAACAAAATTTCACCAATCCATGTCAAAATCGGACAACTGCCATACAAAAGTTAGGTCTGAAAAAAAGTCTTAGTGGGAAAAACTTTTTTGTTTTCAGTGCTATCGCTCCCAACGCTCGTATTTATAAGTTTTTAATGATTTCACGTAATTTCATTAAGCCTTGTCGAAATCGCACCACTATATAGTATAGCTGCCATACAAACTGTCAGGCATATATCAAGCTCCAAGGGTATATAAACTTCGGTCGAGCCGAAGTAAGCTGCCCTCTATTTTTCTGTTGAATTGGGCAAACCTTTTTTGGGTACAAGTAACAGTGGGCTATTGTGTTCTGATACCGAAGGTTCAACTATATTATCTTCGATTAGTTTTTTGACTTGTTTTTCGACTTCCTCTTTGTGACTATGTGGTATTCTATAGTTTTTTATATAGACTGGTTCATCATCTTTTTTTCTTAATGTTTGTTTATAAAAATTATTTGTAGTTATTGCTTCGGTTTCAAGTCCGAATATATCGACGTATT
Organism: Lordiphosa clarofinis; assembly: GCA_018904275.1. Taxonomy (NCBI): domain Eukaryota; kingdom Metazoa; phylum Arthropoda; class Insecta; order Diptera; family Drosophilidae; genus Lordiphosa; species Lordiphosa clarofinis. The sequence goes on along the minus strand of JAEIGQ010000062.1, from coordinate 1,712,996 downwards.
TTGTGCATAACTCTGTCAGAGTTGATTTGAATAGTGGTGGAAAATTTTTTGATAATTTTTTCATAACTTGTTTTTCTCTTTCTTTTGAACTGATGTTGAATATTTCATATTCTTGTAATGACTCAGTTTTGACTTTATTGAGATTAACCATTACCGTATTGTTAGTTGTGTTTAAAATTCGGATGTAAGCATTTTTTGAAGTTGTTATTGTGTTTGCAATATATATACCATCTTCTATTTCTTGATTCGGAATGAGAATATGATCATCTTTTGTAATCACATTTATTTGATTTCGGATCTGTTTCGGATCTTGCTGGTAGAATGGTGGCATTTGAATCATTTGAATGGACAATTGGAATTGAAATTTCAGAGTCAATGTTATTTGGACGGAGGAAAAATCTGTATTCGTGTGGATTTATATCCAATAAGCCATTGTAATTTTCAACGAAGTCCATACCAACAATGCCATCACCTGGTATAGGAAAATTGGGTGATACCAAATGAAAATTATATGGTATTATATAATCGTCTGTTCTTAGTTCAACGAAAGCTAAACCTTTGGAGTCGGTTATGCCTTTACCTATTCCTGATATTTTTATAATATTATTTTGATCTACATTTGTATAGTTATCAGAGTTTTCTTTTAAAATTGATATGTCTGCACCTGTGTCAATTAGTAGAGTAAGATTTTTGTTTTCCTCTTTGCATTGCCTGTCATCTCTGTACTGCAATGTATGTATTTCGATATTGCTTCATTCATTGTTTTGAAAGTGCCTGCTTCCAGAATTGTTTTAAGCTTACCATGTTCGCAGTTTGTGATCATAGTCTTTATAGCTTCTTTAGTACTAAATGTATCAGCATGTTCTGCACTTAGTCCTTCATCGATATATGACGATTCAAGTAATTTTCTTAAATTTTCGATGTCATTTGTAAATTGTGTGGCAGTCTTTCCTTTTTGGGATACATTTGCCATTTTTGCTTTTACAACGTCCGATGTTTCTCCTACAATTGTTGCTTGTAATTTTTGGATAATTGCATCAATTGTGGTATCATTTTGAATTTTATAAAGAGTTGAGCCAATAATTTTAGATTTTATGACTTCAACTGCGAGTTGTTCATATGTTCCCTTCGTAAGGTTAACCAATTTAATTGCTGTCAAAAATCTTTGCAAATGGATTTTCTTTCCATCAAATTCTGGGATTGTTTGGGCAATTTCCCTTATATATGCCCGTTCGGCCACTGACGTGTCTGTCATTGTTGCGGGCTTTTATTCTATAACAATGGAATTCGAATCAGAATCTTGATCCGACAACTCAGGTAATGTTAGTACTGCTGGAATTGTTAAATCATGTATGCAGTTTTCTTCTAATTCCATGTATATTTCGTCTTTGTCTTCGTCAGTTTCTTCAATCTGAGGAAGTTCTTCTTTTTCATTGATTTCTATACTTGATGGTGTATTTAAAACTGATGGAATTTGTATATTTAGATTAAACTTTGTCTTGATAGATACTAAATTTAATCTGAGTTTTATTAAAACTTTTGACACTTGTGACCAATGGTTATTTGTTAATTTATCCCGATGGTCGTATATTAGTTGACGGGTTTGGTTGAAGCAATCTACTAATATATTTGCATGTTTATTAACCGTTATTTCTTGTACGGTTCTGTTTTGGTTTAAACATTTATAAGATTTGTCGAACCTAGTTCTAATGTCATTTATTTGATTAGCAATACATTGGCATTCCATAATATAATTGTATGGAAAATCATTCTTCTTATTTTTTTTTTTTATACACTTGAAAAGTGTATTATAATTTTGCCCAGAAGTTTGCAACGCATAGAAGGAATCATCTCCGACCACATAAAGTATATATATTCTTGATCAGCGTGACGAGCTGAGTCGATTAAGCTTTGTCCGTCCGTCTGTCCGTCTGTCTGTTTCTACGCGAACTAGTCCCTCAGTTTTGAAGCTAGCGAGCTGAAATTTTGCACAGAGTCCTCTTTTGTCTGCACGCTGCTAATATGTCGGAACCGACCGGATCGGATGGCTACTTCTTGTAGCTGCCATACAAATGATCGGTCGAAAAATGGATTTTAATGAGAAAAACTGGTTTTTTCTCAATATTACCGCTCTCAATCACGGTCATGGGTAATATTAAATGTTTTTAAGCTGATCTGCGAAGTTTGGTCGAAGTCGCTAACCGTTGAGACAAGCGATTTCAAGTGTATAAAAACTTCGGCACGGACGAAGTTAGCCTTGCCTTTCTCGTTTTTATTATTTTGTTGTTAAACCCTATCTAGATCGTTTGCTCTACTAAGGTATCTCCTTTTTATAATTTTGTTATGCTTTACATAAATCGTAAATAAAAATTGACCTACGCTGGCTATTGTCAAAATTAGTAGCAAAATCCACAGAGATTGTATATCATCTGTGTGATCAATTATTTTCACGTTATTGACAACGTTGGCTGTGTTGTCTTTGGCCTGGGTGTCGTCTGAACCGAACCAACCCATGATTAATAAGGTGATAAAATATCAAAATTTAATAAGACAATTTTTTTTTTATTTTTATTTTTTTGAAAAAAAAATCTTTAATTTGTTTGTTTTATTTGGGAAGGGAAAAAAATTTTTTTCTTTCTTTTTTTTTTTTTCAAATTGTTAATATATTTTTTTTTGATTTTTGAAAATTCTGTCAATATATATTCGCCTATGAAAATTTTTTTTTTTTTAGAATTGGAAGAATTTATGTTTTTTTTTTTTTGTGTAGATAGTGGCATATGACTGGTTTACAATGCTTGTGCTCTATATAAAACTATACCAGCCATATGTTTTTAGTATAAAGCCTAGTATTAAAATGGTTAGTGTTTCCAAGCAGAGATTGAACTCATTCGCTTGTTAAAGGTTATTTAAAAATTAAAGGCAAAATAGGGCATCCGCATTACTGCAGCCTTATTTGCGTTTCTTCGCTCGTCTGCAAAGTTTATTTGGGACACCTCCAGTTCTTCAGAGTCCGCTTGATTTCCTCCAGTTTGGTTTGGTAGATCTTCTTGTCGCTTTGGGTTTTTGCTGCTTTAATCATGTTAATTGTTAGTCGTCGTTCCTCCAGAAGCCTGTGTTCTTTGCCGCCTCTCTTCTTTTATGGTTTCTTCTTTTGCTGGTTGCGTGCCCTGTACTCAGCTATTGTGAGTGGGCGTGGTCCATCGTTGGGACATGCCTCCAGAGCCTCTTGTAGGGTTGGGGTGTCCTTTTGCTCGACAGGAGCAGAGTCTTCCAGAGCGATATGCTCTTGTTGTTGGTGTGTAGACATGTAAGTCCTGGTCCCGTCCCAATAAGATACGATATGTTGTTTGTAGTTTATTTTGGTTTTATTAATGATTGGACACACATATTTGATGTGTCCAAACTTGTTGTCATTCGCTTCAATTCTTATTTTATTCTGATTTTCATATTTGTTCAGATTTTCTATTAAGCTGTCGACTGAGTCGACAGCGACGCGGTTGCGTCACATATATATTATATATATAAGAGAGGATGGTATATGCACATATATGCCAGCGCCACTGGCTATCTTCAGTTATGCTGACGCTGCGTTAATGTGTTATGTGCCCAACGGAGATCGTATTACTCTGCACTTGAAATGTGCTTGGGTCTTAGACATTGTAACAAAGTGTTACAGTGTGTATTTTATATAAACTATTGAGTACAGTGTGTACTCTATATGTGTGCATATTACACTAGCGAGAAAAACCTTTTTTTTAACACCACACTTTTCAGTTATGAACATTAGACCGGACATTTCTCCATACGATTTTCAACAAGTGACGATCTTTGCACAACATGGCGCAAAAAATTCTGTATATTTTATAGAAAATCTTTTAAAAATCCAAAATGAAATATATTGAGGTTTGATGGCCTCGAGAAGGCTTTAAATGTTCCAATATCTCCTTAATTTATCTTTGAATTGTCAATGTAGACAGAGACCATTTACAAAAGTTTCGAACAAATAAATTAAATATTTCATGATAAATTATGTGTTCAATGGTGTTGTGATAAGCAGTCTGGACTTTGAATCCGGCGAACCGGGCTCAATTCTCGGTGAAACCTTAAATTTTTTTTTCTATAAAAAACAAAATTTTTAGTAAACACACTGTTTATATAATCTACAAATGCATAGTTGAATATGCCATGAATATTTTTCCTTTACAATACATATTTGTGTAGTTTGAAAGCAATGAGGATATGCCATAATCAGCAATAATCATCAATTTGGTGCCGTCCGATTGAGTTGCTTATTCAATTGTGCGACATGTTGAAATAATTTATTTTTAAAATTTTAACAAAATTTTTGTCTGCCTACTATGACGTTTCTAGCAGCTCAAAAACAAAATTAAGGGGAAATTTGAACCTTTAAAGCTTTCTCGAGGCCATAAAACCTCAATATATCTGATTTTGGATTTTTGACATATTTTCTTCACAATATACAGAATTTTTTGAGCCATGTTGTGCTAAGAACTAGACAAATAATTACTTTTCATATAAGGCAAGTACGGTCTAATGAACATGTTGGTGAATATTTTGTATAGCTGCCATACAAAAAACTGGCAAGCATTTATCAAGCACCAAGGGTATATAAACTTCGGTCGAGCCGAGTATAGCTTGCCTCTATTTTTAGTACTGCGGTGGGTCCTCGTTGCTGAACTCAGCTGGGATCTCTAGCCAGGATGTAGCAGAGGTTGACCAAGTGTCCTGAGTCTCCTTCTAATCAAGGCGGGGCAATGGCAGAAAAGGTGTTGTACCGACTTCTCTTCTTCGTGTCCGCAACTTCTGCAAAAGTCATCGTAAGTGACGCCTAGGCGTGCTGCGTGTCTTCTAATAAGACAGTGTCCCGTGAGGGTTCCCACCAGAAAAGATATGTGGTTCCTTCTGTGACGTTAAAGTCCACGTAAGCCTCGCTACTGCACAGGAAGAAAGGGTTTTCCACCGATTCGTAGCGAGACGACGTGTTTCAGCTTTTGTGTGAAGCTTATAGGAATCCCTATCGTGCTCTTCCCTGAAAGGAGCTCAATGGTGGTACCTATTCTGGCCAGTTTGTCCGCAGACTCATTTCCTTCTATGTTGCGATGTCCAGGCACCCATATAAGGTGTATACTGAAATGCCGTGCGAATTTATTCAGAGATGAGCGAAATTCCGTAAGTGTTTTAGCATTGTTGGTATGTGAGTCAAGTGCTTTAAGAGCTTTAAGGGCGGCTTGACTATCTGAGTATATAAATACATTTCCTTCCTGGACCGTGAGTGTGCTAAGATAGGTGGCATCTTCCTGGATGGCTACCACCTCTGCTTGGTACACACTACAGTGGTGAGGAAGGCGGAACGATTAGTTCAAATCTAGGTTGGGAGAGAAAACGCCCCCTCCTAGTTTTTCGTCGAGCTTAGAACCATCAGTGTAGATGTTAATGGCGTTCGCTCTGCTGTGGGGCAGGTTGTCCCAATAGTTTCGGCTTGGGATATAGACGTCGTAAAATTTGTCGAACGTAGTTTGTGGTATAAAATAGTCTGTAATTAATGGTGTAACCGTTTGGTCTTCGAGTATGGTGGCGTGTCCCGAATTGCCCCTTTTCCAGGTATCGGATTTTCGTAGTCTTAAGGCTGTTGTGGTAGCCATTCACTAAGAAAAAATTCGTTCTAAATCTACCGAAATTAAGCCCATTCGTTGACAAAAGTAGATTAATCCCGCTTTTTCCTAAACCGTGAACAGCGGGTGTCATATTAGGAATATGTTGTGCTCACTTTATGAACGGCTTGGGCATGATTTAAGAACATTTTGTGCTCGCAAAATAAACACAGAAAAAAAATTTTTTAATGTTTTTCTTTTGACTCAAAAATAAATTTATTTAAGATTTTATTTTAAATTAGTTTTCTTTCTGATTTTGTTTTTTTCTTTTTTGACTTGTCATCTTAATCCGGGGATCGAACTCAGAACCTCGCGGCAAGAGCCGGCGTCGCCACCATCGCGGCTACTGACCTCGCCTGAGACGATGCGGCGAATTGCATTATTAAGGCAAAGCTTTAGTAACTGAGAACTTTTTGCTAAGGGCTTTGCGTTGAATGTTTTAATTGGGCGCAAAAAAAAGAGCTCAAGTCAGCGTGCAGGCAAAGACATTTTTGTTGTTTTTGCTAATTTTTTTTTTCTTTTTGTTTTTAAATATTAATAATTATTGTACAATGTACAACATATTTCAAATCGCGATGTTCGCACTTCTTTTGTGATTTGTGCCAGTTTTTGTAAGAAAGCTTTTGAGTGGTGTACTTGAGGAATTTTGTACTTCCTGGTAAAAAGAACTAATTCCGTTTAAGCTGGGTTCACGCCCAAGCCACAAGATTTTGTCCACTGAGCAAGTGTTGTGATCAGGAAGGCGGTCTGCATGAGGTCACACAGCGTCCGACCAGACGATTTTGAATAGCTGGAAACTGCGTTTTAATGGCAGTTCAGATGGTCTGATCATAGATCTTTTCATCAGTAAAGGCACTGACGCATCAAACTCTTAATGGAAATTTCTATGCGCTAAGTAGCAATGCTAGCTTGTTGTTTGATGGAAAAGCGCGTGAGTTTTGCTGGCGTTTTCATAAAACTGCAGTTGTAGGTCGGTGGGACTCTCGAACAGATTAAGACATCAGAGAGTCAATCAGAGATCGCAATCAGCGAGAGAATGAGAATTTCGATTCTTTTGTGGTTCAATTGATGAACCATTTGAAAACTCCCATGTCGGAGATGTCCAATGTGGAAACTGTACGTAGGAATTTGAGGCTTGAAATTTGGCATTGTAATTTAAATGTACATATCGACTCAGTAAGGCGTCTGAGAAGGCGTTGAGAAGAGTTTCTGGAGGATGTAAAGAGGGAAAGTAGCTATTCAAGAGCGGCTCCTTTAAGAAAACAGATATCTAAATTGACAAATGATATCCAGTTTTATGATGCCGTGGAATTTTTACATGGCGAAGGTGGAAAAGAAATTGAGGTGGCTCTAGTGTGTTGGAATTGCCGCAAGGAAGGCCACCGGTATCAAGATTGTTAGACTAAGCGTAGGATTTTCTGTTATGGGTGTGGGGCCCAAAATACGTATAAACCTGCATGCAACAAGTGCCAAAAAACCTCAGAGACACAAGTAAGCCGATTACTGATTTGGACCAGCAAATTTCAAGTATTCCATGAGGACCAGTTTCAGAGGATGTTTATGAGACTAAATCTTGGCCACAAAAGCAAAATTACTTACCAAATAATAATAATAATAATGATAATAAATTAGTTAAGATTAGATCTACTTCTCGGAATGCGAATCAAATTGGAGCATACTGGCTTGCAGCAAAAACAGTAAATGCTATACGAGACAAAAGCAACGATAATCGTCCGCTAAAATGTATCTGCTGGATAAATTAGTCGTCGGGTTAATGGACACAGGAGTAGTGATCAGCTGTGTGGGTGGCCGTTCAGTAGAGCAGATTATAAAAAGCAGAGTTCCCTTTTAAGCAAGTTGCAAATAGAACTTGCACTGCTGATGGTAAGAAGCCGGTAGTAGGTCGTTTAAAGACCCGTCAATATAATAGCCGTTCAAGATGCGATTGATATTATTCCAACTCTTAGCCAAGATTTGTACCTAGTTACCGATTTTTGGTCATCTTTCGATTTATTGCCAACGATGCAACCACAATTTAGATCTGAAACGCATAAACTGTGCCCGTGTCAGCAAAAAAATATTTAAAGGTTGATTAATCAATTCCCTTTGTTCTCAGTTTCTGGACTTGGTAAAACTTCTCTCATAATGCATAGAATTGACTTGGGAGAGGCAAACCGATGAAACAACGCACAGGAAAAACTTTTGTACGCGGAAGTGGACAGAATGATCAGTCTGGGAGTCCAATAGTGCTTGGTCATCTACAGTTGTTCTGGTCCAGACACCCGGAAAGGTTCGTCTCGACTTCAACACCTTTGTACATTCAAAATGTTGTATCCCTGTCTTTGATAGTTTCTGAGATCGATGCGTTTATTGACTCGGCTGTTGATGCTAATCAAGATTATATTTACTTTATAGGGTCGTAAATGTTTCGTTCTCCCTGTTACAAACATTTGCACAACTTCATGATCCCCTTTTACTCATTTTCAATGGGTACAGGGTATACAAAAAGAGGGAAGCTAACTTTGGCTCGACCGTAGACTGGCTATAAGATATATTCCTCCGATTTTGATCAAACTCTCCAGAACTGTGTTGAATCAGATAATATTCATAACTGGAAAGTATAAAGATGATACCATTGAAAACAAAAAAGTTTTTCTCACTAGAACTACTTTTTCGATGGCAGCTTTAAGTTATAGAGCTATAGTATTTGTACTAAAGGACTTTGTGCAAAGTTTGGTCAGAATAGCTTTAGAACTAGCGGAGGTGGAAATAGAATAGCAACAGACAGACGGAAAGACGGACGGACAGACCGACATAGTTATGTGAACTCGGCTGTGAAGTACATATACAACTTATGTGGTCGAAGATGTTCCTTCTATGCGTTACAAACATCCATAAGATTTCAATATACCCTCTGCAAGGGTATGCTTCAACTTACTTATCAAAAAAGTAACTGCATCTGTTTATAAGAATCCTAATACTTTTCGACTGGATATTTGTTTTTTTGTTCCTAAAATCGTTTTTGAGCCTAATTTTTATTATTTATATTTTTTCTGCTGACACAAATTATGCCAATAAAGATGGCAATTTGGGTTGGCAATGGTGCCAAAATGCTCAGCTAGTGAATGCCGTTCGAGAGCTCGGCCCGGGAGGTGGCAACTGACAGAACAAGTGGACGTGTTACTAGACCAAACGTCAGGGTGATGGGGTAAGTGGCAAGTGCAAATGCAAAAATTCTGTCGGCCGAGGCGGACACGATTTCGTGAGAAATGTATTGGCTGCAGCATTTTGGCGCCGGCGAGTATAGCTTTCCTAAAATAAAACCAAATTAAATAATAAACAAAATAGAATGTATAATTCATTCATGAAAGTGTCCGCCAGTAAACAAATTCTCTGCTCTGCCAATATGCGTACATAATATAAATCAGGAACCTCAGAAAAGAGAAAAGAAGTCCCAATGCCAACGAACTCACCAAAAATTGTGTTATTCGGATTCATGGCCACCTGGTTCTTCGCCGCATCGCCAATCAGCCGCTCCGACTCCGTGAATGCCACATAGCTGGGAGTGGTCCGGTTGCCCTGATCGTTGGCAATGATCTCCACTTTGCCATGCTGAAAGACGCCGACACATGAATATGTTGTACCAAGATCAATGCCAACTGCTGGCATTTTGGGCATCTTGCTGCGGGCTTTAATTAGACCACGCGAACGACTGCAACGGGCCCGTCAAGGTCCCAACCGATAGAACATGAGAAATGAAATTGAAAATGAAATTTAAATCACAGATTTCTGTAAATGATTACACAATCCGAGAACTCACCCAACTCCCCACAAGCAGCTATGGCCGCGTCCGCCACCGCGCGATCAGAACGCAAAGCGATATAGATATAAGGATATTATTAAGAACAGAAGCACAAATGTTAAGACTCGCAGGAACTCCAGCGTTTTCTCTCTTTGCAGCTCCACAGCGTCTGATGTTTATTTTCAGCTAGCCAAAGCGAGAGGGGGCTATCTAGTATTTTTGCCTGAGGTTGCGGGTGAATGCGCAAGATTCCCAAATGAGCCGCAATTTAAAGATGCACGCTCCGCCACAGCCTGAAGAGAACTGCTAACAGAAATGTTGTGACAATTGCTAAATGCTAAAATATTGAACAAATGCTCATCAAGAGCGACGCATTAACAGAGGCGCATAAATACTGCACTGTAAACGCAATTAACAAAGATAGAAACGGGCGGGAAGATCGCAGCAATAGACTCTCTCAACATAATTGCAGCGCATCAATAGATATTTGCTGAGATGACCCAGAATCTATTAAAGCTCAATTTAATCGCAGGCCTAATTTTAGATGGGAGGGTGAATTGGTCATACCAGTGGCGTTGGCAGCGCGTGGAGGGGGGGTGGGGTGGGGGGTTGGGGAGTTAGAGCTTTCCACAGAAAGTCTTTGCGGTGTTCCCTATTTCTCGGTCGGAAATTGAAATCAAAAACCAATTAAACTTAGTCAAAGTATGTACTATGATCCAATCCTCCCCCAACGTTCTCTGATTATTTTGTTATTCATTTAAAATTTGATGGTGGCCATCTATAGTGTAAACTGCTAATTCCGCCATTTTGTGAGTGGGAAACCCCCTCCATATCAAAAATTAGAGCAAGCTAACTTCGGCTCGACTGAAGTTTATATACCTTTGGAGCATGATATATGCCTGCCAGTTTGATATAAGGCCCACCAATTTTGACAAAATTTTTAAAACAAAAAAGTTTTTCTCACTGGAACTACTTCTTCGACCGATCGTTCCTATGGCAATTACGTGCTATAGTCGTCCGACTTAAATCAAACTTGGCAGAATTGTGTGGTAGCATAGAATATTGATCAGTAACAAGTTTGGGAGCGATACCATTGAAAACTAAAAAGTTTTTCCTACAAAGACGTTTTTTTAAAACTATCTTTTGTACGGCAGCTATACTATATAGTTGTCTGATTTTCGTAAAACTTGGTAAAATTATGTGAAGGCATAGAAACTTATAAGTACGAGGTTTGGGGACGATTGCGTTGAAGACAAAAAAGTGTTTTTCAATAAGACTACTTTTTCAACCGATCATTTCTATGGCAGCTATAAGATATAGTCATCCGATCCGGCCGATTCCGACAAATGTACTGCGCATTTGTACCAAAAGACTTCGTGCAAAGTTTGGTTAAGATAGCTTTTAAACTGGCGGAGGAGATAGCATAGAAACAGACGGACAGACGGACATGGCTATATCAACTCAGCTCGTCATGCTGATCAAGAATATATTTACTTTATGTGGTCGGTGATGCTTCCTTCTATGCGTTACAAACATCTGAACAATTTAATATATACCCTCTCCAAAAACTTTGACAAAAAACAGGTCGCTAAAACCCATATAAGTATGATATAATGGACGGCACGCCATAATGTTTGCAATAAAAACCAAAAAACGGTTTCCCTATTGAAGAACAAACAAAAACAAATACCCTGTGTATTTACAAAAAACCCCGTGACCAGTCCCCAACTCGTTATTCGGCGATATGAAGATTTATAAGGGAGTCTGTGTGGTCGTTTGAATGTGAATATGCAATACAAAAGTCTGCTGATGATAAGATGTGGTTATCTTTGAAACAGCGATCGTTGTACAGACATACCAATTGCTATTCCAAATTGTTGTAATTAATCTCTGTTGATTTGCGTTGATTACATTGAATTGTAACTCTCCACCGACCTCAAGCCAGCCAAAATGCAAAAACTTTGACAAAAAACAGGTCGCTAAAACCCATATAAAAAAAAAGTTTTCATATAAAAAAAATTTCGTCTGCGGCGCTAAGATTTTTTAAAATAGACAATATAATTACCTCGTCAAAATACAGCATTTTCTGTTCTTTGACGTAGAACAAATTTCCAGTTCGCCGATTAGCAAGAATTTTTTCGCACTTCATAATTTTATCTCGCACTTGAACGTCTGCTTTACACAATGCAAATAACTAAACTGATCAACAAACTCAAAAGCTTATCTCTGAACTAATTGTAAAACGGTACTTTTGCACATCTGTACAAAAATGCATCAAATACTAAGTCAGAAAACGCAGACAGATAAGAAAATTAACCGTTATTGGAATTTTTTTCCATATATCAGCAAAAATAAGAGAAATGAAATAATACCCCAAAAAATTCATATTTAAAAATTGGGGTTTTATTTCCGCGAAATGAAATAAGACCGCAAACCTAATTTTTGGGGCCTTATTTCATTTCTTCTTTTGGGGACTTATTTCATTTTGAAATTTTATTTAGGAAATAAAGCCCCAAAAAATGAAATAACACCCCCAATTTGAAAAAAAATAGTTGTTTTTGTTTTCCACATACATTTTTGGGGCCTTATTTCATTTTTTTTGGGGCCTTATTTCGCAGCGCCATAGAAATATTTATTTCCGACCCTATAAACTACATATATTCTTGATCAGGGCGACGAGCTGAGTCGATTGAGCTTTGTCCGTCCGTCTGTCTGTCTGTCTGTCTGTTTCTACGCAAACTAGTCTCTCACTTTTAAAGCTATCCAGCTGAAACTTTGCACAGAGTCTTCTTTTTACTGCGCACTGCTAATTTGTCGGAACCGACCCGATCGGATGACAATATCTTATAGCTGCCATAGGAACTATCGGTCGAAAAGTGGGTTTCATTTAGAAAAATTGTTTGTTTTAATGCTGGCATTCTTAAACTCTGATGTATTACAAAATTTGCAAGGGTATAAAAACTTCGGCAAAGACGAATTTAACTTGGCCTTCTCCTTTTTAAAAAAATTAATGCCAAAATGTGTAACGTCCGCAACGGCATGAAAATACTCAAAATTGTTGTTATATATGAAATGGAAATAGGTGTTTATAAGGGATTTTTCCCTGCTGAATCTGAATCTGGGCTTTAAATTGCTCTAGATTGTCGAGAATCCGAAAAAAAACATAACCTTAGACTGTGTTTAAATAAAACATCGGAAAATAAAAACACAAATGAATTCGAATTTTATCATTACAAACTGAGTTTCAAGCCAATTGGATAAAAATAGATTTTTGGCGTGCACAGTTTTCCGGCCATTTTCCTCGTGGGCAGATTTTCCAAAATCAGGAAAACACATGTCGAATTATTTTGCGTACTATGCTTACAAACCAAGTTTCAAGCCAATCAGATAAAAAATACAATTTTGTGTTTCTCCGTTCCTTAGGGTGAACATCCGAAAAGAATGCACCATTTTTTAACTTGGCTATTTATCATCTTTTTTGTTCATATCTTGAGAACCGCTTATCCGATCTCAAAACTGTAGGAGATATGACGTTTTTTTCCGAATTGCTGGGGCGGGAGGGGGCGTGGCCAAAATTTGAAACAAATCTGATCTGCGTGCAAATAAAAGAAGCATTTGTCCCATACATGTCAAACCTCTATCTCTTACCATCTCTGAGATCTAGGTGTTCATACAGACAGACGGACAAGTCTATATCGACTCGGCTGTTGATGCTGATCAAGAATATATATACTTTATATGGTTCTTTCAAAAACAGATAACCTTTTATATTAAAGTGGGTTTGAAAGTACTCCCAAAGAACTGCATTTTGTAAAAAAAATCATTCAAATATTCCAATGTGGACGCCAGCTGTGTCAATTTTAACAAGCAAATTTGCGTACAAATGTAACGTCCGCAACGCAGGATTAGCCCATATGGGCCTGAACTCGTCATTTGACTTAGGAATAGGTAGAATTTTAGCCCTCTTCCATAGACACGGAAAGGTAGACGTTGTGATGGCAGTGTTTATGATGTGTGTGACGGCATCAAGTAGTAACGGAAGTAACATTTTTACAAATCTAGGGCTAACGTTATCAAGGCCTTCAGCATTAGAATTAATTTTAAGACTACACTCTAAGACATCACATTGACTGACACACATAAAACCAGGGTTCGGAATTGCTCGCTCATATGTCGCCCGCACTGACTCTTTTCGGCTCCTGCTCTGTGCAGCGAGCGGAGTTCCGCGAGCAGCGTGCAGCAGAGGGCACGCTGCTCGTGTGCAGGCACCCACAGCACACGAGCAGGTGCACGGTGCTAGCAGGCAGCAAGTGCACGGTGCAGGCAGCAAGTGCACTTAGTGCAGGCACCGCGTGCAGGCAGCAAGTGCACTGAGTGCAGGCACCGCGTGCAGGCAGCAAGTGCACCGAGTGCAGGCCCCGCGAGCAGGCTCCCTGCGTGAAGGCGTGACTTTAAAACATTTGCGTCTGCGTACTTGTCTTATTGCGGGTACAGATTGTATTTTGGTTTATCCAAGTGTAAATTGTATAAAAAAAAGGTAAATCGTTTTTATGATAAATATCCCATGTAAGGCTGCTTGCTGGCCCTTAACACAGGTATAATTTTTATATGTTACGTCAGCTGTAAGGGCCAAAAGGGACTGTATTTTTTATTACGGTACGGGTCATTCCGCGGATTTTTCGGTTCCGGTGTGAGAGATTTAAAAAAACGGAAGATTGGCACCTTATACTCAGCGTGGTTTTGAAACGTTTTTATTCTATATTTACATTTGGATTGTTTAACAATGTCATATTTAACTTAGCAATTAGCAAATCTTGAATGATTTTCTTAGACAAATTACATCTATGATTTGTAATAATAGTTGACAATGCACTAAACGACCGTTCGACGGACACTTGTTGTAAAGATTTCTCAATCAACTGAAAATATTTGAACTTAAATTTAGACATACAAATAATGTAATCGATTTGTAATCGAAAATATCAATAGCATTAAGTTGTAACAATCGTTTATCATTTTGACAAAAAGCAGATACGGGCACTCTAGAGTTGGCGTCAGTTTGGAATTGATCGGCCGCCGAGAAAAAACGAAATTGAAACTCGGAAGCTCGGAAAATGTTAACTCAGGAATTAAAAACTCGAAAACAATGTGAAATTACCTTTAAACATTTTAATTTACAATATTATTAATAAAGTACATTTAATCAAACTAAAGTCGACGAAACTACATTTTTCAATTTCGTGTTTTCAATTTGAGCTCTGCGACCGAATAAGTGTGTGCGTGAGAGACGCCAAAAATTGGATAAAAAATTTCATCAGAAACGAGACAGGAGAATTACGCGCAATGAGTGTATATGTGAATTGGCAATCGTGATCAAGTGTAGAACAAAAATATGAATCAAATATATACGCAGATGTCAACTGGTATATAGTCGTCAAGATTCAAAGGGACACATACTTGGGATATGCATATCGCCAAATGCAAATAGCCGCCAAATCGAGACACGCCAATGTGAGAGACGCCACATGTACATATACATTTATTTGCATGTATGTACGGTCAAAGTGTGTAGTGATATACATACAGAGTAAAAGTGAAAAGACAGCATTGCCAGATGCGAATGAATTTGTGAACCAAACAAAAACATTTAATGAGTTTTTAATTTCGTTGCAACCACTTGACTAACCAACTCGGCTGTGAGCAGGAGCACAGCTAGCCATAGGCAAATAAAATACTCCCAACAGGTTGTCATTGGTGCACGCTAATTAAACGACTCTCAGTATATGAACTAGTTCCGCCGCGTTAATGAACAGATATAATTTGAGATCAAAAACAAACGATATGAGTTCCGACGATGACAGTGAAACAACAATGGTTGAAAGGAGTGATAAAATGAACGAAGACATTGCTGCCATTTTGGTTGGTTTAAAAGAACTAACCTCGGCAGTACATAAAAATCAAAGAGACATAGCGAACATAAGCCAACGAGTGATAAATAATGGTCGAGATACGCAGCCATGTAATTCCAAATCTATCAAACCGCCAATTGACGAAACAGTTGATGAGACCATTGAAAACGAAAATACTGATTCTTCATCTTCACAGGCAGTCGCAAACTTTGTCGAAGGTCCTGTTAAAATATATGACTTGCCAAAGTTTTCTGGAGCAGCAGAACAATGGCCGTTGTTCATAGCCAACTACGAAGACTCAACTGAAGAGTTTAAATATAGCAACCGTCAAAATTTGATACGTTTGCAAAAATGTTTGGTTGGAGAAGCAAAGGATGCAGTGGAAGCTATGTTGATATATCCTAAAGACGTACCAACTGTTATAGATGAGTTGAAGTTTCGCTTTGGGCGTCCAGAACTTCTTGTTCGATCACAATTGTTGAAAATAAAAGAATTCCCGAAGATATCATTCAGCAGACTTGATCTGGTAATTAATTTATCTACAAAGGTTCGTTGCATAGTGGCCTTTTTGTCGTCGGCTGGTTGCAACCGTCATCTGGAAAATCCAACCCTCCTTGATGAAATTGTAAGTAAGTTGCCAATCGATGCCCAAATGGACTGGATTCGGCATGCAGACTTGATGGAAGTGACTCCATCAGTGAGCGAGTTTTCATTATGGCTGAGCCAATTTGCAAGAGTAGTTAGTCGACTACCTATATCCGAAAACCCAAGTAAACAGAAGAGTATTAAATCTGTTTTGACTACCAATCAAGTTGAGTCCAAATGTCTATTATGTGATAAAAATCATCATATTAGTCAATGTAAGGTATGGTGCGAAAACAAGGACATTGCTGGTCGTTGGGATATCGTCAAGTCCAATCGACTTTGCTTTTCATGTCTTTTAAAGGGACATAGTATGTCCAATTGTACAGCAAAGGCCACATGTGGAATTGGTGGTTGTACGCGTGTCCATCACAAAACACTGCACAACTCTTCGCCCAAAGTGCAGTCCAATTGGGTGCAGAATCAAGGTCAAATATCTGAACAGGCAACACCTATGCTAACTTGTAGTGCTATTGCCCAAAAGTAAAACAATTATTCAAAATAATTCCAGTCATACTGTATGGTCCAAATGGTCAATACGAAACATTTGCTATGTTTGACGAAGGCAGTGCCATTACATTACTGGAAGAAGAGATCGCTAATAAGTTAGGTCTGAGAGGTCACCAGCAACCTTTAAATTTGCAGTGGTATGACAAGAAGGTTGTAACAGAAATGTCAAGAAAGGTCGGTTTTGAAATGTCCGATATCAGGGATACAAATCGGTATGGCCTGAAGGGAGCACAGACAGTGCGGAATTTGAACTTACCAGCTCAGTCCTTTAATAAGAGTCAGCACAGACATTTAAGAAATCTGTCTATTGCTGAGTATGAGAATGCCAAACCAAGTATACTAATTGGTCTAGATAATGTGCATTTGGGAATAACTAAAACTGTTATTGGAGATGGTATTACACAACCTGTTGCAATTAGGACAAAGCTGGGTTGGTTAGCTTATGGACCTTCCACGGACAAATGTACGAATTCCTTTGTGATGCATGTTAAGGCAGATGACTTACACGATTTGGTAAAGGAGTATTTTGCAACTGAACATTTTGGTACCAATGATTTACCAGTAATTGAGTCTGATGACGATGTCCGAGCTAGGAAAATCCTCTTGGAAACTACACAACAGCTAGAAGATCACTTTCAGATAGGACTTCTCTGGAAAGAAAATGTATTGTTACCGAGCAGTTACAAAATGGCAGAAAACCGACTATTAGGAATCGAGAGGAAGATGTGCCGTAATTCAGAGTACGCCAAAAAGTACAAAAGAGAGATGAATA
Organism: Lordiphosa clarofinis; assembly: GCA_018904275.1. Taxonomy (NCBI): domain Eukaryota; kingdom Metazoa; phylum Arthropoda; class Insecta; order Diptera; family Drosophilidae; genus Lordiphosa; species Lordiphosa clarofinis. The sequence continues at coordinate 1,695,689 of JAEIGQ010000062.1, read as the reverse complement.
AATATTTGGACAAGGGATATGCCAGAAAATTAGCTCCAGACGAGATTTGTGAGAGTTCGTTAAAAACTTGGTATCTTCCTCATTTCTCGGTAGAGACTATTCATAAACCGGATAAATTGCGAATTGTTTTCGATGCGGCTGCTGCAGTTGATGGAGTTTCACTTAACTCTTTATTATTAAAGGGTCCAGAACAGACTAATCCACTAATTTCAATATTGTTACAGTTCAGAGAAGGCACAATTGGGGTAGCAGCTGACATCAAAGAGATGTTTTCACAAATTCAAATCCGCCCTGAGGATCAGCATGCACAACGGTTTCTTTGGCGTGACGGTGATACCTCCCAACCCATACAACACTTCGCAATGACGTCACTGATATTCGGAGCTGTGTGTTCACCATATTGTGCAGAATACATCAAAAATCGAAATGCAGAAAAATACAGGAACGAGATGCCCGAGGCTGTGGAAGCCGTTTGTAAAAACCATTACGTGGATGACTTGGTTATCAGTTTCAATAACGAGGAAAAAGCCATATTGGTCTGTCAGGAAATCGTCAAAATACATCTGGGCGGAGGTTTCGAACTTCGTAACTTTGTTTCAAATTCGGATAAATTATTGAAAATCATGAACGGTACCTCAAGTGGACAATGTTTACTTAGCATGGAAGGATCAGGAGCCAGTGATAAAATCCTTGGAATGTATTGGAACACCACAGATGACACCTTCCAATTCAAAACGAAATTTCATCGAATTGCCTCTGAAGTAATGCAAGGTAAGCGCGTGCCAACCAAAAGAGAACTACTAGGTATAGTTATGGCCGTTTATGACCCATTCGGCTTAATTGCGGACTTCCATATATATGCAAAGATTCTAATACAAAAAACTTGGAATCACCATTTGGAGTGGGACGAAGTTCTACCACTTGAGTTACAACAAGAATGGAATTACTGGTGGATGGCCTTGCAGGAAATGCATCACTTTAAGACACCACGTTGCTTTTCGAGCAGATTGATTGACAGCAATCGCATAGAGTTACATATCTTTGTGGACGCGAGTCAGTCTGCATTTGCCGCAGTCGCCTACATTCGTATAATGTGTAATGATGACATCGATGTTTCCTTTGTCATGGGAAAAACACGTCTGGCACCTACCAAACCGTTGTCAATACCCCGTCTGGAACTGCAGGCTGCAGTATTAGGCGTGCGATTGTACAAACTACTGAAAAAGTATCAACATTTGAGACTAAGCAAAACGGTGTTTTGGAGCGATTCAAAGACAATACTACAATGGATTCAGTCGAAAGAACGAAAATTTAAGCCATATGTGGCTCACAGGATCACAGAATTATTGGCTACTACTGGCGTTGAACAGTGGAGGTGGGTGCCGACTACCGAAAACCCAGCAGACACTGCAACTCGTCAAGTGAAGGTTCCAAAAATAAGTCATCGCAGCAAGTGGCTATCTGGACCAGCATTTTTGAAGACTTCGCCAAACGAATGGCCAAAGATGAGTATATTGTTGTCTTCTGAAACCCTGGAAGAAGAATTCTTGACAAAAACGGTTCTTAAATGTCACATAAATGCGCCCCTTATCGATATTACAAAGTTCTCTTCTTTTTCCAAGCTCATACGAGTCGTTGCATGGGTACTCCGAGCCAAGAAAATTTGGATGAACCACGGATCAAAGAGGACACCTGAATACAGAGGAGCCTTATCGCCAACGGAGTTGGAAGAGGCTGAATACATGCTATGCAGAATGGTTCAAAACGATGTATTTGCTGGTGAAGTCACTTTGTTGAAGAAAGACCAGCCGATAAAAAAGGACAGTGCCATATACAAATTATCGCCGTATTTGGAAAACGATGGGTTGATGCGTTTATCTGGACGTATCGATGAGGCTACTTTCCTGCCATTCAGTGCAAGACGACCAATTTTACTGCCAAGGGACCATGTGCTCTCATTATTGGTTTTGCAGCACTATCACCGTAAGTTCCATCATCAAAATACTGCTGTTATAATTAACGAGCTTAGACAAAGATATTGGATCCCAGACATCAAGACAATGCTAAAACGTGTACAGCGAAACTGTAATCAGTGTACAGTCGATTGAAGCCGACCCTTGCCGCCAATTATGGGCCAGCTTCCAGTAGACAGATTGACACCTTATGTTAGACCATTTTCATACTGTGGTGTTGACCTGTTTGGACCAATGAATGTCGCTGTTGGCCGTCGCCGTGAGAAACGATGGGCGGCAATATTCACTTGTCTGACGATCCGAGCCACACATTTGGAGATCGTTGAAAACTTGTCTACAGACGCCTTTATTGTATGCTTAAGAAACTTCGTGAATCGACGTGGCGTACCAGTTGTTATCAGAAGCGATAATGGTACGAATTTTATCGGTGCACAAAAGGAATTGGCTTCAAATGATCGCCTATTGAACCTAGAGGCATTGGAAAACGAAACTGCAAGTCAAAAAATTAAGTGGATATTCAACAGTCCATCGAACCCCAGCGCTGGAGGCTGTTGGGAAAGGCTAATCAAAATCGTCAAACTATTACTGGGAAAGTCTTTGCGTGAAATTGCTCCACGTGTAGAGACTTTACGCTCTGCACTAATAGAGGCCGAAAATATATTAAACTCCCGTCCACTGACGGAGCTGCCACTAAACCACGAAGACGACGAACCTCTTACGCCCAACCACTTCATTTTGGGATGTGCTAACTCAACTCAAACACCAGGTCCACAGGAAAACATAATATGTCTTAAGAAGCAATGGAGGATTGCCCAAGCAATTAAGGATCGCCTTTGGAAAAGGTGGATAGCGGAATATTTGCCGCAGTTAATGTGCCGTAGCAAATGGCATGAGAAGACAGATCCAGTGAAATTAAACGATTTGGTCATCATAATGGATGAAACTGCTGCCCGGGAGAAGTGGAAACGGGGACGAGTGGTTAAACTATATGCTGCCAAGGATGGACAAATACGTAATGTGGAGGTAAAAACATCAAGTACGACTCTACGCCGGACAGTATCAAAGTTAATAATTCTGAAGCTTAATTGTGAATCTCATATCGATTCACCTGGAGGGGGGGTGTAAAGATTTCTCAATCAACTGAAAATATTTGAACTTAAATTTAGACATACAAATAATGTAATCGATTTGTAATCGAAAATATCAATAGCATTAAGTTGTAACAATCGTTTATCATTTTGACAAAAAGCAGATACGGGCACTCTAGAGTTGGCGTCAGTTTGGAATTGATCGGCCGCCGAGAAAAAACGAAATTGAAACTCGGAAGCTCGGAAAATGTTAACTCAGGAATTAAAAACTCGAAAACAATGTGAAATTACCTTTAAACATTTTAATTTACAATATTATTAATAAAGTACATTTAATCAAACTAAAGTCGACGAAACTACACTTGTGTTGCTGGAACAGCCAGCACAACCTGTGCAAGCTTAATAAGGCATTCGTCTAGCACGTTACAGTGTAGAGGAAGTTGGGGTACTTCAGCTATTTCCAGTAATTTTTGCCTCAAAGACCTTTGATGTTTTGGTTTAACAGATGTGCCTATTGAATTCATCCGTTTGTGCAATTTTTCGGCTTTACTAGCATCGACAGGTTCATTGCACATCCCATGCGAAATGACAGGAACATCGACCTCGCAAGATTCCAGCTTTCTGATCGCTTCATTGGTTTTTAGCAGATGCTCCTTAAAAAAAAATACAAAAAGAGTTAACATTCGTAAGCATAAATTGTATTACATGTAGTAACTTACAACAGCAGAAGTTTTTTGATCCTCTCTCAATATTCCTGACCCAGTGTAATTGAACCTTGGATCAAAATACAAGGCCGCAATAAAAGCATCGTTCTCCAGCAGTTTTTGCTTTCTGGCTTGCATCGTGGAATAAAGCATTTCGGCATATGAATTTTCCTCTGCTAATTCCTCTAATTCAATTTCGCAACATAACCAGTCTCTGTAGAAGTCGTAGAAGAAGGTTTGTAGTGTAATCGTACATTTAGCTAATGGTCCAAATGCAGCTATAAATTTTTCACAGAATTCCCACGACATGTTAGAGTCAGAAAGGCAATCCTCCGAAGTAATGCAGTCCCTCAGCTTCCAGAGTGAATCCATCATATTATACGTAGAGTTCCAACGGGTCGCATTGTCCAGCACAGGCAGTGTCATGCTTGTTGATCTGTGTTTCCAGACGGCCATTATATTCTTGACGATGCTTCTGCAAGAGCCAATTTCCACATCCAATTTCTTAATAACATCATATGCCGCTAGCTCCCAGGTATGTGCAGCACATCTGACTATGGACATTACAGATTCTAATGACTCTTGAATTTGCTCTTCCTCGACATCACCGAATTCCTGCTGACTGCTCTCAAAATACTCATCCTGTTCTTCCTCCATGATTTTTATACCCTTGGAGAGGGTATATTAAAATTGTCCGGATGTTTGTAACGCAGAGAAGGAAGCATCTCCGACCACATAAAGTATATATATTCTTGATCAGCATGACGAGCTGAGTTGATATAGCCATGTCCGTCTGTCCGTCTGTCCGTCCGTCCGTCTGTGCGTCCGTCTGTCCGTCCGTCTGTTTCTATGCTATCTTCTCCGTCAGTTTTAAAGCTATCTTAACCAAACTTTGCACGAAGTCTTTTAGTACAACTACGCTGCACATTTGTCAGATAAAATAAAAAAAACAAAAAGCACAAAAAAAAACGAAAGAAAAAAAAAAAAAAAAAAAAAAAAAAAAAAAATTATTTTCAAAAAAATTACACCAAAAAAATGTATAAAAAAATAATTAAATAAAAAAAAATTAAAAAACCAATGCTGAAAAAAAAAAAAAAAAAAAATATAATAGCGAAAAAAAAAATATAGGTAAAAAAAAATTTTGGAAAAAAAAATTTTTGTTTTCAATGCTATCGCTCCCAACGACTTGTATTTATAAGTTTTCAATAATTTTACATAATTTCATTAAGCATGGAAAAATCGGACAACTATATAGTATAGCTGCCATACAAAAGTTAGGTCTGAAAAAAGCTAGTAGAAAAACTTTTTGTTTTTAATGTTATCGCTCCTAACGCTCGTATTAATAGGTTAGGTTAGGTTGTGATGGCTGAGAGCGGCGGCTCTCCCACTTAGGCCACTTTGGGCCCATTGCGATGCCATATTTATTCCCTATTAACCCTTTTTAATACTGAGGTGGGTCCTCGTTACTGAACCATTGTGTGGACAGAATAAATTTGAGTAGAGCTGGGATCTCTAGCCCGGATGTCTCCGAGAGGTTGAGTAGCAGAGGTTGACCAAGTGTCCTGAGTCTCCTTCCACTCAAGGCGGGGCAATGGCACAAAAGGTGTTGTACCGACTCCTCCTCTTCTTCGTGTCCGCAACTTCTGCAAAAATCAAAGTAATTGACGCCTAGGCGTGCTGCATGTCTGCCAATAAGACAGTGACCCGTGAGGGTCCCCACCAGAAGTGATATGTGGTCCCTTCTGTGACGTAAAAGTGTGTTAGTACGTTTTTGGTCGAATGTTGGCCACGTAAGCCTCGCTACTGCACAGGAAGAAAGGTTTTTCCACCGGTTCGTAGCGAGACGAAGTGTTTCTGCTTTTTTATGAAGTTTATAAGTCGCCATAGGCATTCCTATCGTGCTCCTCTCTGAAAGGAGCTCGATGGTGGTTCCTATTCTGGCCAGTTTGTCCGCAGACTCGTTACCTTCTATGTTGCGGTGTCCAGGTACCCATATCAGGTGTATACTAAAATGTCGTGCGATCTCGTTGAGAGATAAGCGACATTTAGTAAGTGTTTTAGCATTGTTGGTGTGTGAGTCAAGTGCTTTAAGGGCGGCTTGACTATCTGAGTATATAAATACATTTCCTTCCTTGACCGTGAGTGTGCTAAGGTAGGTGGCAGCTTCCTGGATGGCTACCACCTCTGCTTGGTACACACTACAGTGGTCAGGAAGGCGGAACGATAAGTTCAAATCTAGGTTGGGAGAGAAAACTCCCCCTCCAACTTTTTTGTCGAGCTTAGAACCATCGGTGTAGATGTTAATGGCGTTAGCTCTGCTGTGGGGCAGGTTGTCCCAATCGTTTCGGCTTGGGATATAGACGTCGTAAAATTTGTCGAACGTCGTTTGTGGTATACAGTAGTCTGTACTTATTGGTATACCCGTTTGGTCTTTGAGTATGGTAGCGTGTCCCGAATTGCCCCTATTCCAGGTATCGGATTCTCGTAGTCTTAAGGCTGTTGTGGTAGCCATTTGCTTAGCTATGAGGTCTAGTGGTAGTAGGTGAAGAATAGTATTGAGCGCTTCCGTTGGTGTCGTTCGGAGAGCGCCGCTAATACAAATTTCCGCACTTCTTTGTACTTTGTGCAGATTGTTCAGGGCTGATTGTTTCCCAAGTGCTGGCCACCATACTAGAGCTCCGTAGAGAAGTATAGGGCGTATTACGGCTGTGTAAAGCCAATGTACAATGGATGGGGAAAAACCCCATCTACGGCCAATGGCATTTTTACAAGAAAAAAGAGCAATGGTTGCCTTTTTTATACGTTCATTTATATTGTCATTCCAGAGCAGTTTCTTATCCAGAATGACACCCAAGTATTTGGCATTGTCACCAAGTACGAGGCTTACTCCGTTGATCTTAGGCGGGATAAGATCAGGAATTTTGTACTTTCGGGTGAAAAGCACTAATTCCGTCTTAGCCGGGTTTACGCCCAAGCCACAAGATTTTGTCCACTGAGCAAGTGTTGTCAGTGCGGTCTGCATGAGGTCACACAGCGTTTGAGGAAACATTCCACATTTGTAGATGGCAATATCATCTGCGTAAGCCACCACTTCATGTCCCTCCGCCTCCATTAGCCGCAGCAGTTGGTTAACTGTTACAACCCACAGCAGCGGAGAGAGAACACCTCCTTGCGGAGTGCCTCTGTTTACACATCTGCGAGCAGTTGCACCGCCAAGTTGGGAGTACACCGTTCTGCTGGTTAGCAGTTGTTCGATGAATCTTACTAGCGGTACATCTGCTCCCACATATGTCAAGGCAGAGGTGATGGCGTTAGGTTGGACGTTATTGAAGGCACCCTCTATGTCGAGAAATGCTACTAAAGAGAAGTCTCTTACTTCAAGTGATCTTTCAATCCTTGAGACCAGGGAGTGTAGGGCGGTTTCAGTAGACCTACCCTTGCTGTATGCATGTTGGGTGTGTGCTAGATGAGCGGGACTAATAGTTTGCCTCAGGTGTGCATCTATAAGTCTCTCGAGGTTTTAAGGAGAAACGAGGATAGGCTGATTGGCCTATAATCGTTTGGTTTCACATGTGAAGCTTTGCCAGCTTTCGGTATGAATATTACTTTAGTTTCTCTCCACCTAGTGGGGATGTAGTTTACCTTGAGACAGCTTACATAGATTGTGTAAAGCCATGTCATTGTGTACCCAATGGTTTGTTGTAGTTGGGCAGGATATATGTTATCGAGACCTGGCGACTTAAATGGTTCGAACGAATCGATAGCCCATTTAATTCTGGTCTCCGTGACAATGGTTTTGTCGTATTGCATAGAAAGGTCGGTTGGCCTAACCTGAGGTATTAAGTTTAGGGAGCATTCAGGGAAGTGAGTGCTTAGCAGAAGATTTAGAGATTCTTCGCTCGAGTCGGTCCAGGTTCCGTCGGTTTTTTGTAAGAGTCCTGGCGGGGTTGGTGAGCTAGCCAGGATCTTTCTGAGCCGTGATGCATCAGAAGTAGATTCAATATTACTACAGTAATGGGTCCAGGAGGAGCGTTTTGCCCTCCTGATAGCTTTCTTATAAGTAGCTAGCTTTTGTTTATATAACTCCCATGCGGTTGTTTGGTCGTTATATTTGGCTACGTTAAATGTATGACGACATTCCTTACGGAGCTTATCCAGCTCTGCAGACCACCAAGGTGGTTTAAAGGTGGATTTTATTTTTCTAGGGGGCAGGCCCTATTAAACGAACTCGAATACGCGATGGTAAGCGTATCGACAAGCTCATCTATCTGTTTTCCCGAACTTGGTGTGTATGGTGGGGACGGTCCAAGTTTTTTACAGAGAAGTTTGTTGTGCACTTCCCAGTTGGTCTTTTTTGGGTTCTGTATCCTTTTGGGTGAGGGACACTTATTTGTTAGTACGACCTCTATGTATCGATGATCAGAAAAGGAGTGCTCTGGGAGCACCTTCCATGATATCACTTGGTCATAGAGGTCTGCGGAGATGAGAGTTATATCTAAAACCTCTCTTCTATTTTTGATAACAAAGGTGGGGTCATTCCCTTTATTGGCAATATGCAAATCTGTCTGTAATAGGTAGTTGTACAGTGATTCGCCGCGCTCATTTATGTCTGAGCTGCCCCATTGTGTGTGGTGTGCGTTGGCATCGCCACCTAAAATAAGGCTTGTATAAGTGTGACTGTTGCTTCCAGTTAGATCCCGGAAAATTTTTGGTGGTGGAGGGCTCTCAGTGTCGTGAGCCAGATAAAAGGAGGCCAGCCTGATTGTGGAACTCCCCAGTTCCAGGCTGACTGTAGTGATGTCGCCATCACTGAATTGAGGAAGAAGTAGTGTTTTGTAATGTATTTTGGATAAAATACATGTACGAATTTTTCCCTTTCCCTTGGTATGGTAAAGGTTGTATTTGGGTGTCCGTAAACCATTGATTCTGTCACCAGAAATCCATGGCTCTTGAACAAAAACAATGTCTACTTCGCCTGAGGATAGGCGAAGTAAAAGTTCAGCGGTTGCTGCTTTGGAGTGATGCAGGTTTATTTGTAGAACCCGCATCAAATAATAATATTTTTGACTATAGCTTTATTTCTGGTTTTAGCCATTGGAACCTCCAGACACCCACTTTACACAAATCCCCATCGTTTGCCTTTGCTTCCGTTTGGGTGTAACGGAAAACAGAGCAAACGGTGGGCACTCGAACTAAAGTGAGGTTCCGGCTGTAAATCGGCAAAAATCAAAATTAAAGTCTGTAGCTTAAAAAGTGTCAGTACTAATTGGTTGTCAGCACTAACACCTTTAGAGTTAAACGTAGAACGTAATAAAATGACGTAAAACGTAATGTGGCGCTTACGTCGTCAACCAAAACCACTGAATTTATATTTAAAATAATAACAATGGCTAATGGCTAAAATGGTAATTATTCACAATGCAAATACTTGCGTGAAAACTCCTTGTGATGCTCTGCACGTCACTGTGCGGGTGGGAGGATCACTTAGTGGGTGGGCAACAGGTGCAGCACCTGACTACTGGCGGCGGCTGGCGGCGGCAACCAATTGGTTTTGCTGATTGCAAAATCGGCAACTCAATTCGACGGGGCCCCAAGTTGAAACACACTCGTATATCACTTGGCAAAAACGTTTGACAACTTTTTGCTGTCTGCCGAACGATTTTAAAAACATAAATTTAATTAATACGCGGAGCGCCAAAACAAAAACAAACCGCACGATCAGTGTGACCAGAGCCGAGTCCTCGTATTAATAAGTTTTTAATGATTTTACATAATTTCAACAAGTTTGTCGAAATCGGACAACTATATAGTATAGCTGCCATACATACTGTCAGGCATATATCAAGCTCCAAGGGTATATAAACTTCGGTCGAGCCGAAGTTAGCTGGCCTCTATTTTTTTTACTCATTCTAATAACGTTGGACCCATTATCGGTGGTGGTAGAGTAGACTTGATTGATGTCAAGTTTAAAGAGATGCAGGCATTTTAAAATTTCATCCTTCAAATAGGCAGCTGTATGTCTTTGATTTAGCTGTATCATGCCTTGATTTGTAAAAAAATAGGAGGAAAAAAAAAGCACAAGACAATAGAGAAACAGAAAATATTGTAGGTTGATTTCAGGATATAACAAAAAAATGTACGTACCGATTGTGACCACCTTCATCTTAAAATCTATTATCCATTGCAAATTGACTCCAAGTATGCTTTTATTCCATCTGGTAGCTATGTCGACTTTTAGTGAAACCATTTTGTTTCGAAGTTTCTTAACAATCTGATTTTGAATCTGCTGGGAAGCCTTATCCAGAGCCGTCAGAATGTTTTTAGAATTTACTATAATTTTAAATGCTACTTCACATGGCTCCAAAAAATTTTAAAGTGGTCCTCGTCATCAAAAAGGCGGAATGGTAAATTTTTCTCAGCCACAAGACCAATGCAGTGCTTCAGAAATTCATTTTTCGTCATGGTAATATTCGCATTTGACTTCACTTTTTTTGGCATGGCAAAAAATTTGGCATCCTATCCATAAAAAGGGACCAAAGTCAATCCTTTCGAACTACAGGTGCGTATCGAAACTATCGGACATTCCTAAGCTTCTTGAAAAGATCCTGACTCCCCAACTACAACATTATTGTCGTTCGGTAATATCTACATCTCAACATGGTTTCATGAAGAATCGCTCTATCTCTATGAATCTACTTGAATTTACTACTCTTGTAAACAATGGGTTTGTCAATAAGCAACAAACTGATGTAGTTTATACTGATTTTAGTAAAGCTTTTGACTCAGTCAATCACGAGCTCTTAGTACATGTTAAACATGTTTTTTCATGAGTAACGGGTGTATCGAAGTCGGTTAGAGCAGACTTTAACTTACGCTCTTGTTTGTATGTTGCGGACGTTACTCTGCGGACGTTACACTTTTTCCATTAAGCCAAACTGTGTAAAAAAATTGTATTTTTTATCCGATTGGCTTGAAACTTGGTTTGTAAGCATAGTACGCAAAATAATTCGACATGTGTTTTCCTGATTCACGCCAAAAATCTATTTTTTATCCAATTGGCTTGAAACTCAGTTTGTAATGATAAAATTCGAATTCATTTGTGTTTTTATTTTCCGATGTTTTATTTAAACACAGTTTTTGGTACTCTAAGGTTATGTTTTTTTGGATTCTCGAGCCTCGATGATGGGTGCTGTCAAGTGTGGTACCCACCATCGCGGTTTTTCGATGCATGTTACCATCTCTTAAGGACACATTTAACTGGTCAGTATCTCAATATGTTTAAAATCTTAAAAAATTCATTAATTCCATTTTCTAAGTTAGTCCTCTATGGGCGGGGTACTAACCGCTTATCCATTGGCGGTGGGAATTTGGTATAACAATTGTGGTAACTCCATTCATCTTTGGTGAATTTTACAAAATGTTAGCTCTCATCTTTATTTGACCAGCAACAGATGTTGTAACTGTGTGTTGCTAGTATAAATGTGCCCATTAAACGCGAACTTGACGTGGTCCAGAAAAACTGGGTATGAGGAGTTGCTACTAGATGTCTCTAGTTGCACAATTTATTGGTCCTAATCCCAGGCAATTTGGAGTGTTCCACAGTGTTATCACAGTAAGGTTGAGCACTCAGGTACTTGTTACACGTAGCCTCAGGTACACTGAATTGAACAAATTTATTATTTGGCTCATTTACATCAACTTTAATACCGGAATAACGATTACTTTTCCGGATTCCCATCTTACTGATTTCTTCCCACTTTTGTCCTTCCTTAAATTTTGAGGAATAGTAATTCTCTTTTGCTGTCCTAATCATCTTTGTGACATCACTCCGCAGTTTCTTATAGTAATCCTTCAGTACGGCTGGTGACGATAGCTACTTGCACTACTTACATGGACTACTTACTGGTGGTGATCGCCACCTTATCGCTTTAAAAGTAGGTACTGAGGTAAGTACCTACGACAGGGTACCGACCAGAGTACCGATTTGGTATAGCGACGTCACTCCCAAAGTAAACGACGCGTCGGGACGTACATACAGACTGTTTTGACGAAATGCGATGCAATGACAAAATGCAAAATATCAATATGTATATGTGCGTGCTCGAAATTACACTAACAATTTGCAGGCAGGTCACTTATGTTCTTCCTACTTTAACCCTTCTTTTTGTGTTTATGTTTAATCGCTGCCGAAAAGTGTTAGACGTTGTGACAGTTTTGTGATGATGCTTTAGTTATTATTGTGGACGCTGCTAAGTCGAACGCGTTTTTTGCGAAAATTATTATTTGTGAGCCGTTATAAATAAAATAATTTTGTTAGAATATGTTTACTATTACACTGTGCAACATTTTTAAGGTCATTTTCTGGTTACGCCTTCGGACCCCGATATTTTTTAAGAGCATACCGAAACTAAAAAAATTCCCAAAGGACTTGGCCCTATCACATCGTAAAGGTCTTTTTTTGATACCGAACATATTTTCACCCCAAACTGTCCATATATCATAAACCGTTTGGAATTGTGTTTTTATATCTTAGGCAAAGTTAAAGATATAAACTAGAGGAAAAAAAGTCATGAAGAGACTGACCCAAAAAATTGGCATCTAGTGCTTCAAAAGTGCAAAAACTTCGAAAAAATAAACAAATCTCTAGTACACGCCAGCTTCATACGAACACCCATTCACCCCGTTTTGTTACTATAAATGATATATAACGAATACATGATGAATTCATTATACAAAGTGTTATCTAGAAAAGATAACTTTTATAGTAACAAATCGGTACGACGGGGTGTTCGTATGAAGCTGGCGTGTACTAGAGATTTGTTTATATTGTTGTTTGGGATAGTTTCGCAGAAGAAAGGTTTTTCCAATTCCCCGTAGTTTAGCCGTTTCAGGCGAAAAACATGAAAAAAAGTCGAAGTTTTTGCACTTTTGAAGCACAAGATCCCAATTTTTTGGGTCAGTCTGTTCATGACTTTTTTTCCTCTAGTTTATATCTTTAGGACTCTGGTCACTCTGTCACCGATCACGTCGCACTTTTTCGGTTCCATATTTAAATTAAATTAAATTAAATTTATTTAATCTAAAACCGCGCAAAGAGGAGAGTGCTCACGCATCAACTTAGCACCAGACGCAGCCATACATCGATCCATTTGCCACAAACATATATATATACATTTATATTTATATTTTTCTTGCATGTAAGTAACAAGCCTTACGTCACTTCGTTGCGTACACAACATCGTAACACGTAATAGTGCTGTCAACCTGTGAGTGCTGTCTCTTTAGCTATTTTATAGCTAATGTTTTGTGGTGTGTGTTAACTGGCCTTTTTACTGTCTTACGCATATACGGACTCGGTTTCTTGTTGTTTGTCGCCGTTTTTTCCGTTCAGTGGTTTGGTCCCTTAATGGTAATAGGGGGAGGCATAGCTTTCTCTTTCTCTTCTTCTGTTTACTATATGACTATACAATTGATTGTTATTTTATATTGAATATACTACTATTAAGTACAGTATAACAATTTTTTGTGGTCAAATAGTAATACAGATAAAGGGGTAAAGGGTCCCCCTCCTATCTACTGTTTTTCAGACTGAAGCTGAACCGGTCTTTTGAAGGGGTGACAAGGGATGGGGAATTGGCTGTCTGTGGGCGCCAGGCAGTTGGAATGGCCAATCCCATTTAATAATTTAAAAATTTTTAATAAAAATGTCTCCATACCGCAAATTTATTTCTGTATAGAATGAGTAGCAACCACATCAGCAACTCAGGAAAATTTTCGGCACCACAAGCCGGAAATGCACCCAAAGGTCACGGAGGGAGCAACTCGGTTCCTTCCGTAGCCAATTTTCAACCCTCTGTTGCCTTGAGGGGGGAGACACCCAGTCAGCAACCAGCAGCTGGGACTTCTTCCCAAAAGGCAGCAAATGAAAAAATTGTTTGCAGCAGGGCCGAGGGGTACACCAGACCCGACCCCACAACGGGCGCACCAGCCAACCGGATGAAAGCGTACCGGATCCTCAAGCGTCTGGCAACCAACCCAATCGGGAGGGACCAGACTACTGCGGAGGACTACGCGAAAATCCAGGAGGACATTGCCTGGGCTCGAGAAGTCATTCCGGACTTCTCTTTAGAGATGACCCGACCCAAACCGGCATCCACCGGTGCCAAACAACAAAATGGCACCCACCCTGAGGCGGTAACCACCTCTAAGAGGGATCGGTCTCTGGATGAACAGCAACAGCTTTCATCCAAAAGACCGAAGACTCACGGAGCCCCTCTTCGAATTTCCTTCGCTGAAATGGCGAAGGATAAAAAGATCGTGGATGTCCTGGACGAGGCACATCCGTTTGGCGCGATCCCAATACACCACTGGAAGTGGATCGCGGCAACAAGCCGCGTCACCTTAGACGTGCTTCTGGAAAACCCTGGAACACCCCCACGCTGCCGCAGCGTGGGGTGGTTTCAGAGCAACATCAGAATAGTGGCATGTGAGGACGACAGGTCAGTGGAGCTATACAGGGTTGCCATCAGCAAGATCGGCGAGGTCTACCCTGGAGCAAAACTGAAAGTTGTCGACGCCAAGGACATTCCATTATGTCCGAGGGCCCGTGCCTGGTTACCCGTACACCCAGCGGAACCAGAGAAGATACTAAAGCTGATGAGAATGCTGAACCCTGAGGCTCCTACCAGCAATTGGAGGGTGGTCAGAGTGGAACGCTCTACCAGGGCTACCACTATGGTCACCTTTCAAATCGACCAAGAATCTGTGGAGTACCTAACCAGGTGCGAAGGAGCCCTAAACTATGGGTTCCAGCAGGTATATATGAAGGTCTGTAAGACTGATACCAAGACGCTTGCTAACCTGACAGCAAGTGTAGTTGTCGATGCTCTGGAAGGAGCTCAAAGTGGAGAGGACATGGATGCAGAGCGTACCCCTCAGCAGGAGGAGCGCTGTGGAAACATGTCCTCTGAAGAAATGGATTCGGAGCAACAAGAGGAGCGCTGCGGATACATATCTTTAGGGTCCGACTATGAACCAACCTTTGGGCGGCTCTATTCAGAGCAGGAGTTACTCCAAGACATTCAGGAGGACTCCGACGATGACACAATGACGGAGGAGAGCATCTTGCGCAATGATGAAGGTTCTGCAAATAAACCTTCACCATTGTAAAGCAGCAACCGCTGACCTTCTACTTCGCCTAACCCCAGGCGAAGTAGATATTGTGTTTGTCCAAGAGCCGTTAATTTCTGGAGACAGTATTAACGGCTTAAGGACACCAAAATATAACCTCTTATACACCAAGGGTAAGGGTAAAATACGTACTTGCATTTTAGCAAAAAAGCATCTAAATACACTTTTAATTCCCCAGTTTAGTGATGGCGACATCACCACGGTCAGTCTGGAACTGGGGAGTTCAACCATCAGACTGGCCTCCTTCTATCTGGCTCATGACTCCGAGAGCCCTCCACCATCAAAAACCTTCCGAGAACTGATAGGAAGGAGCAATCAGACACACACAAGCCTCATTCTGGGAGGCGATGCCAACGCACACCCTACACTATGGGGCAGCACAGACATCAACGAGCGAGGTGAGTCACTGTACAACTATATCATACAGACTGATTTACGAATAGCGAACATAGGGAACGACCCTACCTTCATCATTATGGAAGGTGCTACCAGATCACTCCTTCTCTGATCACTGATATATTGAGGTAGAACTGACCAATAAATGTCCCTCACCCAAAAAGATACAAAATCCTAGAAAGACCAATTGGAAAGTACACAACAAACTTCTCTCAAATAAACTTGGACCGTCCCCACCTTATACACCAAGTACCGAAGAACAGATAGATGAACTTGTCGAAACGCTCACCATCGCGTATACGGACTCGTTCAATAGGGCCTGCCCCCTAGAAAAACAAAATCTACCTTCAAACCACCTTGGTGGTCTGCAGAGCTGAATAAGCTCAGGAAAGATTGCCGTCACACCTTTAACTTAGCCAAATATAGCGACCAAACAACCGCATGGG
Source organism: Lordiphosa clarofinis (assembly GCA_018904275.1). NCBI lineage: Eukaryota > Metazoa > Arthropoda > Insecta > Diptera > Drosophilidae > Lordiphosa > Lordiphosa clarofinis. The sequence continues at coordinate 1,679,892 of JAEIGQ010000062.1, read as the reverse complement.
CGCTATATAAACAAAAGCTAAGCACCTATAAGAAGACTATCAGGAGGGCTAAACGGTCCTCCTGGGCGCAGTACTGCACTAATATCGAATCCACTTCTGATGCATCACGGCTCAGGAAAATTCTGGCTAGCTCACCAACCTCGCCAGGACTCTTGCAAGAAACAGACGGAACCTGGACCGACTCTCCAGAAGAATCTCTTAATCTTCTGCTGAGCACTCATTTTCCTGAATGCTCAACCAACTTAATATCTCATGATAGGCCAAACGACCTCTCGATGCAATACGACAAAACCATTGTCACGGAGACCAAAATTAAATGGGCCATCGACTCGTTCGAACCATTTAAGCCACCAGGTCCAGATAACATTTTTCCTGCTCAACTACAGCAAACCATTGGGCTCACAATAACCTGGCCTTACACTATCTATGAAAGCTGTCTTAGGGTCAACTACATCCCCACCAAGTGGAGAGAAACTAAAGTGGTATTCATACCGAAAGCAGGCAAAGCTTCACATGCGAAACCAAACGACTATAGGCCTATCAGCCTATCTTCCTTTCTTTTGAAAACCCTTGAGAGACTTATTGATGTACACCTGAGACACACTATAAGTCCCTCTAAACTAGCACAAACACAACATGCATACAACAAGGGCAAGTCTACTGATACAGCCCTGCATTCCCTGGTCTCAAGGATTGAAAGATCACTTGAAGTAAAAGACTACTCCTCAGTAGCATGCCTCGACATAGAGGGTGCTTTTAATAACATCCACCCTAGCGCTATCACCGCTGCCTTGACATATACGGGAGTCGATGCTCCACTGGTAAGGCTCATCGACCAAATGCTAACCAGCAGGTCGGTGTACTCCCAACTAGGTGGTGCGACGGCTCGCAGATATGTTAACAGAGGCACTCCGCAAGGAGGTGTTCTCTCTCCGCTGCTGTGGGTTGTAACAGTTAACCAACTGCTGCGACTTATGGAAGCGGAGGGACATGTAGTGGTGGCGTATGCGGATGATATTGCCATCTTCAAATGTGGAATGTTTCCTCAAACACTGTGTGACCTTATGCAGACTGCACTGACAACACTCGCTCAGTGGACTAAATCGTGTGGCTTAGGCGTGAACCCAGCCAAGACGGAACTAGTTCTTTTCACCAGAAAGTACAAAATTCCCGAGCTGATTGCCCCTAAAATTAACGGAGTCAGCCTTGTATTTAGTGACAATGCCAAATACTTGGGTGTAATTCTGGACAAGAAACTACTCTGGAATGACAACACAAATGAACGCATGAAAAAGGCAACCATCGCTTTATACTCGTGCAATAAGGCAATAGGCCGAAAATGGGGTTTTCCCCTTCAATAGTGCACTGGCTGTACACAGCCGTCGTTCGTCCCATATTACTATACGGATCACTAGTATGGTGGCCGGCACTCGGGAAACAATCAGTCCTGAACAACCTCCACAAAGTACAGAGAAGTGCGGAGATATGTATTAGTGGCGCTCTCCGAACGACACCAACGGAAGCGCTTAATACTATCCTTCATCTTCTACCGCTAGACCTTGTAGCAAAGCAACTGGCTACCATAACGGCCTTAAGACTAAGAGAATCTGATGTCTGGAACAGGGGCAATTCGGGACACTCTACCATACTCGAAGACCAAACGAGTATACCATTATCTACAGACTACTGTATACCACAAACGACGTTCGACAAGCTTTACGACGTCTACATCCCAAGCCGCCATGTGTGGGAATCATTTCCCCACAGAAGAGCCAACGCCATTAACATCTACACTGATGGCTCTAAGCTCGACAAAAAAAGTGGGAGGGGGCGTTTTCTCCCCCGACCTAGGTTTAAACTTATCGTTCCGCCTTCCCGACCACTGCAGTGTGTACCAAGCGGAAGTGGTAGCCATCCAGTAAGCGGCCACCTATCTAAGCACACTAACGGTCAAGGAAGGCAACGTATTTATATACTCGGACAGTCAAGCAGCCCTCAAAGCACTTGACTCACATACAAACAATGCAAAAACCCTTACTAATTGTCGCGTATCTCTTAACGAGATCGCAAGACACTTTAGTATACACCTCACATGGGCGCCACACTAAGGCTGAAACACTAAGTCTCGCTACGGATCGGTGGGAAACCATTCCCTACTGTTCAGTATCAAAACTCACGTGGCCTACATTCAACCAAAAACGTTCAAATACACTTTTACGACTCAGAAGAGAACACATATCGCTTCTGATTGGAGCCCTCACGGGGCACTGTCTCATTGGCAGACATGGAGCACGCCTAGGCGCTGCTCACCATGACTTCTGTAGAATCTGTAAGCATGAAGAAGAGGAGGAAACAGTACAACACCTTCTCTGCCATTGCCCCGCTTTAAGTAGAAGAAGACTAAGGACACTTGGTCAACCTCTCCTACTCAGCCTCACGGAAACATCCGATCTAGAGATCCCAGCTCTATTAAAATTTATACTGTCCACACAATGGATCAGTACCGAGGACCCGCCTCAGTCTTAAAAAGGGTTAACAGGAAACTAATATGGCATCGCAATGGGCCCATAGCGGCCTAAGTGGGAGAGCGACTTGCCGCTCTCAGCCATCGCAACCTAACCTAACCTTATATCTTTAACTTAGCCTAAGATATAAAAACACAATTCCAAACGGTTTATGATATATGGACAGTTTGGGGTGAAAATATGTTCGGTATCAAAAAAAGACCTTTACGATGTGATAGGGCCAAGTCCTTTGGGGATTTTTTAGTTTCGGTATGCTCTTAAAAATATCGGGGTACGAAGGCGTAACCAATTTATGTGTTGCACTGTGTTATATCTAAGGCCAACAAAGATAAGAATAAAGCATATAAATATGATTTCTTGAGCACTGCGAAAAAAGCAAGGGCTCCCTGCTCAAATACAAGAAATAATACAAGTTTCTGCAAATCGCCGAAAGTGACGCGACGTCTTAACAATTTTTATGGAGTGGTAAGATAAGTTCTAAATTTTTGAAATGCTGTGCAATTCATTGTCTTGTTTTTTTTCAGATCAGATACTGTTTCATCAACAGTACGGAAACTGCTGCGCAGTGCTAGATTTAGAGAAAGCGAGTTTTTAAAAAGTCCAGCTGCGATTACAAAAAAAATGAAATAACATTAATATAATTATAATAGTAATACAAACAGAAAAAATATAATAAAAATGTTAAAAATTGAACATAATATAAAACTTATTTTTATGAGGGTTCGTTTATTGCATAAGCACCTAGTGGGTACCTACACTAGTGCGAATTGAAGGTACTTACAGAGGTACTGACGGGGTTACGTCTGGAGGTACTTACGGTACAACCAACTTGGGGGTACTTACGGTAAGTACTTACGGTACCACCACTTTTCGGTACTTACTCCAGTACTAACATATAAAGCGAAGAGGGGGCGATTGGTTCCCCCTAGGACATGCCCTGCAAAAAGTAAGTAGTGAATTGCATTGCTGGTGGATTGGGCGGTAAGTACCGGTGGTTACTAGTGAGTACCAAATTCCACACCCATGTGCTAGTGCAGCGTACTGAAGGGAAGTGCACATATCATTAGTTTTATACCGCTTCCATCTACGATAAGCAATGTCACGTAGATAAATCGTTTTCTTGATAGTAGCATTAAACCACGGTTGTGGCATCAGTTTGATCACTTTTGTTTTGATCTGCACGAACTTATTATAAAAATACACCAAATAGTAATTTAATAGTTGCACTTGACTGTCCACAGAGGGCATACGATATATCGACGACCAGTAAAAAGCAGTTACTTCCAACCCAAGTTCGGTAAAGTCAATAATCTTAAAGTCTTTTAATGTGATACGTATTTTATTATAGTTACCCTGCAGTTCTGGGAAACGAGTTCGGAGCTAATGAAGTAATTACTTAGTAGGAAACTACCTCTACTCACTTTACCAACTCTAAGCAATGCGTTTCTTCATTTCGTATTTTGTATGAAATGTCCGCAAATAGGGTAAATCGCCACCACATCGTTTACCGCAAAACTAGTGAAGTGAGTCCCCATAAAAGAGTTGCAAAAAAGAGTACTTACATTGGTACCCATAATATAGGTAGTTACATGGGTACCCATGATATGGATACTAATGTGGGTACCCATTATATGGGTAGTTATATGAATGCCCATCATAGGGGTACTTATGTAGGTACCGAGAAGTAATTAAATAAAACAGCTTACCTTTAAACTTTGTATTCATTTGAGTGATTTGTTATTGTAAATTGATTTTCTGTACGCTTTGGTTTTTGTTGATGCTGTTGTTTTTAAAACTGCGCTTCTTTTGTAGCTTTTGGGTCCTCAGCTGACTCAGTTCCTTCGAACAAATTTGTTGCATCTGGGAAGAAGAAAAATTTAAAAAAATTAATCAGTATTGATTTATGAATGATGCATGTTAATTGAAATAAATCTTCCCTCAAGCTTTTTTTCTTATCTGTTTCTACTTTATTCTTACCATTAATATTAATAATAATTACTATTTACTCTACATCTTCTATTTCACTGTCAATGCGTTCACAAAATAAATTTTCATTTTCGATCACCGCTTCGTTTGCCGCTACACGACACAATCTGTATGTATACTTGTTCTTATGTTCATTTTTGAGCCTTCTAATATGCCGTTTTCATTTTTTATTTATCGGTGAACTTAAGTGCTTGTCTTACCTCTAAATAATTTAATTTCGTATTTTATTCACTTCTTTGATTGGATGTTTAACACTTTATTTCACAATTCACTTTCGTTGGTCCTTGCACTGCAATTGTTTTGTTATTTAACGAATTCTGAGTGGACGATTGAAAGAACCAAAATTTAGCTTACTCTTTGCGCTTTGCTTTTCACTCTTTTTTTCGTACACTGGTTCGGCGTTCGCTTACCATAGAGTCAATTAAGTAAGTACCCATGTAGACACTAGCCGAACAGTTAGCTGGGTGGTTCCTCGTTCGCTTGCCATAAAGTCACTCAAGTAAGTAACCATGTAGAAACCAGTCAGTTGGTTTTTCGGAGTTCGTTTACTATAGGGTCACTTTAGTAAATACCCATGTGGTAAGTAGCTGGGTAGGTAGTTCCAGCATGGCCAATCGCCACCTCCTGATCTGCAGGGTAAGGTCAAAGTCATACGTCAAGAAAATTAGGTCATGTCTTGAAAATGCAGGTACAGAGACCCGATCATACATTAATATCTTATTCGTATCGCTAACAAAAAAAGGAAAAGAAGCGTATTACAGAACAAAGAAAAATAGGTTGGCATTGTTTTGTTGACTACTTGTAATCCCAACGTTTGAAAATTTTCTAAAAGATGACTTTCTTTTAGAAGATTGCTATTAAGATCGCCAGCTATAATCAGGGCTGCAAACCCCTCTGAAATCGGTGGAGGTTCACTCCGGGGTTCGAACCCGTGAGATTTTTTGGGTTCGGGTTCACGGAGCGGGTTCAGTAGGTCGGTGAACCTAGGTTCAGGTTCGAACCGAGGTTCAGAAATAATTTTGTTTTTGCTAGCTTAAGAAACAGGAATGTAAGATGTAACAACATTAGCCAACTATTGTTATTTTCCAAATAATATTCGAACTATGTTTAAGTTAATAATGGATAAAACAAAATTATCTGACTGAAGAAAAATTTGCCTGATACTTGTGTTTAAGGAACAGCTAATGCCATATATTATTGTTATTTACAATGATAGTTTATCCAAACCTTTCACACATTGGAATCTTTGGGCAATCTTGGAATTCCTTCAAATGAAGCTACGAAGTCGGTCACTGTCATGTATTTGTCACTAATTCTTTATATTCTAGCTCTTTAGCTAAGAATTACATTTCATCATCATAAGAATAATCAGTGATGCTTTTAATAATGAGTTCTTTTTGAGGTTCATACAATTCAGTAATTTGTCTCTTTGCAAGCTGTTTTTGGTTCATGGGCAAAAAATTAAGTTTCTTGGATTCAAAAAAAAAAAATAAATAAATTTTATTATGCGTCTGATGTCGGATTTTGCTACAAGCTTGCCTTTGGGATTTCCAAGCGGTCATAGCAGTTCTGTCATGAGGTACTTTCTGCCATCACACTAAGGACAGACGAAGACAGCTGAAGATTGAATTGGTATTCATGAAATAGCTATACTGTCAACCAGCCTCCTTTGTGGTGTTGTGCGCGTCTTGTTTTAGACAAGTTATGGACAAAATCCTAACTTAAATGACTTAGAGCATTCTTAAAAAAGAGTAAAACCCGTTTTCTAAGAACTTTCTAAATATTTACGAACATTCAAAGTAAAATGAATAAGTTTCTGAACCGAACCACTTTTAACTTTTTTTTCTCCGGTTCGGGTTCAGGTTCAGCCGCGAAATTTTGGTATGCTCCGGTTCAGGTTCGGTTCGGGATTCTCAAAAATCTCGGAGTCTCCGACTCCAGAGCGCTTCAGCTCCGGACGGGTTTGCAGCCCTGGCTATAATAATGTCAGTTTATGTTAAAGATAGGTCAGTAATTACGACCAGTATTTGTGAATAGTCAATATTTCGATAGGGTCTGTAAATGCAACCAATTAGTGCTTTTGATAAGGAATGTTTATTACATACTTCCAAGAATAAATATTCTATTTCACTACTACGAGTATTACACGAATTAACATTATCATTTACATAAACCCCACATGCATGTCCAACACGATCAAAACGAAATAACAATCACACAACACAGACAAATCACTCAAGTCAGGCATAAACCACGTTTCAGATACACATCTGTGATAATATCTTTATCAACATTGGACTGTAAAAAGCGACATCTTAACTCATCAAATATCCTTAAGATAAGGAAATAAACATATGCTTCTGGGCATGACATTTACAGCCGATATTTCCCTTAATTAATTAATAATCCACAATTTTTCATTTTCGGTTACTACACTTGACTTCTCCGGTCGTCCCGAGACTTAAATCGTTCACCGGCAATGGTGCGTTAGAGGATCAATCATAGAAAAAATAAACAAAAAAAGAGTTGCATTATTTGCATTGTAAATGTAAAATTGGCTATGCAGCTCCTCCAACGGGGCCAAGCCAAGCTTCTCTCAATCTCTTGGCGTGTGTGCTTTAAATTGTTCGCACAAGAGAAAGGGACCAACAGTTGAACGCCGGATCCGAACGGCTCTTGAGAGGCTTGGGGCAGCAAGATCCGCAAATGGGAGGACATTTATTTACACCTACCTCCACACCAATGGCGAGTGGCTCCAACTTTGCCTGTGACTTGAAACAGATCTGATAGGCTGTCGCGGAGAGCCCGAGACGACAGCCACTACCAGTTCTATTTTCAGTCAGAGTCAGAATAGTCAATCCCCGACCCGCAGAGACGCTCGGAACGGACTCAAGGGTGACTATATTAACTCCTACACTGGCTGCTGGCCACCCCTATGCCTAGCCGAAAGAAAAACCAAGGCCGAATAACCCAAATTACTGCGAAGCAGAACCGACATGCTGTCGCGGAAAACCCAGGACGACAGCCCATCGAATCTACTTCCCAGCCAGGGCGAAAACAGCTACCACCGGTCCGCAGAGATCCTCGGAACGGATTCGGGATAACTGTTCCTACCCCCTTTACTTTGACCGGCCTCGGACTCACCCAAATTAACCCGCGTGGCGGGCTAAACCACCAAACTGCTGTGAAATAGACTTAATAGGCTGTCGCGGAAAACCCTGGTGTTGGTTGGTCACCGCAGGCTCGACTAGAACTGAAAGGCCACAGACACACACACACACACACACAAACACACACACACACACGCACACTCCGGAAACTTAGATGAAGATTTTTGTGAAAAACATTATAAATTTCTCTTTATGTCTTGAAATTTCACTATAAATGTCCCTATGTACCCTAATCGCACCGAAATTTCGTCCCTAATCTCGATTCTCTTGTCAAGCCTTGTTGGCTAGCTTACCCTAATCCGGCCTTGTCGTTGTTGTTGTTGTTTTTTTTTTTCTTTTGGCCTGTCCTGCGTCAGAAATAGCCGGGATGAGGCTGTGGCCAAGAGAGATGTGTGTGGCTGTTCTGAAGCCCTTGTTCTATGTGGGTGATGAGGCCATTCTTCGGCCGCCTCTTGCCAGTCCTGCTTTTCCAGGACGGTGTCCACTGCGGGGTGTTCCTGGAGCAGTGCCAGTAATTCTTTGCCTGCATCGGCGGCCAAGGGTAGCTCCAAGTCTTTCTACAACTCTAGTTCGGGATCTGGCTCATCTGCTTCGGGTCTCGGGCCAACCTGAGTGGCGATGTTGAAGGTGGTGTTTGCGGGTGACTGCCCGGGTTGCTAAGCCGGCCGTTTTGGGATGTCGTCCAGTGAGGCTTTGGATTCCCGCTGGGTATTCTCCCGGACCACCTGAAATACCTCTCGCAACCTTGCTGCCTGTGTCTTGGGTCTTCCGCCTTGTTAACTGACCCTTGGGTCACCTCTTCAAACAGAGCGCCTGGGAGTCTTGGATCACGAAATTGCACCAGAAAAGCGGGGCTGAATCCGGTGCTATCGGATGCACTGCTGTTGATGGCCAAGCTCAGTTCCGGCAGTAGGTCGTCCCAGGTGGTCTTGCGTAGGGGAACCAATTCAACCCATTTCAAGGAAAAATCGGAAAACACCAGGAGGATGGTGTTTCCACTCTTGGACCGCGGCAGTGGGCCAACAAAATCGGCCCCAAGGGTGTCAAATGGGCTTCTGCTGACTGTCGGAGAACGTCTCTGAAAAGACCGGGCCAGTAGTACCTCATGGTATCGCGATTGGTGGTCTTCCTGATTCCCAGATGTCCAGCCGTGGGATGGTCATGGCACTCTTCCAAAACCCTCTGTCGGTGATCACTCGCCACGTAAAGCTTCCAGGGAAAGTAGTATTCTTCATCTGGGCGGTGTCCTACGTGACGGTAGAGCTGGCCGTTTTCGTAATTTTAATCAGGGAAGTTTCCGGGTTGTTCCTGGTCCCGCTTCACCATCTTACGTATCCACTGGCATTTTGGCTGCTCCTCCTGCATCCGTTGCAAAGCGTCCAAGGGTTGGCGAGATAGGGCGTCCGCGACAATATTTTGGCTTCCACGTCGATAATGTACGTCAAATTGAAACTGTTGGAGCTCCAATGCCCACCTAGCGATACGACCGGTTGGGTTATCAATGGAATTTAACCATTTCAAGGCAAGGTGGTCGGTGATGTTTGTCTTTAGGTCCTGTAACGCCTTCTCTTGCTCTTCGCCCCAAACCCTTCTTACCCTTTTTGAGTAGGAGCGACATCGGTTGTACTACAGCAGCGAAATTCGGGACAAATCGTCGATACCAAGAGGCGATTCTAAGGCAACGGCGAAATTCCTTGCAGGTCTTCGGGGGTTGCAACTGTCGAATGGCTGCAATCTTTTCCGGATCAGTGTGGATCCCGTCCTCGTTGATCACATGTCCCAAGTATACCAGACTCCTGCGGAAGAGCATTGTTAAGACTTACAGACGAACGAAAGTCCTCGTAGTTCTTATGTTGTGGGACAACACCGAAAAATGCTGGGGTGTGATCTAAAAAATAGTTTAAAAAAATGTTTGTAAAAGTAATTGTGCTACTTGTTTTGTACCTGTACTCCAAAAATTCTGAATAAAATATATATGTTTGTAAAAAAATGTAGAATGCGCCGCAGGCAAAAAATATTTTAAAAAGAAATCGCGCGATTTTGTTTTTAGTTACTGTCTGTACTTCTTTTTTAAATCTTTTTTGCCTGCGGCGCATTCGACATTTTTTCACATATGTAGAATGAATATATATATATAGAATATATATTTTATTCCGAATTTTTGGAGTACGGGTAACTCTAAAAAATCAAGTAGCACATTAAATTATTCTTACCTTTATCATCCATTGCTTTTCAAAATATTTTAAAAATATTGAAAGAATGAACTGCTCTTCTTTTTTCATCACCGAAAGTTGAACCTTTAAGTTCGTATACATTTCTTTTATCAGCGGATTCACTAATAGCAGACTGAGAAAACTGCGGTACCATTTGTAGCATGTTGTGGCCGTGTAATCAATTAAGAATTTGATCGAATTATCGAAATTGTGATAACACGGATATGGCAACCACGGGCGGACTGGAAAGGTGTTGGACGGGGGGAAAGTGTTAGGCATGGGCGAAATGGATCTTCTGTTAGGGCGGACGTTTCACGGTCAAGAGTCCAATGACCCGGAACATTTGAATGTTGAAACATGACATTGACTTAACTAGGCCAAGTGCGGGATAGTCAGTTGAAGATGCAAGTGTCTTGCGCGCAGTAGCATTCAGAATAAGGGGTGGTGACTTTTTTTAAAGATTCATAAATTGACAAAAATTCAAGTGCCACCATAAGAAGTCATCAGACAGCAAGACCAGTGAATCAAACTGATGTCCTAGCTAGGATTTATTGGAGTTCCGGATTGGCCTTTAAGGAAGGGTGAGTCGTTCCGCGAGAGCCACAGTCAGGCCTGGTCAAATTTTTTTTGTGGAGCTGCAGTCTTCATGACCAACTTTGCCGTCCGTGCCAGCATATTTCTCCTGAAATTTTTTTTTGAGTTTTTGCCTTGGCAGCAGCATCGCCATTATTCTTTTTTTTTGCTCCATACTGGGAATTGCTGGATCTGATCCCGTGGATCCATTCTCTGCCAGAACCCCTTATTTCTGGTAGAAAGATAGGCCATTGCAATTTATTTTGCTGGGACCGACACGCCTTCATAGTGGCGGCAACTTTAATTGTTTTTTATACCTTTTGTAAGTTTATCCATTTTTTTTTATTTACCCTTTTATTTAGTGTACTGCAGTTAATCATTTTATTTATATACATATATATTCAACTTTTATTTATTTATTTGTCAAATCGTCCATTTATATCAGTGTCCGGCACCGTTCAATGTTCTGTGTATAGAAGTAGCGACGTCCATCCTCTGTAGCAGCGGCGTCGATACACAGACACTATACGAGCGTACACTGCTCTCTTTTGCACTAACAAACATGTGCTAACTGAGAGCGCTCTCGAGTGTCAGAACGCACACATTCAAAGGCAAAATAAGCATGTGTGTTTTGCCGGACGCTGATTTATTTTTTTTGGTTTGTGCTGCATATGTCGTGACATGCAAGTGAAGTTTTAATTCTTGTATTTTTTATACACTTGAAAAGTGTATTATAATTTTGCCCAGAAGTTTGCAACGCATAGAAGGAATCATCTCCGACCACATAAAGTATATATATTCTTGATCAGCATGACGAGCTGAGTCGATTAAGCTTTGTCCGTCCGTCTGTCCGTCTGTCCTTCCGTCCGTCTGTCCGTCTGTCTGTTTCTACGCGAACTAGTCCCTCAGTTTTAAAGCTAGCGAGCTGAAATTTTGCACAGACTCTTCTTTTGTCTGCTAATATGCTAATATGTCGGAACCGACCGGATCGGATGACTACTGCCATGTAGCTGCCATACAAATGATCGGTCGAAAAATGGGTTTTATTGAGAAAAACTGGTTTTTTCTCAATATTACCGCTCTCAATCACGGTCATGGGTAATATTTAATGTTTTTAAGCTGACCTGCTAAGTTTGGTCGAAGTCGCTAACCGTTGAGACAAGCGTTTTCAAGTGTATTAAAACTTCGGTACGGACGAAGTTAGCCTTGCCTTTCTCGTTTATGATTCTCCAAATGCAGGAGACGCCCCCAAAAGAGCTCTTTTAGGTAGGGTTATTTTTTTATACATGTTTAGTTATTTCCATGACTAGTCATTTGATAAGTGAATGATAGCTTGCAGGTTGGCAACAGCACCGCCAAAGAAAACTATAATAAAAAAACAGAAAACATTACAATAAATAAATAGATTCGAAGAAACAAGAATTAATGTTTAACTATAAGAAAGGATATATGTATGTTAATAAAAATTAAGAAAGTGATCGAAATGACTGGGTAAAAGATTTTTAGATGGGAGGAAAGAGGTGACCTGATCATGGCATAAAAGAAACGGTTTGTTCGTCGTGTAATTTTGGGGCAGCACAAAAAAATATATGGTCATGTCCTGCTGCAAGGAATGGGAGGGTGCACTAAAGACTCGTTCCATCCAGAGTCTGCCAGTTTTTTTTTACGTGTAGCGTTTATTTGAATTTGAGTTCAAATTGTGCAGCAGTTAGTGTTGTTTAACGTCTAGTTTTACATGTAATGTGATGTTAGACGTTTTATTGTTACGTGTGGTGGGCAGGGTTAAGAAATCCATCCCTGAAGGCTTGAGCTAGCCGGCACGCCTACAAAAAGACACACGCAGGGCCCAGCTGGGTTATAACAAGCAATCAACACTGTTTTTAAGCAAAGCACCCAAATCTTTTATTTCAAGCAGTTACGTCTCAATGCTTGGCAGTAATGGAACCAGCAGCCTAGGGAAAATTATATGCTGTAGGGAAAATTATATGCAATGCTTTTCGTAGCGCTATTTCGTAATCCGTTATGAAGGTGGTAGACTTTAACTCAAAATGGTTGCTGTTGATATAAGAAAACAGATGTTCGTAGGCTTCTTTTGATTTTTTCGTCAGCAAAACGTAAATAAATGGGAAAGTCAGCAATAAGAATCAAAAGATGAGTGAAATTATTCGTTAGCAAACTGCAAACTAAGAACTAAATATACTTACATGGTTCCCAAATTGATAATGAACAATTAATAATTGCTTATATCCGCACGAAGGCACCGTATCGAAAGTCCCATCCATGGAGTAGTGACGTTCACCTGGTCTTTTTTTAATTAGTTCCACAATGCTTGGCAATATAAACACGGAATAGGCAAAGTTTTCCTCCAAAATTGTAGCCCCATAAATGGGTTGCTGAATGTGTTTCGAAATGCCAAATTCCTCCATAAACGCGGTGACTTCAAACAGCAATTTTGTTTCTATTGGAGTTGTAGGATTTTTCGGCATTTGCTCACTCCTGATCATAAACAATTGCCTTTTTATTTTGGGATATGAAACTGAGGGTACTGCTTCACCAACTTTTTGGCATTCCTCGTTGAAGATTTCACGAACTCATTTTCTTTTCAAATTTTTCTCTTTACATTGGGTTTTCACATTGTTGAGCAATTCCAGCCTGTTTATTAAATCATGTGGAGGAGCATGGTTGTGGTTATGGTCGAGGCTCAACTGAGTGCACAAGACAATGAACGGTACTTTCATTCATGAGATAAAAAAATGAACTGTACTTGAAATGCTAAAGTTCCTCATGTTCAATGCAATGGGTATATTTTTGAAAATTCGGGCCTTATGTCACTGTTCAAAGTGACATATTGCCCGCGGATTTCATGACACACCGAATGCGGGCGTTATGTCACTGTTAAGAGCGACATAACGTCCGCGGGCGTTATGTCAGCGGGCCTTATTACATGCACCCGTTAAAAACATTATAAATTTCTCTTTATTTCTTGAAATTTCACTATAAATGTCCCTATGTACCCTAACCGCACCGGTATTTTGTCCCTAATCTCGCCTCTCTTGTCAAGCCTTGTTGGCTAGCTTACCCTAATCCGGCCTTGTCTGTTCTGCCTCAGAAATAGCCGGGATGAGGCTGTGGCCAAGTGGCGTTTTACTTTTGTAATCCTCAAAGGTAAGCGGGGGAGAACTTTCCTCGACACTTTTGCTTCCGCACTTTTGATCGGTCAAACTTCACTAAAACTCGCGGCTGCCAAAAAGTCAGCCATGACCTACTTCTGCCTTGATCGCTGCTCCCGAATTTTTGCATCTTTGTCGCTGCTGCTAGCTCCATCTCACTCTAACGCATTCAACCCATGCCTGACGATCGATGTGTGTGTACGCCCGCGCTTTGGTTCGTGCCGGCCTCTGCCGCGCGGGTCATTCGGCTCATCGTAGGTTTGTGGGCAGCGGGGGGAGAGAGGTAGATCGCTCTCTGGGTGCGCGTGTGTGCGTGGATCTCGCTTTAGCCTCGGCTGGCCTCTGCTGCACAGTCGCTCGCCTCATCGTGAATCTGTTGGCACCCGGGGGGACGAGGGGAGATGATTAAATTAAACTCTTGTATTACTGATGGGGCCAACTAAAAAGGTCTATTCATGTAAATTTCTTTTAATTTCTACAACTGGTCAGCTTACAAACTACAATTGGATAGGGATAACTTAAAACTATGAATATCTATGGAAAAATGTGGGGGGTGGTAGAACACCTCCTCACAGGCTTTAGACCTGGTAAATCCACCACTGACCAGATATTCACATTACGACAAATCCTGGAGACGACCTACGAGAGAGACATCAAAATATACTATATTTTTGTCGATTGTCGAAGGTCAAGATTCATCGAAGTCCTGTCTACTTTTGGTAATTCAGCAAAGTGCGTTCGACTTTGCATGATGACGTTGAGAAGTACGCAAAGCTCTAAAAGTGGTTTTAGGCAGGGCGATATCTTATCGTGTGACTTCTTTTATCTACTGATGAAATATATACTGCGCCTGTGTTCACATGCCAACAGAACGGGTGCATTTCTTTGTAAAGATCTAATGCTATTCGCTCTGTATGAGCTCTATGGGGACACATGTCTGGTCAAGCGTATAAAGCAACAGCGGCTGCGCTGGTTAAGACATGTCACCCGGATTGACGAAGAAGCTCCATTAAAAAAGGGGTACAAATCAATGGCGGCTGTCGGTTGTGAAGTAGTTTTTTCGAAATCCGGCCCGAAACTCTTTATTTTGTTATTTAACTTGGCATATTCTGTCAGCCTTTCATTGACTATACCCATCCGAATTTTCTCTATAATTTTTCGTGTTATTTAAGTCATTTTTCTTTTAAATAGGAAATACTATTCTTCGATTGAACGAGTCCTCACGATTTGATTTGTGAGTAAGTTGTTATAAACTTTAACCAGCTCTTGCAAGAATTCGTCAGAGGCATTTGAGTAGAATTCGTAGGGTATTCGATCCTCTTCTGGTGCTTTTTTAAAAAATTTTTAATGTGATGGACCGTCTAGGTTGCTATCTGCACTCCAATTCGGGCTTAATATGTCACTGAAATGCTCCTTAGAAACGTTTTCTGTTATTCTATTTTCCACCTGAATTTTTCCGTTTTTCATCGACTTGACATTGTTCCACCAATCCTTCGTGTTTCTTACCTCTGCTAGAGATTGTGCAAAACAATAGAGATATTTTCGTTTTTTTTTTAAAGATACAGTTTGTAGTTCTTTTTTTTTCATATAATATTTTTTGTCAGAGAGACCACCCCCGTTTAGCTTCCTATCTTCCCTTTTGCTTTTTGATAATTGTAACTCCCGGAAAATAAGTGGGTTTACCCCACAAATAAGCAGTCCCGAACAGCCAGCGGGTGTCACGCCGTAGTGCACCAACGAGGCGCTTGTGTTGCCGCCTTCTATAAGTAGCCTCACACACACCCAACTCCCACACAATAACTACCCCTCTCCCATCCCTCACATCTCACACCGGGCCGGACTAAGGTGTCACTCGGACCGTGCCGAGAGTCAGCCTGCCTGGAGGCCCGGGTAACAAATAGTCCAGTCTCGAACGGTGGGCTCAGGCATGTGGCGACCGCCTGTTCTAAGTAGCCTTGCCACTGGTGGGCCTCGGCCGGTGGACGACCGTACAGAAGCCCAAGAAAAGGACCTTCAAGCATGAAGAAAATCAATACAGTGAAATTTCAGCAGGATCTCCCTGCAACCGCTGTTGCAAGGCAGTTTGAAGGGAGGCAGATGGACGGGGAGCGTCCAAGCCTCGTGAGAGACGCGCACCAGTGCGCAGAACCCCACCACGGGGTCCCTACCGAGCTCCTGCGGTAGGAAAGAATAAAGGAACAAAGAGGGACCATCCCCTCCCCCCAACGGGAACACGCCCCGCCTCCTCTGGAGGACAAAGGCCACCTCCCACAGGGGACAAACGTTCCAAGCAGGACTCCTTCCCTGCAAGAGGACAGGCAGGATGTCTAGACGACCCAAATCGTTGAGGCCTTTGTGGCTCCAGAATCAAGTGGTACCTGAGATACCTCAAGCATGGCCATACACCGGAGGAAGCCCTCCGGATGGCAAAGGAGTCGCGAACTGGGGCATCAGAGGGGCAACCACACACCTCTGCCACAAGGAGAAGTAGCGCGAACATATCACCGCCAACAGCTACGCCGAAGCGTCAGTGCACAGCCGTGACGTCGAAAGACGCAGTGCCAATTCCACCCCAAGCAACGTATGCAGACGTTGCGAAAAAGGTGAGGGTAGCAGTAGTGCCTGAGGAATACCCTCAGGTCAACCTCAATCATGAGGAGCTATCTGCACTTGAGGAGGCGATACTGGAGGAAGTCTTCCTGGCATGTTGGGATACGCCCATCAGCTTCTCAGGAATCCATTTCCGGCCGGGTTATCTGATCATCGACTGCAACGATGAGACTACAGCGGAGTGGCTGATGAGCAACGTGTCAATGTTGACAGAATGGAAGGGAGTACCCCTTCTCGGTAAAATGGGAGAGAAAATCCCCTCTCGCCCTATTACATTGCCATCTTCCTCCCAAGGAGTGCCGCGAAAGCGGATGAATGGGTCCTCACAATGCTGAGGAACCAAAACAACATCGTGACAGACATGTGGCGGGTCAAGTCACGAAAGGACCAAGGGGGCGGAGCCCTCATGGTAATCGGCATCGACGAAGTCTCGATGCAGGCCATCATCTCGATGGGTCACCAGCTAAACTTCAGGTACGGTAAGATCCCCGTACATGGTCTCAAGAAGACCGCTAAGTTGGCTGCACAGACCCATCAGCAAGAGACTGAGGCAGAACACCCCACCGAAGCGGAAAGTAGCGAGTCTCCATGTGAGGAACCCCTCACAGTTAAGGGGGACGTCGCTGAGGACGAGGAGCTCGACGGGGAACTCCCCGTAGAGGACATGGAGGTAGTAGAGGATGCAGATGTACCCATGTCCTCGCCTCAGAACTCGTCCAGAGGTCGCCTCAGAGCTCACAGTCCACAAGTACGAAGAAGCCGACGCCTCATTGGTGTTCAGAGGCGTTGGGAGCAGTACTGGCTCTCCGCCAGATAGCGTAAATAACACAGCGCAATGATGACTCCCCCCTCAGTCATCAAAAGCACCTAGCTAGTCCAGGTAAACGTTCATCATGCAAAGGCGGCCTCGGCCGTCCTAGCTACAACGTTCACCCGACAACACCTAGGACTAGCTTTAAAACAGGAACCCTGGTGCAATGAGGCAATAAAGGGCCTGTATACGAGAGAATCCACGGTAATTTGGGACCGAAGGCATGCCTTCCGCAGAGCCTGTATAATAATTAGGAAGAATATTAAATATACTATTTTTTCAGAATTTATCTCCAGGGACTGCGTCGCGATAGCGACCACCGAAGCAAAGCAGGGAAAGACCACGGTCATAGCCTCTGCTTACTTCGCTGGAGATACTATGTGTCCCCCCCAAAAGGTGTCGTCCCTGGCAAAATACTGCAGGAGCAAAAGCGTGCCGCTTGTTGTCGGATGTGACGCAAACGCCCACCACGTCGTATTATGAAGCTCCGATGTAAACGATCAAGGTGAGTGCTTAGAATTTCTATCCAGGCTCGACCTGGAAATTTGTAATGTAGGATCTGTCCCGACATTTGTAACTCGAGTAATGGAGGAAGTCCTTGACCTCACCTTCTCCAGCAAAGCAATTAAACCTTTTATAAAGGATTGGCAGGTCTCATTAGAGGAATCTATGTCAGACCATAGAATTATCCAATTTAGACTGGAAGCGAGCACGCAGCAGAGTATCCCTAGCAGGAACACCCGTAAGACAAATTGGGGAGGCTTCTATTCCACGGTAGGAAATAATATGCCTAGGATTCGGTCACCGAAACACCCTCCTAAAACTAGAAATCTTAGTCGACGAACTAAACAAATGTATAATCGATGCTTACGAAGAGAACTGCCCTCTTAGCCAATCGTGAAAAGAAAATAATTTTTATAGATAGATATTTCCTCGGTTGCCAAGTACGGTCACACTTTGCGCGGTTTAAAAATTGTAAAATCTTAATAATCTAAATAATCGGTTAAATCAAACCTGGAAACGGCGAATCCTTATATAGAGAACAGCAAGGCGGAAGGCAACCTCAGCAATACCAAGAACGAACGGAATCACGGCGCTCAGTATAAAACGGCAACTGGAGCAATTATCTGACCACAGAAGCCCCGGCAGGCCAAACTAAAGCAACAAAAACAACCAAATAAGCGGCGTATAACACTTTCCACTAAAAGCTTTGCACTCCCAAGAAAAGCTTGACAAAAAAATGTCAAAAATTTGGAGTAAAAATTTTATATTTGGTCAAACAAAAAGCAAATAACCTCTTAAATGGCTTTTATTGGGCACTTACCACCGAGAACAGATCGGACTGATGTCAGTCAACTGGCCGAGAGAACCATTAGAACACCAGCGAATGATAGAAAGCAGAATGAAAAACGAAAACGAGGAGAACGTGGACCAGAAACGTCGCCAGAGTTGTCGTCAGACTTGTCCCTTAACGATCTTCTTAATGCTATTAAGGACATGAATCGCAATGTGGACATAAAAATACAACGATTAACGGATTCAGTGGCAACAAAAGATGATATAGGGGAAATTAAAGCCCAACTCATTGGAGTATCTCATAAAATTGTGTCTCTTGAACAGGAAAACCAAATGCTTAAAGCAGAAATCAACCAATTGCGCAGTGACAAAACTACTGATCGGAGGGAGGTAACCAAGCTAGTTGATCAGAGCAAAGCAAAAAATGTCAAAGTTAAAGGACTGAAAAAGGAAAAAGAGTCGAAGGAAGAAGTTGAGTCACTCCTACGTGAAAAAATGGATCTGCCTTTCTTAAAAGGCCGGGACACCAAAGTTATATTCGAAAGGAGTAACTCCGTAGGCATTTTAGCGGAATGTCAAACGGCAGGAATGGCTACGGATGTAGTAAAAAACGGGAAAAAACTGGCAGGATCGAACATATACGTCGATAGGGACCTAAGCGCAGAGAAAATGGAGCGAAAATCAGTGCTACTTCAGCTAAAAAGGGACCTGACACCCGTTAACAAAAGCATTAAAATATTTGTGAAAAACGATTTCATCCACATCGGAGGTAAATGGATGTATATCAACGACAACAAGGAACTAATCCATAAAGGGCAACCGGCAAACATTCTCCTTACTGAGATATTCGGAAACGTCTGCAATGCTCCTACGTGTTTTGCTACGAATCACTGCTTAATAAAACAAAAGAAGCAAAAAACGGCCAAATATAAAAAATACTCCTGTTCATCATAGTATTAAGCACCTCACCAAGGAGATTTTAATAGAGAATAATAACACTAGTTGACAAAAATAAAAAAAATAAATGACCCATTTTAGCTGAAAAATTTTCTTAGTAGAGTTTGAAATGGTGATCTCAAAAATCGATTTAAAAAATGTTTTCATGGCTCCGTTTTTGAAATCTTTTATTTTCTTTTTTTTTTGGTAGGTACTCTTACATTTTAAGCCATATCTCACTAAATACTTGTCAGATAGAGTCAAGTAAGATATAAATCGAAAGTTAATGAAGCTGTCAGTAATTGCGTGGAGCATTGTTTTTAAATCGGTTTAGTAGTTTGCATTCAACAACCAAGAATATTTGAAAAAAATCGATTTTTTGCTCGAAAATACTAGAAATTTAATTTTTAAACGCCTAGGAAAAATATAAAAACATCCAAAAAAATTATTTTTATTTTTTCTACTTAGGAATCACACTTTTACGAAGAAAATAAGGCATTCGTGAGGAAAATCGTGTCACACGTACCGTTGATGGATCAAATTGAGTAGAGGAACTAACAGTCAAATTTGAGTATTTTGTGTGTTCACCAAAAAAAAATTTGAATATTTCTTCGATTTTTTTTTAATTTATGAAGTGAGAGAACAGCCATAACAATAATAATCATTAAGAACGAAACAAAAGTCGAAGAAACGAAAATTTATTTTTAAATAATCACGAAAATACCAAATGTTTTTGGACTTAATTGCTCACAGTTCCTGTGTTTGTTCATAAATTTTGAACATCGTTACCTTTTTTTCTTCGTAGGAAAGCGATTCTGAAGTAGAAAAAATAAAAATAATTTTTTAGGATTTTTTTATATTTTTTCCTGGCGACCGAAAAACATATTTTGCGAAAAAATTGATTTTTTTGAAATATTTTAGCTAATTGTATTCAAACTAATAAACCGATTTAAAAACAATGTTCTATTCGATTACTGCCAGCGCAAAACCCTTTCGATCTTTATCTTGCTATCTATCTGACAATTATAAAGTGAGATATGGCTTAAAATGTAAGAGTACCTACCAAAAAATGAAAAAAATTAATATTTCAAAAACGGAGCCATGAAAAAATTTTTGAAATTGATTTTTGAGATCACCATTCCAAACTACACTAAAAAAAATTTTCAGTAGAAATGGGTCTTTTTGGCTGTAAACTAGTGTAATAGTTTTAAAACATCACCTTCCCCACACACTTTCGTTAATATAAAACTTTTGGCTTACAACATAGAACTGTTTTTTGAGTACATAAACAAATTTGATATTATTTGCCTATTTGAAACTTTTGTCGAAAAAAATGAAGAGGAGTTTAATTTATACTTTAGCAAATATGAGCTACGATGGATACCAGCGACAAGAACAGCCATAAGAGGCCGTGCAAGTGCTGGAACTTTACTCGGGATAAAACATGAGCTGAAACAAAAAAACCTATTGCTGCTTTTTATCATATGGAGACACAGATAGCATCGAAATTGTTACGCAGGGAAAGAGTTTGTGCATTCTACCTACATACCTAAACTGCAATAAATGGAATCAAGACTATTGCAAGATGTTCGATTCTATTGTAGAAAAAAGTATAAACATCATGATGATTATTGGCGATCTAAATGGAAGAATAGGAGACGCACAATGCTATTCGAAAAACGAGAGCGTAAGTTAAAGTCGGCACTAACCGACTTCGATATACCCGTTACTCATGAAAAAACATGTTTAACAGTGTTCCTGCATTCCTTGACCATCCAAAAAGTATGCAACATTTTTTTTTTTGGTGGGAGTGGGAGTGGCGGGGGGCTTGGTTCAGTTTTTTGCTCATAACTTGAGAACCGTTCATCCGATCTTTATCATTTCTTCGATACATTTTCTATTTACTAACTACCTCTAGAAGGTACGAAACGTCTATCTTCAAAACTGTAGGAGATATGACGTTTTTTCCAAATTGCGGGGGCGGGAGGGGGCGTAACACAAATTTGAAATAAACTTGATCTGCGTGCAGATAAAAGAAGCATTTGTCCCATACATGTCAAACCTCTATCTCTAACCATCTCTGAGATCTAGGTGTTCATACAGACAGACGGACAGACGGACGGACGGACAGACGGACATGGCTAAATCGACTCGGCTGTTGATGCTGATCAAGAATATATATACTTTATAGGGTCGGAAATGATTCCTTCTGCCTGTTACATACATTGGCACGACTTTAGTATACCCTTTTTACTCTACGAGTAACGGGTATAATGAGCTGGTGAACAAATTTACATGTACTGAAAGAAACACAAAGGACTGTGTGGTGGACTCCAGGGGCCAGAAAATAATTGATTTATGCGACTCATTTGACCTGACCGTGCTTAATGGCAGAATCCAAGGAGATGCTGAAGGATGTTTCAGTTTTACGCGCGGAGACTCAAACACCGTCATTGACTATTGTCTAATTCAAGGTATTTGGCACAAATACCAATATTACCAGCAACTGGAGCGCTCGATTTGCAAAATTAAAGATAGCAAAGATTTCTGGTCAACAGTAAGAAAAATAAACGGAACATCGACACGATCACCAATAAAAGTATCCTGTGATCAGCTAGCCACCTATTTTAGAGCCTTGTTATGTGCAGAGGGAACGGATCTGTCGCAAGAAATGTCATCACCCTGTTTGGAAGTCCATGAGCTCGACAAAGAAATTACTTTTCGCGAAATTCACAGCGCTCTAGGAATGAACAAAATGGGCAAAGCCCCAGGAGAAGACCGCATCCCCGCGGAATTCATTGTAAATGCGCCAACAAACTTTATAATAAGACTTCTAGATGAATACAACAACATCTTTAACTCTGGAGAAGTTCCAAAAAGTTTCACAAAAAGTATCATCTTTCCAATATGGAAAAAGGGTTCTCCAACAAATGTCGAAAACTACAGTGGTATTTCGTTCCTGAATTCAATAGTGAAAACGTTCACTTCGATCTTACTAGCAAGACTTAATGCTTTTGTTGAGACCAAACAACTGCTCAGCGAGAATCAATCAGGCTTCCGCAAAGGATATTCTACAGTCGACAGCATTTTTGTACTGACATCGGTTGCAAACGCGTACCTGGAAGAAAAGAAAAAATTGTATTTGTTTTTATAGACTTCAGAGCTGCGTTTGATACCATCCATCGAAGAAGCCTGCTAAACAAATTGAACAGAATGGGTGTTTCAACAAAAATGATCAAAATACGTCATACAAATAATTATATGTGCATCGTTTTTTTTGTGAATAAAAACATGAAATTTATTTTTCAGTCGTTTCTAAGTATGTGGTTGTATTTAAAGCATGGTTTAAGATAAGAAAACAAAAAAAGTAACAAATTTGTATTCAACTTATAAGCAATAAACGATATTTAAGAATATATTCATAGTAAACAATTATATGTGCATTCTTAGACTTTGGTCTCTTAAGCTAAGTAACGTTGGTTTTTTTAAAGCTATTTTTATGTTAGTAATTAATACTTTTTCCTTTATTATTTATAACTAAATTAAGACGATTCGGCATTGAATTGACTAATGACTGTAAGGTAGATATGTCAATATTAGCCCATTCATGCTCTATTGCCAATTTAAGGTGTCGAACCGTCTCAAACTGTCGTCCGTTTTAAAAAACACGAGCGGACAGAATCCCCCAAAGATTTTCGATGGGATTAAGGTCCGGACTTAATGCGGGCCACTTCAATAAAGGAATTTTCCTGGTCTTAAAAAAGTCTTTGGTGACCATTGCTGTGTGGATGGAAGCATTATCCTGCTGGTAGGTCCAATCATCGCCGTACAAATTGCCAGCAAATTCTACAAGCTCACTGTCCAGAAGCTCTACATACATCCTGGCATTCATTCGAGTGGATATGAAGCATATAGGGGTCTTTCCCTTATAGCTGAACGCGGCCCATACCATAACGGTGCCACCGCCAAAACCTCGCTTGCAACAGGATAGCCGATCCTAGCGCAAATCTCGCCAATATTGTTTGCAGTTGTCTGGGCCATCTAGGTTAAATTTTTTTTCATCACCAAAGACGGTGCTGTGCCACTCTTCCTCCCAGAATCGGTATCTATTGGCAAAGGCTAAGCGATCCTTAATATGCCGCTAAAAAAACCTTTGGTTTAGGTACCATTGAGGTATGTTTAAGGAATCGATTTTCATGTAGAATTTGAACGATTCTACTTCTTGTGACTTGGAGTCCCATTTGAGCCCTTATTTGACCACTGCTCATCGAATCCTCCACTGCAAGACGTCGAATCTGGCGTTTGCATCGTTCATCGATATGGGTCTTTCGTCCGCTGCGTTGAGCTGTACCATATTTTGTGGGGTTTTTCAGAAACCTGGAAATACAGTTTCTATGCCGGTTAAGTCTGATTGCTATATCGGAGATCTTGGAGCCGCTTTCATGCATGCCCATGATAATTCCCTGTTCGCGATCAGACAAACTAGTACCACGTGGCATTTTGGCCTAATAACAAAAAATATGATAAACAAATCAAGCTCCATTTTATTAATTTATATACATACAATAGAGATTTAAACAAATTTCTACGAATTTAGGTTGAATCGCAACACTATCAGTGGCGGATCTAGGTTGGCTAAGGGGGGCTAGGGCGAAATTTTTTTGTTTGTTTATGGCTTCTTTTTAAACGAACTTTCAATATCGGTTAAACAATTACAACATTTGTTAAAGCTTCATCAATGTCAAATAAATTTGGAAAATACATTTTTAAGCTACAACCGAGAATAAAGGATTGGGCATTAAAGACCCCATTAACCAAAAAATCCTTTGAATACTGTGAACTATGAAAATTTAAAGCATAAAGTTGCGGCGATCAGCGTGCTTTCTTTTTTAATCTTTATCTTTAAAACCAGATTTTCAAAAGTATAAAATTTATAATTTAGTTATACTATGTATAAATAGTACTAGTTTGGCCAAATGCTTTTACCTTCTAAAAACATGTTTTAAATACCGAGCAGACTGAGAGATCGTAAAAACTTTGATTTATCAATAGTTTTCAGTGACAAAGGGTTTTTCAAAACCCACAGCCTTTGGCTGAAGAAAATTCTTGAAAATCTTAACAAATTCTTTTCCACCAGCAAGTTTAATACACAGACCGCAAACTCAAAATTTGTCAACGAATCTTGTAAAAGACGTAACAAAATTGATAGGTAAAATGCTGGAAAAAATAACGCCGCAGGCAAATTTTTTTTAAAGTCGCTAAGATCACACAGATAATTTGATGAAAATTCGGCAAAAATAGGCATAATTTGGGAACTTTTCGACAATAATTGATCAACTTATTTCCTATGCAACAATAATTTTAGGTTTTGCAAAATCTACATAAAAGTTTTCAACAAAATTTCGGCAATTATATGCATGTAAGACGTTAGTCTTAGAAAATTGTATTTTATTATTTGACAGTGACAGCAGGAATTGGTATTCCTTACTATTACCTTGTTATCTTATTTACTTTTACAAGACTAGTCAAGTTTTTTAGTACTTTTCGTTCCCTGTATTTCCGATTTTTCACCTCAATGGGGGTGCCGTTGAGTCTGTCCTTAGACATATAGACACGAAGGTGGTTTTTTCGGCAGAAAAAGTCCGTTATGCTGTTGACGAGGTGACAAGGTTCGTCATTCGTCTATACGGCCTGTTCCGGCTTTCAGATATTTTTTCGTTTTCAAATAGAAACAAAATCGAACGATTTTATTTAAGTTGTTCTGGTATTCGAACGATTTGCTTAAATTTTGCATTCGAATATTTTTTTTTCAAAATGTTTCCTTTGACTACTTTTTCACCTGAATATGCTGCAAACATAAAAAAACAGGGAAAAGTAAAAACTTTATTAAAAAGCCTTTTAAGAACTGGTTGAGCAAAAATGTGAGTTCGATTTGGCTGGCACACGACAAAATAAAGCTCATCCTAGTTCATCGGCTTCGAAAATTCAAATGGAGTAAGTCTATCGAATTGTTAAAACCGGAACAGGTGGCCAAATCGAATTTGAGCAAATTACATTAAGTGAAAACCGGAATAGGCCTGTAAGTGCCTGTACCATCGTACATCGGAAGTTTACAGTGTGAAAAAATAACCAAAAGCGTCATATAAACGAATAATTTTCAACTCAAATCCCATTTCGTCAACAAGTTTCTCAGTATTTTCAAAAACTTCATCGAAAAATTATTCTTTTTTTTGTTTCAAGTAACAGTTCATACACAATGGCGCATTTGCTCAGGCTGATTATATCTGAAATTCTGGAGTCTGAAGATAGATAATTGGTATCCGCTCCTATACATGTCGATATAAAGAGAGATTTCGATAGAAATCGATTAGAATGAATCTTCAAGTAAACTGTTGCCATGTCTAAAATGGCGGATAATCAAAAAGATTTTTCACGATCAGTAGTAGTTTAACTCATATTCCAAAGTTCTTCGATTGTAGGTACTTTTCTTTGTTGATGGAACAATCTAAATATTTGCAGCTTTTTCTAAAATCAGTGATTACTGAAACACATATATTTATTGCTAATTAAACAAATTTGGTGGACTTAGATATTTGGGCTTTAAGGCGGGGGCTTCAGCCCCTATAGCCCCCCCCCCTGGATCCGCTACTGAACACTATCATCAAGAAAGTTCAGCTGGAAGTGTTTTGCACATATAATTATTTACTACGCAATACCCAATGCTCGAAAGCATTTTCGAAGTAACGGTACCACGAAAGAGATTAGAATGGCAGAAATTCGATGCTGACAAACACAAAGTGAAGCAAAATTATTCTGCACTCTTTAAACTTCGAAAATCGAACTTATAACAGTAAGTAAAAGCAAGAGCAATAATGCACATATAATTATTTGTATGACGTATTACGAAGCTTGTACTCGGATAATGAGACTGCAGTGTGGGATGGCCATACCCTATCGGAGTGGTTTGAAACAAATCTAGGAGTAAAGCAAGGTTGTTTACTAAGTCCACTGCTTTTTGCGCTATTTGTGGATGATATATCGACAGAGCTACCTGGAGGAGTACAATTTGGACAGATGAACTTAAAAATTCTCATGTACGCGGACGACATGGTCCTTTTTGCCGACAGTCCACAAGTCATGCAGAACATGATTAATGCCGCGCATGCATATTGTCGAAAGTGGAGCCTAAGGATCAACACCACGAAGTCCAAAGTTATGGTAGTTCGAGCAGGCAGAGGAAGTCTTGCGAAAACGGAAGACTGGAGCTTGAATGGCACGCCCTTAGATGTGGTCAAAGAGTATAAGTATCTAGGAATAACACTAACATCAAATATGTCATTTACCAAGCACCTAGAACAAAAGCTGAGAGACTCGAAAATAGCAATGAGCAGCACCTGGCGATCACTTTACTGCAAAAATAATATAAGCTCGAGTACAAAATACAGGATGTTTGAGGCCACATCAAAAGCAATTATGTGTTATGGAGCAGAAGTCTGGGGTTATGCCAAATATGAAGACGTCGAAAAACTGTTGCGATACTTCATTAAAAGAGTGTTTTATCTCCCACAAAACACGCCAACATATGCCATACATCTAGAGACAGGACTTCCAGAAATGTTCGTACACTCTAGGCACACATTTTCGCTACATAAACAAAATAATAAAGCTGCATGAGAATAGGCTGCCCTGTATTGTTGTGATACACTTTTGGTCGGAAAATCACAATTCTTTAAATCATGAGAAAGTCTCGCTCGGGACTTTGGAATCCACCTGGACCTGGCGCAGCCCGATACTTGGAGCGTCTCTCAACGTGCCCTGCTACAAGTAATCGATGAACGAGCACGTCATAGTTTTGAAGTCTCTGCACTAGCAAGCCAAACTCGCAACACATATAGGCAACTGAACCATAACCTGAAGGAAAGCAATTACTTCAAAGACGAATACGACTGCTGCACTATCTCAAACATTTTTAAAGCTCGGACAGAGATGCTGGCATTAAATTATATTCCCCACCATCAGAATGTTACTGAAGTATGCACTCTTTGCAATTTACGGAAGAGGGAAGACGTGGCTCATTTCTGTGCGACCTGTCCAATTTTTAAAGAGCTCCGAATCAATATATGGGGAAAATCAGTGCTCAATGAAATGGAGATGAAAACGGTTTTAAATGGATCAGACTTGAAAAGGCTAGCCAAATTTCATATAGACGCAACCCGCTACCGAACAAAAATTATTAACGAAAGCTTTTAAAATAATTAAAATAAAATTACATGTATGTTTTCAATTTCGGATAACTTAATTATGTGTATGTACGTAAAATTTAAGTATAAAAATTTGTATAATTTTAATATGCAGACGGCATGGATGCCATGCTAGCTATATTACTTTCTTTATATGATAAAATATTGTTCAAAATTCAAATTTTTTAAAAAAAGAAAATATCTACAAAATCAATAAAGAAGAACTACTACTACTACTACTACTAGTATGTGTCCCCCCAAAAGGTGTCGTCCCTGGCAGAATACTGCAGGAGCAAAAGGGTGCCGCTTGTTGTCGGATGTGACGCAAACGCCCACCACGTCGCATTATGAAGCTCCGATGTAAATGATCAATGGCACGCCCTTAGATGTGGTCAAAGAGTATAAGTATCTAGGAATAACACTAACATCAAATATGTCATTTACCAAGCACGCATTATGAAGCTCCGATGTAAAAGATCAAGGTGAGTGCTTAGAATTTCTACCCAGGCTCGACCTGGAAATTTTTAATGTAGGATCTGTCCCGACATTTGTAACTCGAGTAAGGGAGGAAGTCCTTGACCTCACCTTCTCCAGCAAGTCAATTAAACCTTTTATAAAGGATTGGCAGGTCTCATTAGAGGAATCTATGTCAGACCATAGAATTATCCAATTTAGACTGGAAGCGAGCACGCAGCAGAGTATCCCTAGCAGGAACACCCGTAAGACAAATTGGGGAGGCTTCTATTCCACGGTAGGAAATAATATGCCTAGGATTCGGTCACCGAAACACCCCCCTAAAACTAGAAATCTTAGTCGACGAACTAAACAAAAGTATAATCGATGCTTACGAAGAGAACTGCCTTCTTAGCAAATCGTGAAAAGAAAATGATGCCCCTTGGTGGAATTCTACCTTGAAGAAACTCAGAAAGAAGACACGAACTCTTTCTAATGAAGCCCAAAAGAATGGGGACTGGCATAAGTACAAGAAAGCCCTGACACTATACAATAGTGAGATTAGGAAAGCCAAAAGAAAAAATTACAGGTAATTCTGCGAGTCTATAGAAGACACGAAAGAAGGAGCGAGACTGCATAGAGTCCTGGCCAAGAAAAGCCCGGATGGCAACATCTCGCTCAAAAAGGCTAATGATGCCTATACAGTGAGCAGCGAGGAGAGAGTACGTCTCTTGTTGGACACCCACTTCGCGGGAAACATCCCCGCGGAAGCTGCTACCAGCCTCGCAGCTCCGACTGGCCAGAAGCCAAGAAAGTTGTGTCCGCAGGCAGACTTGAGTGGGCAATTGGAACATTCCAGCCCTTCAAATCCCCCGGACCGGATAACATTTATCCAGCATTCCTGCAGGAAGGAAAGGACATACTCCTACCCATCCTCAGGAAGATCATCACCAGCAGTCTGGCAACTGGGTATATCCCACGTGCCTGGCGCAGAGCAAGGGTAGTCTTCATCCCCAAGGCAGGGAAGAAGGATATAACTAACACCAAGTCCTTCAGACCCATTAGTTTGACATCGTTTTTACTGAAAACGATTGAAAAGCTAGTGGACAACAGCATACGAAGTACGCTGTTAAAGGAGGCACCCCTCCAACCAACACAGCACGCGTACAGAGCAGGCCGTTCGACTGAAACGGCATTGTATCAACTCGGGAAGATACTCGAGAAAAAAGTAGAAGACAAGGAAGTAGCTCTATGCGCCTTCCTAGACATTGAGGGAGCATTCGACAACACATCCCATATTGTTGTCAAGAATGCCCTAATCAGAAGAGGAATAAACCCCACAGTAGGCAGATGGGTAGATTCACTTCTGCGATGCAGAGAAGCCTCTGCAGTGGCAGGTGAAGAAACCATCACAGTCACCACAACTAGAGGATTCCCTCAGGGGGGAGTTCTCTCCCCACTGTTGTGGAGCCTACTAGTGGATGAGCTCCTAGAAAAACTCGCCTCCCTGGGCATAACATGCCAAGGATACGCTGATGACATTGTCATCGTTGCGAGAGGAAAATACGAAGAAATCCTATGTTACATAGTCCAAAGAGGGTCTGAAAGTCACGTCTAATTGGTGCAAGGAGGTTGGGCTCAACTTAAACCCTGCGAAAACCATTATAGTACCGTTCACTAGGAAATACAAACTAAGCAGAATGGGGCCAATACGCCTATCCGGCAGCCTCATTACACCAGAAAAAGAAGTCAAATACCTCGGCGTTGTCTTTGACAGCAGGCACTTGGAGTATACACTCAGTAAGTGCACTAGAGCACTATTCACATGCAGGAGCATAGCCGGAAAATCGTGGGGCTCCGATGGCTATACCTCATGGTTGTGAGACCGATGCTCACTTATGGAGCTGTCGTGTAGGGAGATAGAGCAAACCTCCTCACAGTAAGGACGCAGTTGCAAAAACTGCAAAGGCTGGTATGTATATGCATGTCTGGAGCCATGCGTACCTGTCCGACAGCGGTAATCGAGGTTTTGATGGAGCTAACACCACTCCACCATACCATCTGCCTGAAGAATAAAGCAACACTGCTCAGGTTAACAGCAGAAGGAGTGGGTAGAAACCACATAGTAAGCCTCAGAGACTCTGGAAAGCTGGAAAAGGAGATCCCCTTAATCCTCCAACCAACAGACGAAATGATGGCCGAGTATCACTTTGACAGGAATTTCACTAGAAGAGACACATAAAATGAAACCACACATAATTATGTGGTACACAGACGGGTCCCTAACGCCCCAAGGAACCGGACTTGGGGTAGCAGGACCAGAAACGAAAATATCTCAACCAATGGGAGAACTCACAAGCATATTTCAAGCTGAAGTGTGTGCCATCTCCCCTTGTGCAGGCCGTAATATGGGAAAGAACTACCATAATAGAGAAATAGCTATCCTTTCCGATAGCCAAGCAGCGCTTAAAGCGCTCAGTAGCAATAAGTTCACCTCTAAGCTAGTCTTAGAGACAAAGAACAAATTGGACCAACTAGGCAGCAGAGACAACCTGACCCTACGATGGATACCGGGACACAACAACATCCCCGGAAACGAATTGGCAGACGAACTGGCACGCAAGGGTGCAGCCACCGCAATGGTAGGGCCAGAACCCTACTGCGGCATAGGCCAACACACAATAAAAGAACTTCTAAGAAAGGAAGAGAATACGCTTAGAACAGCCTCCTGGGTAAACACCAGGGGAATGAGACAAGCTAAAGCATTAATAGTAAACCACGACCTCAAAAGGTTTCAAAGTTAATCCAACAAGGAAAGAATGCCCTCAGGATTCTGACAGGGCTCCACACGGGTCACTGCAGACTGCGGAGCCACATGTACATGTTGGGAATAACAAACACCCAGCTGTGCAGATACTGTGAAGAGAAGGAGGGGTCCTCTGAGCATATACTTGCACACTGCGATGCCCTAGCGAGGCGCAGACTCAGCAGATTTGGGAAACACATTCTACACCTAAGCAATATCAGTAACTTAGAACCCACAAAAATCCTTGCTTTTGTACAGGAATTAGGGCTACTAGGAGGGTTGTAAACTCAGAAGGGGGCACAATAGACCAAAAATGGTCACGGTGCACCACTTCCCCAACAACAAATAATAAAAAAAACTCCTGGAAACGTAGGTACCATCGACCTATCTTTTTTTGGAAGAGCCTACATTGGATCCCAAGAACTTTTTGAACAGCCCTCGCATTCACAAATTTTTAATTTTGTATTTTTATACCCTTGGAGAGGGTTAAAATTGTTCAGATGTTTGTAACGCATTGAAGAAAGCATCTCCGACCAAAAAAAGTATATATATTCTTGATCAGCATGACGAGCTGAGTTGATATAGCCATGTCCGTCTGTCCATCTGTTTCTATGCCATCTCCTCCGTCAGTTTAAAAGCTATCTTAACCAAACTTTGCACGAATGCGCAGTACATTTGTCGGACTCGGCCGGATTAGATGACTATATCGTTTAGCTGCCATAGAAACGATCGGTCGAAAAAGTAGTTCTAGTGAGAAAAACTTTTTTGTCTTCAACGCAATCGTCCCCAAACCTCGTATTTATAAGTTTTCTATGCCTTCACACAATTTCACCAAGTTTTATGAAAATCGGATAACTATAAAGTATAGCTGCCATAAAAAAGATAGTTTTGAAAAAACGTCTTAGTATGAAAAACTTTTTTGTTTTCAATGCTATCGCTCCCAAACTTGTTACTGGTCAAAATAATATGCTACCACACAATTCTGCCAAGTTTGATTCAAATCTGATGTCTATAGCATATAGCTGCCATAAAAACGATCGGTCGAAAAAGTAGTTCTAGTGAGAACAACTTTTTTGTTTTCAAAATTTTGTCTTAGTTGTGGTGCCATATAACAAACTGGCAGACAGATATCATAATCCAAGGGTATGTAAACTTCGGTCGAGCCGAAGTTAACTTGCCTCTGTTTTTTATATTGAATTGTACAACCAAATACAAAAACAGAATTACAAAAAATCTCTTCCCGATTTCTTTCCACGAGTTTGTAAAAAACAAGTAAAATTTAGCCCTCTAGACCAGAAGCGGGAAGACATTGCCAAGCTTGGTGTGACCAACTGCCAGTTGGCAACTGGTGCCAGCTCGCACAGAACATAAGCGACTGGAGAGCGTTAATCGCAGAGGCCCAGACCATCAAAAGGTTGTGATGTCCAATAAAGAAGAAGAAGACCTGAACAGGGCCTTAAGTCGGCGCACACACACACAGAAATTTATAGTTGTTGTTCTTGCTTAAAATATATTTTTTGCGTTAGTACTACATTTAACCCGCGCGTAAGCTCAGTCTGTGCACCCCTGGTCTCGGTTTGGAACTATAGTTCATTTTTTTTTACCACTTAAGCAATTGTTAAGGCAATTGTTATGTCTGATACATGAGATATGATAACACAGGCCAACAAAATTACCACCTTGTGAGGTGCAGCCCTGTTGATTTAAAAATATGATAAGTTTTTGTTTACTGATTCCTAAACTGGTTTCGGTTTCGTTCCATCAGCTCTTGTTTCCAAGATAATACAAATTATTAACATAATCTGTTAAAAATAGACCTGCACCAAAATCACTGTTGGGCTATGTAATCTAGTGGGCCTGTATTTCATAATGATTTTCTATGAACTGAACAAGCTATTCACATTTAAAAAATAAAAAACAGCAGGATTACGAAACTATCATATCTCAAAGCCAAAGTTTGAGTTTTTCGAGACAACCCAGCAACAGGTGCTAAGTGTTGTCTCCTCCACGGAAGAGTCCTACCCGAGTCCTACAAAAGTTGGCAATTGTCTATTATATGTCCTTCCTCTCCAAAAACTCCAGAATAAATTTTCCTCGATAGACCGCGAATCATAATAAATTTACGTGCAGAAATTAATTGGCGGTCATCCATGGTTTCTTTTTAAATGAATTTTTGATTGTTTTGTTGTTTTCTACAAAATTGCACTGGATTTTTTTTGTTTTTTTCTTTATATACTCTGTACCGAAGGTACATAGAGTATATTAAGTTTGTGCAAAAGTATGTAACAGGGAGAAGGAATCATTTCCGACTATATAAAGTATATATATTCTTGATCAGCATCAACAGCCGAGTCGATATAGCCATGTCCGTCTGTCCGTCCGTCTGTCCGTCCGTCCGTATGAACAAACAGATCTCGGAGATGGTAAGAGATAGAGGTTTGACATGTATGGGACAAATGTTTCTTATAGCTGCAGGCAGATCAAGTTTATTTTCAATTTTTGCCACGCCCCCTCCCGCCCCCGCAATTCGGAAAAAACGTTATATCTCCTACAGTTTTGAAGATAGACGTTTCGTACCTTCTAGAGATAGTTAGTAATTAGCAAAATGTATCGAAGAAATGATAAAGATCGGATCAGCGGTTCTTAAGTTATGAGCAAAAAAGTACTTCGCCCTTACCCCACCCCCTCCCACCCATTCACAACTAACACCACACAATCTTAGAGAGAGAGAGCGAGAGAGAAAGGATGAGAGAGAGAGAGAGAAAAAGAGAGAGAGAGAAAAAGAGAGAGAGACTTTGAGATGAGCGCAGCACCAGCATTGCATTCAGCTTCTACTCCAGGTACAGAGTATGTTATAGTCGGGCTTGACCGACTTTCTCACTTGTTTTTATTCTCCATTTGCACTACGGAATGGCAACGAAATACGGGCCTCGAACCTTTGGACGAAATTTTGCACAGTTGATCACATTTTGGACAGTTGATTTCCTTTAAAATAACATTATGACTAATAAAGAAGTCAATGACATCGGACTCTGACATCGACAAAAACATCGAAATTGTAGTTTCACATCCCGCAAAAGCCATATTAATCACAATTTTTGAACAAACGTACTCGCAGAACAATTGAACACAACAAATTTGTTCACAAATTTTAATATTTTTTGTTATTTATTTGACATTTGAACAAATGCACATGCATAATTTTTGGTGCAAAAACAGCAAATTTCAAAATTCATTTTAAAAGAAACCAAGGTAACTGATTCCAGAGACGAACAGCGTTTATGAAGAAATGTTTCTTTGAACTAGATAGTGAAAATCTTGGGCAAATAATGTTTTTGGTCCTTCTTGAAGAGGTAAATATTAATTCATCGTACAGGTACTGTGGAGTCATAGTATTAATCTTGTGTAATAATATGAGGGCTCTCATGTCTATCCATCTATTCAAGGGCAGTCCAAAAATTTGGCGTTGGCTTGAGAGCAATGTTATTAAAAACAACATTAAGGGGGGTGTTTCGTTTAGCGTAAATTTACGGTGAAGATTCTGGTCATATAGAGAACTCTGAGTCCTCGTACTGCCCTTTTAGTAATCACTCAGGTTATTGTCTAGTAAGGTACCTAGATTACCGCCTGAGAATCCTAATAGTGCGTTGCCGATTTTTAGATTATTTAAATCATCGTACATAAAACTTACAATTTGACATTCATTTTTAATTTTACTGACAGGACGACTGACATACAGTTGCACATCATCTGCATACATATGTACATCACAGTTTGACATCACAACTGGTAAGACATTAACATAAACACAAAAAAGCAAAGGTCCCAGAACCGATCCCTGCGGTACTCCACGTGTAAGTGACAAAAAGGACGAAGCACTGCACGAGGTTACCACTGATTGACGTCGTTCGGTCAAGTATGAGGGAAGCAGCTTTGACGCTGTGAAAGAAAAATTATACAGCTTGCTGAGCTTGGAACATAGCACATCATGATTAACCGTATCAAACGCCTTGCTAGTAAATAATCTAATAGAGTCAAAAACGTAACCTGTCCATTGTCTATATTATTTCTTATGTCTTCAGTAATTTTTTATAATTTTAACTTTAATAATTAATAATAATTTTAATAATTTTAATAAATTGTACCGTATAACTTATTATCTATACTTCTTTTTTAAGCTCACCGAAAACTCCTTAGTCTAAGCACACTATGTCTAGCGAATAAGCGGAGCTTAGTTTGGGATGTGCAACGAAGCACACGCAATAAAAACCAATGAAACTAACAACGAAGTTGGTCATCATAGCTGACTCCCACGACCTGGCAAGGGCCTCTATGAACATAGGCACCTACCATCTAGCACCTCTACGAATATAGGTTGCTACCTAACTGAGGCAAACTCTGCCTAATACGGAAGTGGCAGCGTCGCAGCCGACACACGCATAGAAAGAGAGAATACGTGTGCTCTATAAATAGCACGCACACACATATGGGTCATTCTTTCATAAACCGAACAGCTAAAAAATTTTTTATTTTTTATTTTAATAAAAAAAAATCCGAAATTAGATCTCGACATGCCCACCAAAACGTAATTTGCGGTTTTGCACAAAAATTTTTTGTTCATTTTATAAACAATTTCAAAAATCGTCCAAAACGAAAAATTGGAAAAAAAGGGTTTCTTTCAAAACGTGATATCTCAGGTTTGGTTTATCGGACAGGTCTCAAATTAATATCGATGGAAAGAATTTTAATTTATCTACTCAAATTATAGTTTTCTAGATTTTTAAATTATTTAACAATATTAAGTAAAAGTTGCTAAAAATTATATATAATTTTTTCTCAGTGTTAACCACCATGTTATAGCTTCTGAGGATATACAATTAATTGCTCTAAATATAACTTAAATTTTGGTGTTTTCAAAAAGATGGAGACTTTTATAGTTTAAAAGTTATGAATTTTTGAAGTTATAAACAAATTAAAAGATGGCCTTGAAAAAAGCTTTGCCATGCAGTCAGTTTCAAAGCTTTTTGATTGAAACTTGGCACGTGTGCTTTATATTTATCAAGCTTTTCAAAAATGTCAACATCATGCGGATCGGACGACTATATCATACATCTTTGCAGCATGTGCTTCCCAAAATAAGTACATTAGGTGGCATGAAATTTCAGGGAAATAGTCACTACATAATTGTTTGGGATGAAATTAGCGCATTTATCATCATGAAAAACTCGCACGTTCTTTTTCAGGTATTCGTAAGGCTAAAAGTCGGCCTATCGTGAAACTGTTCAGTCTCTCTTAGTCGTTGGATTGAGCACGATGTAGAAAAACGAAGTCAGCTCCGAACGCTTGGCGAACGTTGACCAAACGAAAGAGAGAAAAGCGAAAAAATTCCTAAGTCAATGAGATTTCGGCTTATGCAGAAAAAAGACGTGTTCCCAGAGAATATATAAAAAAATTTTTCAATTATAAATGCGCAATATATTGTTGGTGAGTATCGAATTTAGTTACATCTACGTACTCAATAGCACTAAAGTATTATAATTATCATTAATTTGTCATTATTAATCAACTTTATTACTTAAAACAGGCATTCCTGTAGAAACAATAAGCAACAACACTTTTAAAGGCCAATTCACTAACAATCATCCCTACACAGAAAAAAATAATGATATGATATGGGGCTCAATGTTATATTTTTTCATATCATTAAAAAGCCGATATGACAAACTTAAAATTGACCTGTACGAAAATATCAGATTGAACTTTTCGACCATATCAAAATGATATTTTTAAGATCAAATTTATATTTACTTATTTCATTATTACAGAACGAAAAAAAATCAATTACAAATGGCAGGTCGTACATCCAATACTACTACCAGGCGTTCATTTTTAGCTAAGTTCTATTAATTATATTTTTATAGAAACAGAAAAAGAATGAATTTATAATTTCTTGACTCCGCCTTGACCGGGGATCGAACTCGGGACCACTTGCATGACACAAATTGGCATGGCGTTTTACCGCACTGCGCTATCGGGCATGTGTGTGCACTCATGGCTGAAAGCCTACTTATACATTTCTTTTCGTTGCTTGAAGTTTCGATTTGCAAGACTATCTGTCTCTTTCCTTTTCGCATTTTCCATACAGCCCTTTCCTATTGTTGGAGGTTTGGAAAAAAAAAAAATATCTTTCTTATCTTTTCTAATATCATTTGACAAGTTGATATTATTTACTGTTAAAATGAAACGTTATAGTTTAGAAATGATAAGAATATAATGATATTTCACAAAATGTCAAATTAACCAGCCCATATCAAATTGATATTGATATTATTTTTTTTCTGTGTACCATTAGCAACCAAAGGCATCATGATAATAGAAATAAACAAAAATAGTTGTTGGTTTGTATATTAAATTATTTGTTAATAAAAATTGCAAATAAACTCAAATGTAAAGTTGATTATGGGGGTGCCATTTTACGAAAAGGCATGCTAAAAACATGAATTCGTAAGCTTACGGTCAGGTCTTCCTCCCTACGATATACTAAGTCAGTGCATCTGAAGTACTGAGTTCGTTAGGAGAAACTCGGAACCCGAAGGCTGGTGCGTGGCGTCACCCAAACAGTTAACGGTTACAACAATAACTCCTGAGTTTCACGGCGTTTCTTAAGACAAACGAAACGGAACCTTCAGGTTTTCTCATGCCTTCTGACGTGACAAGTTGGCATGAAATATGGACATCTGTAATGCATCCAAGTCCGACTGGGTTGCTCTGCTACGCACACCAGCGCAAATCATGATAATGTGCATTTGTGCACCACTGGTATAAACCCTGCAAACAATTTCATATAAAAATACACGTTTTGTAAGCGTTCAAATATAAGCAAAACGCTTATAAAACGCTGCTGTAACATTTATAAAACGCATCAAAGTAAGCGTTTTATAATTGAAACGCACCCATCCTTATAAGCTTAAAAAAACGCTTGCAAAACATGCTTTATAATTCGTTTTCATAAGCTTACAACAAGCTTTGTAAATACGTTTACAAAACACGTATGGTAAGTGAAGTAATAAAGCATTTTAAACATTTATTTTGTGAGTGTTCTGGTTGGTTATTTTTATTATTCAAAAATTTAAATTAAATTAAATTAGCATTTTCCCTGCTTCAAAAGAAAATACGAAGTCATCTTCCTTCCTTCATATCTGCAATAGAATTTAAATATAAATGTAAATAGTTGACTTTAAACTGCAAGAAAGCGTTGTTACTCTCGACGAATGGCAGTGGCGAATGTTATGTTTTGTCCGCAGCAAATTTCCTTGCACTTGATGTGGACCGTCGCATATAATATGCTTTCTTAATTTTTTCCAAATATAATTGCTGTTGGCATTAAATAAATTTAAACGCGCACTTATATTATTAAAGAAAAATATTCACTTGTTCCCTCTTCAAAAAAAAAAACGAAAATGATAAACACAATTTTTTTCTTGCCTTTGCTTGAGGTTAAATTTTTTTTTGCCTGCGCTGTCACTGCAGTTGCCTAGAACTAAAAGATCACAAGGGAGAGAAAGAGCGCCAAGAGAGAGTGCCAAGAGAGCGAGAGAGAGTGAGCACGAAATCTCTCGGTCGGCGAAACGACATTTGAAAATCGTAGGCTGCCATACGATAACGCATGAAAAAGTAAGCTTACTTTAAGCTTCTTTTGCATAACGTTTGCTCAATTGCTGGCTGGGAATACATGGAATTTTTAAAAAATACGAGGGTCGATCAAAAATTTTTTATATACGAAAGTCGGTGAAGAAGAATTGTTATTGTTTATTTTTGTAAAACACATTTTCGGATGCTGGAAAGTTTTACTGGGTGACTGCGTTTTAATACAAAAAAAAGTACAATAATGTGTCATTTAACATCCCCCGAGTACACTCTGCACTCTAGTGTTATTAATTTATACTTACAAAGACGACATTGAGCTTTACTGTGACGAAAGTGCTGTAGGATTTGGTGCGATATTGCTACAGAAAACAGAAGACATCAAGCGTCATCCAATTCTCTATTTATCGAAGCTTACTACAGAGGCTGCATCAAAGTACCACAGTTTCGAGTTAGAGACTCTAGCAATTTGTATGCCTTACGTAGACTTTACCATTAATTACAAGGGGTTGCGCGAGCACAATAGAGTTATGAGTCCCAAACACTTCACACAATGCACTTGAATTAATTTGACACAAACTATTGAGATAAAGGGCATAGCAGAATAAGCATACAAAAACTGCCCCCACTCCGATCAGCACCAAATTTAAATATGTTGTTACCATCAATGAGAAACTCACTCTCCTAAATTTGAAGTCTTCTAATTGCTATTGGAGTAGAGGTATGAGGGCGGAAAGATGTATCAAAAAAGGCGTTAATCTTAAGAACCGCATAACCGGTTTGGATGGGTTTAATATATGTTGTAAGTGACCACTAGGGTGGACGCCGATAAAAAAGTTAACTGATATCATCTTAAACGATCACTTTTATAATGTAAAAAATAAATTAAAAAATCAAAAAATTTTTGATCATGTTTTAACCTTTGCGAAAAGCCTTCAAAGTTTCCACAAATATTACTTATACGACACGTTCACCGAATCGAAATTTTGTCGACGAATTCTCCGTATCATTTTAAAAGTTGTCAAATTTGAATTTTAATCGAGCAACAAATAAAAATGGAGCAGGAATCGAATGTATTTTTGGTCGGTAAATTAAGACCTTATTTTGTCAAAGCGAGCCCATTTCCAACGAAGAGGTGCGATTTATCCACGCTCTTATACGGGACTAAATGTTTAAGACTGTCATAAAGTGCGACTAGTGTGGCTCGCAAGTTGGTGTCAGCATGGTCCACGAGCGGGGTTTCAACAAGGGGCCATATTCGCATGAAAGCACTGTCCTTCTAGTCATATACTACAGACATAACAGTGGAAACCACTTGGACTACCATGGGCCCCCTCCAAGTAGGGGGAGGTTACTTTTATGGGAATAAAATTAATAGACAATAATAAATAAAGAGTTTTTGATTTGAATTTCGAATTTAGATCTGTATTTTTTGCCTATCCTCAAGAAGTCTATTTATGAGCAGGTCTGTAAAAATAGTCTATTCGCAAAAACGGCTGCAACCGTGATGCGGAGCACTTCAGTTCAGTGTGGAACATGACTTTAAAGATATCCTGATAGCCTATAAATTTACGGCTAAAACTTGCATTCATCTTGAAGTAAACAGCGCAATATAGTAGAAATTTTGCCGAGATATACGATTTTATTTACATATTGTGTTGGTGATATAAAAACAGTTTTTTAATGGTCATGGTACCTTTTTGTCAAATGTTATGCCTTCAAACCAAGTCTACGCCAACTACTAAAAAATTAAATATGTAAGCAAGGGCAACAGTACGTATGAGTAAAAAACTTAGAATCCAAGCCGCAGACCCAAAAACTAATTTTTTCTCAAAATTTTTTTTGCTGTGCCTTTTTTACACAAATATACATCGTTTAAGCGGGTATCAGTATGGTCTTACATTTTTCCATATATAAAATGTCCGACCTAGTGTCCACAGCACAATTCAAAAAATAGTTTTTGCACATTTTCATTGCCAATTCTTTGGCCCAACAAAAATTATTGAAATTGTCAAATAATTCTTTTACGGTGTTAGCCTTTTGCGTCACCGACAGTTTTTTGCTAGCTTTTTCATCAGGAGGTCTCTAACAACATATAATTTTTGCAAACACATCCCAGGTGTACCTCATGGTGAAAATAATAAAATGTTAAATTAGTCATTTTTTTTTAAATTTTATACATATTAGGCACACTGTAAATCAACTTAAAAGGGAAAAAAGGGGAAATTATCTGTCAATTCTGTGTGAGTAGTTACAGTGTGCTCAATATTATAAAATATATTTGCAAAACTATTCACATGTTTTATTGGTATTCACTATGAAGATGATTCCCGATTTCGCTGCATAAAATTTGACATTGTTAAGGACTTCTTATTTAAAAAACCAGCAAAAAACTATAAGAGTTGAAATCGATTTACACCTCGAAAAAATTATTGAAAATTTTAATAATACTTACTAATACTTAAAACGGCTTATCGACAAAAGAGATTATGCTTACAAGAGATGGAAGCGCTATAAAACGAATGACCTTAAAGATGAGTAAAAACGACTTCGCAAAATGACGACAAATACAATATACAAGACTAAACGGGACTTCTACAGCAATAAGTGTAAGAACTCTATATCGACTGGACACAAATGGAAAGATCTTAAAAATTTAGGAATTCTCAATAATAAACCACAAGCCAAGACTGACATTGACGTGAACAACCTAAATGAACAATTTATAAAAAACCAAGTACCTGAAGCTGCTTGCAACTTGTACCTGAATTCTTTACCCCACTGTAATAATCAGGGCTGCAAACCTCCTAAAAATCGGGAGGGGTTCACTCCGGGGTTCGAACCCGCGAAACTGTTTGGGTTCGGGTTCAAGGAGCAGGTTCACAAGGTCGCTGAACCTAGGTTTGGGTTCGAACCTGGGTTCAGGAATATCTTTGTTGGGTGATGGAAATTAGACCGCGTGAATTTAGACCGCCGTCGGCGGTCGATTCAATTTTTTAAATAAAATAATGAAAATTTTGCACAATGCAAATCACTTAATTTATCAACATACTTTTGCACATCTGTAAATGTAAATGTTGGCTATACAGCTCCTACAACGGGGCCAGCCAAGCTTCTCTCAATCTCTTGGCGTGTGTGCTTTAAATTTTTCGCACAAGAGAAAGGGACCTACAGTTTAACGCCGGATCCGAACGGCAAAGTTTGAGAATTTGCTTTTTCATGGCTAGTTACTTCACAGCTGGCGCCAATAGCTGGTGAAGGTGACCGTATGTGTAAAAGTTATATTTCTAAAGAAAGGAAAAACTTTTATTATTAGATGTTCAGAGGCGGGATCGAACCCACGACCTCCCGCCCAGCAGTCCAGCACACTAACCACTGGGCCACACTGGTCCAAAAGTCAAATACTTAGTCTAAGATCAAGCCCGCGGTCTAATTTCATTTTGTGATCGCGGCCTAAATTCATTTTGCAAAATGAAATAAGGCCGCGCGGTCTAATTTCATTTTGTCATGGCGGTCTAAATTCATTTTGCAAAATGAAATAAGGCCGCGCGGCCTAATATCATTTTGTCATGGCGGTCTAAATTCATTTTGAAAAATGAAATAAGGCCGCGCGGGCTAATTTCATTTTGAGCTGGCGGTCTAAATTCATTTTGCAGAATGAAATTAGTCCGCCATACAAAATGCACCGCGGTCTAAATTCACGCGGTCTAGTTTCACAGAGCCCTGCTATGTGTCAGATAAGCTTACAATTTACTCTGCTCTTTGCAAGGTTATGTGACATATGGCTCTATGAGAAACATAAGATGAGAAATCGGGGAGAGGCTTCATAATATCATATTCGAGGTTGGATCTGGTGTCGACTGCTCAACCGATCAGTCTATATCAGGCCTATACCCGTTTCTAAGTCCGATTGATCGGAATCGGTAAATTTTGTGATTTCTAAAAAACTATTAAAGTACTCGACCGTATATTTTTGCTATCAAGAGGATCGAATGATGATAAGTGGGACTTTTAAGTAAAACGCCCAATAGAACTGTCGGTTTTTTGTTGCAATCGAAATCGGGAACAGGCCTATATAAGCAGGATTTGCCTATCTTCAGCAAGTCGACAGAGGCCTTGCAATAACTGTTTTGGAATTGCAAAGGTTACTCAACAGACAACGCCAAATTGACAGAAATAGTCTTTTTATATGTGTGTGTCCCCATTTCGGCCCTTCTGTATTAGTAGAGGAAATTCTATCGCCCCAGTTAACACAATTAGTATAGGTTAATTTTAGAAATTTAGAAAGCAATCTTTCAATATGACTGACTCTATCGCTGGATAAAACAAATATAGAGTAGGAAAGTGCGCTAGACTGATACTTGTGATGCAGGAACAGCTGATACAACAAATGTGACATCTTTAAATTCTTTACAATAATAGTTTTTTCAAAACTTTAAAACAAAGAGATTGCTTTTTATCCTTACCAAATATAAACATGGTTAAGAATTATTAATTATTATTTTATTTATCATTCTTAAAGCTTTTGATTATTCGATTTTCTGAATATTCTGCAATATTTCAACGCTTACAAATATTGGGAAATGGCATTCTTGACATTAATAGCATCTAGAAAAAATTTAATAGAACACGTGATTTGAACCGAACCCTTTTCTACTATTTTTTGCTCCGGTTCAGGTTCGGGTTCGGGAAGAAAAAAATTGTTCTACTCCGGTTCAAGTTCGGTTCGGACTTTCCAAAAATTCCGGAGTCTCCGACTCCGGAGCGGTTCAACTCTGAACCGGTTTGCAGCCCTGGTAATAATAGTTTTAGTTTTGTGTGTGTCAGTTCCTGTGATGTCCTAGAAAGTATACTTAAGATCAAATCGAATGCGATTGGACTCGACGATCTAAACCCGAAAATGTTAAAGCTTCTTCTTCCTTTTCTTCTTGACCACATAACGCATATTTTTAGCACTGTCCTCACCACTTCATCTTTCCCGAAATATGGAAAAGAGCCAAAATCTTGCCAATCCCTAAAAATAATGACGAGTACAGGCCAATTTCTATTCTCCCATTTTTGGCAAAAGCATTTGAGCGAATTATGGCTGCACAAATACAAGAATTTCTTGATAGAATCTTACTCTTAAGTGATGTGCAATCTGGACTCAGGAGAAAAAGAGGTTGCACAACAGCCCTCGTAAATATAGCTGGAAAGTTAGAAAAGAGCTGGATGAAAGTAATGTGGTTTTCTTGACGCTACTTGACCACAGCAAGGCATTTGACACTGTGAATCATGACATTCTGTGTACAAAACTAAATAATATTTATAATTTTACTAGTACTGCAACCAAACTCCTTAGGTCTTACTTAACGGATAGATCACAGGCAGTGGTCGCTGGATCTTCCACGTCTACCTTCAAAAACCTCTCGAGAGGTGTTCCTCAAGGCTCTGTTTTAGGACCTTTGTTGTTTTCTGTATATGTCAATGATCTTCCTAGTCATTTGTCTAATTGTAAAGTACAAATGTATGCTGATGATGTCCAGATATATGTTGGTCGTCCGTTAGTTAGAATTCTTGATTGTATCAATGCTTGTAACAATGAACTTTTAAAGATTGACAGGTGGGCTAGGGACAATGGGCTTGGATTAAACCCTTCTAAGTCCAAATGTGTTTTTATACATAAAAAAAACGACGCAGATGCCAAAACTATTTATTAATGATACTCCGATTAAATACGAGAACCAGGCTTCCAACTTAGGCATTATTTTTAATAACACTCTTACGTGGAGTAGGCATGTTACCAAAGCGTGCGGTGCAACGTAAGGACTGTTAAGGCAACTGTCAGTGTCACAAATGTTTCTACCAATACAAATTAAAGCTTAGTACTCAGACAAACTAAATCGCTTTAGCTAGGTGTCAACTCCATATAAAAAAAAGGGTGTCGGAAAGCTTTCGTAAAATTCCGACAGGCCTCTTACGCTCGGTGGAACTCAGACAAACTAAAATTTCCGTGCCTCAGCGTCGGAAAGCTCGTAGTGCCGCTAACTTGACAAACACAAACAGCTGATACAATTCCGATGGGGTGCTAGAAGAAAAAATAGTTTGTAATTTTTCCGACACCTACCCGTCGGAATGTCAGCAGTCCGCAAGATTTTGCATTGCCCATGACTTCTACATTTTATAAATCATCCAAAAATATCTAAATATTAGCAAAAACAATTAA
Source organism: Lordiphosa clarofinis (assembly GCA_018904275.1). NCBI lineage: Eukaryota > Metazoa > Arthropoda > Insecta > Diptera > Drosophilidae > Lordiphosa > Lordiphosa clarofinis. The sequence continues at coordinate 1,635,254 of JAEIGQ010000062.1, read as the reverse complement.
CTAAGTTCAAATGCAAGCAAATCAGCGCAGTGTGACCGTTTCACATTGGGTGGTATTTTTATGAGGGGTGGTGTTTTGGCGTTGTACAGTCACACTGCATCGTCCGCTGGGTAACCCATCGGAATAAGTTGTCAATTTAGCTAGCGGACGATTTAGTTTGTCTGAGTACTAAGCTTTAAGCTAGGTATCGAGACACTCGAAATTTTTGCGGAGCCCATCTAATTACATAGCTCAGGAAATCCGCTCGCGAAAATTGTCAGAGCGCATTTCCTGAGCGAGTACCGAGACACTCGAAATTCGCTTCGATAATTAACATGGACCTGCCAACTTGTTTTCCTGAAAACAGCTGATAAATTGTCGAAGGGGGTCATAAAATTATGAAACTTGTTTGATAATTGTCAGAGGTACCTACGAAAATTGAGCACGCAATGAAAAAAGGTTAAAGCAAAGAAGACTAAAAAAACAAAGCTACCATTATTTGGAGAGCTCCGAGGTGGACAAACGTGTGGAGCTGATCAAAGTGTCGCTACAATTTTTATGGAATCTGGCCAATAAAAAGCGTTTTGATACGGGCAGCTCCGGCCGCTGCATCACTTGTGGCTGAGAATCTTTTTCGGTATGCTCTCCCGTTGATGTGGTTGGTATGCCCAATGTGTGCACACCAATCGAGTCCAAACCTCCGTAGCCTCCACAGCCCACGGCCAAGCAGGACTGAACCTTAGCAGTCTCCATAGCCCATTGTAGCAGTGTTTTCCCCGGTTTACTGTGATAGTTTCCGTTGCTCCAGCCGCTCCTGTGGCTACCTTTAGGTATTCAACTAATATGCATGGAGCTGGCTGTGGCTTAATGTGCTAATTCTAATCGTTCGATGCGTTTTGGGTTGTCGCTGTATGTCTAGTTGTAGCAGTATGTCTTAGGGGATAAGTTCTGCTCAAGCAGGCCAATACAATAACAAGGGACACTGCTTATACCTTCAGCCACACAAAAGATGCATCCATGAAATTGACCATGGCATTGTCTCTGACCTTTGAATTTCTCCCAGTGACTTCCTTTATCAATAATCTTAACTCTTTAATTTTATTTGAATTAGCCCGCCAGTTTCTTAAATAGGCAACAGCTGAATTTTTTGCTGTTGCCTGGTCACACTACATTGTCTGAGCGGCTCGTGAAATTATCAAACAATTTCCGCTGCGCAAAAATTTCGAGTGTCTCGATACCTAGCTTAAGCTTTTTATTGCAAAGACATATGTGGCAGTCCTGCTGGGGTTCTTTTCAAAAAAACTTAAGAATGCAGGAAAAAACTACAGCACTTATGATTGTGAGCTCTTGGCAATTTATGAATCTGTAAGCATTTTAAACATTTGCTTGAAACAAGCGTGTTCATAATTAAAACTGATCATAAGCCCCTAATTTATGCGTTCAATCAACGTCCTGACAGAGCATCACCAAGGCAGCTGAGACACCTGAACTATATATAGCAGTTCTCAACAACAATTATTCATTTGAAAGGAGAAGAGAATTGTGTGGCAGACGCACTTTCCAGGCTTTGCGCCATCACTATGCCAAACGCAGTTAGTCTGGAATCGATGCAAAAAGCTCAAAGGTCTGATTCGGAGCTGCAAAGCTTGCTTAATGGGAACACATCTCTTAAACTGCAGCCAATGCGATTCGACAACAGCATTTCTCTGTACTGCGACATATCTGCTGACTGTATTCGTCTGTACGTGCCACAGAGCTTACGCTATCCAGTTTTTGCTTCAATTCACGGACTATCGCATCCCAGCAGTGGAAGGTCGAGACTGAAGCAAATTCGGAAAAAATACGTCTGGCCATCGATGTGCAAGGATACAATTTCTTGGTGCAGAACTTGCCTGCCATGTCAACGGGCCAAAATAAACAAACACAACTGCCTAACTCCAGAAAAAATTCCCGTTCCCGACAATCGTTTCGATCATGTCCACATGGATATAGTCGTGATGCCACAACACAATGGTTTTCGATATTGTTTAACCACGATTGATCGTTTCTCTCGTTGGCCAGAAGCGGTACCGTTGAGTGACGTCACAGCAGTTACAGTGGCAACTGTTTTCTGGAGACGCTGGATATCTCGATTTGGTGCACCTAAAACGATAACCACTGACCAAGGCACACAGTTTGAATCGGCCTTGTTCAAACAGCTCGCTCGCTTAATTGGTGCTCAGCATATCCAAACAACAGCGTATCACCCTCAATCTAACGGCATGATCGAGCGCTGGCACAGATCTTTTAAAGCAGCTATGATGTGTAACGCCGGCTCACCTTGGACTGAACTTCTGCCGACTGTGCTTCTTGGTTTACGCACTTGTTTTAAAGCAGAGTTACATGCGTTAGCGGCAGAGATGTTATATGGAGCACCATTACGCCTACCAAATGAATTTTTTGAAGACATAGATGCCGTTTCCGATCCTGTGGCAGCCCTGGCCACACATATCTGTGACAGCTCTGGTCACACTGATCTATCGCATACTTGACAATATTCTTATCTCTAGCATTTAGTCTTAAGTAATTGGAAGATGGCTGCCGCAAGCTCATGAAGAGCGTTTGTTAAATAAATATAATAAATAAGTTACAAAACAATACTAAACAGACTTAGTGTTTTAATTGGCATGCTGGATGCCAAAGTGGTGACCCCAACTAAAAGAACAATCGACAATTAAACCCGAATTTCCAGTAAACAAATCATTTTCAATTTGTGATGAAATTCGCAAAACACACACACACATAACAACGGATGAAAACTCCACCATACAACTTGAGATCGCTGACTAGACGCAAATTGGACTTCTCGCTGGACGATATTCAAAGCACCAGTAAAACAGCGGCCACAAATATGCAGAATGAAGCCAAAATTGCAGAGCTCGAAGAGCAGCTCGCAATTCTTCATGCAAGCCAACAACAACAACCGGCGCGCACACCAATTTGCCGCTCACAAATACATGTGCCCAAGTTTACTCGCAGCAACCCGCAAATGTGGTTTGCTCAAGTAGAACGCATTTTCCGTTTACACGCCATCGAGGAGGATGTTGATAAGTTCGACCTGATCGTGGTAGAGCTGGAAGATGATATCATCCTAAATGTCGAAAATTTGGTTTCAAACCCACCAGAAGAAGACAAGTACACTACACTCAAGAATCGACTGATCCAGAAGTTTGCCGAATCATCATCATCACAACTTTGATGCCTGCTACGAGGTGGACATACAGCCGGATCAAAGCCTTCAGAAATCCTCACTCATATGCGTCGCCTAGCGCCTGGCCCAGAGAATGAAAAACTAATTCATACTCTTTTTCTGGCGGAAATGCCGTCATCAATTCGTCCGTTGCTAACAGTATGGGAAGATTCAGACCTCGACAAGCTTGCACAAATTGCTGACAAAATGTTGGAGGCCAACACAACTCCGGCTACTTACATGATTGCTGCGCAGCCACCTCCTACTGGAGCCCCAACAGCCTCTGACGTCAGCGCTATTTAATCGTCAGGTGCGATTAAGGAGTTGGGTAAAAACATTCAGCGACTCTCACAACAAGTGGAAAATTTGCAAAACGAGCTTAAAATCCTTAAATCCTCCAATCGATCGCATTTGCAGGAAAACTTCCAAAGTGTTAAAACTCAGCAGCCAGCTTTGTGTTTTTACCATGAGAAGTTTGGGGACAAGGCGCGCAAATGCCAAATCGGCTGCTCCCAATCAAAAAATTTAAACGCATAAAGCTGCCGTCTAATAAGCTGGTTGACGGCAGCAAATCATCAGCCAGCGCTCCTGTCCATTTTCCAACATCTATAAAGGAAAGTCGACTTCATATCACCGATCTCATAAATCGCACTCGTTTTCTCATAGACACAGGATCCGTGATCTCAGCGACACCGCGCTCAGCGGTTAAACAAAAGACCCGGCTATCGAATTGAACATTATACGCTGCAAACCAAACCAAGATCAACACTTACGGAAATTGCATATCCGAAATAGACTTAGGCCTGCACCGTAAGTTCACCTGGTCTTTCACTGTCGCTGACGTTGAGACAGCCATCATTAGAGCTGATTTTATTTCACATTTCAAACTTGTCATCGATCTGACCAACAACTGCCTCATTGATTCCAGCACAAGTCGCACAACGAGTGGACACGAAACATTTCTCCATTTCCACGGTGCAAGGTTCGTCGGATTTTCGAGGCTTACTTCAAGAATTTGTTGAAATTACAAAACCTGGCGTCCAAAGACCTCACAATACAAACTTTGATGTATGCCATTATATCGAAACCAACGGTAGTCTATTTGCAGATCGCCCTCGTCGCTTAGCAGGTGAGAAACTTCTGGCAGCCAAAGCAGAAATTTATTTTCTCAGCGAACAAGGAATATGTCGGCCATCCAAAAGCTCATGGTCAAGCCCATTACACTTGGTTGCTAAAAAAGACGGAGCATGGCGCGCTTGTGGCGACTATCGAAAACTCAATGCTGCAACAGTACCAGATAGCTATCCCATCGCTCACATTCACGACTTCGCAGAACAGTTACATGGAAAAACCATTTTCTCCACTCTGGACTTGGTTAAGGCTTACTACCAGGTACCCATGGCAGATTCTGACATTAAGAAAACGGCAGTTTGCACACCTTTTGGCTTAATAGAGTTTCTCAAAATGCCATTCGGTTTAAAAAACGCCACTCAGACTTTTCAAAGATTTATGGACAACATATTTCGTGGTCTGGACTTCGTCTTCTGTTACATTGACGACATTCTCATAACGTCTAAAACAGCGGACGAGCACGAAAAGCATCTCCGTACTGTTTTCGAGATTCTTCGCAAACATGGTTTGTGCATCAATGCCAGCAAATGTCAGATTGCCCAATCTGAAGTACGTTTCCTAAGCTATGTGATCGACAAAAACGGGATTCAGCCATCTGCAGATCGTATAGACGCCATCACAAGCTATCCACGCCCTGAAACCATTTGTGAATTGAGTCGTTTTCTTGGAATAATCAATTACTACAGACGTTGTCTTCCAAACTCTTCCCACGTTCAAGAAAAACGACAAGAGGAAAGTAGATTGGACTCCAGAGCTTATTACGGTTTTCGAAAAATGCAAACAAAGCGTTTTAGATGCAACCATGCTGGCGTATCCTGCGCCGAATGCCAAACTCGCCTTGGTCTGCGACGCATCAGATCTGGCTATCGGAGCAGCACTGAAACAACAGGTCAACGGTACATGGCAACCGCTGGGGTTCTTTTCAAAAAATCTTAAGAATGCAGGAAAAAACTACAGCACTTATGATTGTGAGCTCTTGGCAATTTATGAATCTGTAAGCATTTTAAACATTTGCTTGAAACAAGCGTGTTCATAATTAAAACTGATCATAAGCCCCTAATTTATGCGTTCAATCAACGTCCTGACAGAGCATCACCAAGGCAGCTGAGACACCTCAACTATATATCGCAGTTCCCAACAACAATTATTCATTTGAAAGGAGAAGAGAATTGTGTGGCAGACGCACTTTCCAGGCTTTGCGCCATCACTATGCCAAACGCAGTTAGTCTGGAATCGATGCAAAAAGCTCAAAGGTCTGATTCGGAGCTGCAAAGCTTGCTTAATGGGAACACATCTCTTAAACTGCAGCCAATGCGATTCGACAACAGCATTTCTCTGTACTGCGACATATCTGCTGACTGTATTCGTCAGTACGTGCCACAGAGCTTACGCTATCCAGTTTTTGCTTCAATTCACGGACTATCGCATCCCAGCAGTGGAAGGTCGACACTGAAGCAAATTCTGGCCATCGATGTGCAAGGATACAATTTCTTGGTGCAGAACTTGCCTGCCATGTCAACGGGCCAAAATAAACAAACACAACTGCCTAACTCCAGAAAAAATTCCCGTTCCGCACACCACAATGGTTTTCGATATTGTTTAACCACGATTGATCGTTTCTCTCGTTGGCCAGAAGCGGTACCGTTGAGTGACGTCACAGCAATTACAGTGGCAACTGTTTTCTGGAGACGCTGGATATCTCGATTTGATGCACCTAAAACGATAACCACTGACCAAGGCACACAGTTTGAATCGGCCTTGTTCAAACAGCTCGCTCGCTTAATTGGTGCTCAGCATATCCATACAACAACGTATCACCCTCAATCTAACGGCATGCTCGAGCGCTGGCACAGATCTTTTAAAGCAGCTATGATGTGTAACGCCGGCTCACCATGGACTGAACTTCTGCCGACTGTGCTTCTTGGTTTACGCACTTGTTTTAAAGCAGAGTTACATGCGTTAGCGGCAGAGATGTTATATGGAGCACCATTACGCCTACCAAATGAATTTTTTGAAGACATAGATGCCGTTTCCGATCCTGTGGCAGCCCTTGCCACACATATCTGTGACAGCTCTGGTCACACTGATCTATCGCATACTTGACAATATTCTCATCTCCAGCATTTAGTCTTAAGTAATTGGAAGATGGCTGCCGCAAGCTCATGAAGAGCGTTTGTTAAATAAATGTAATAAATAAGTTACAAAACAATACTAAACAGACTTGGTGTTTTAATTGGCATTATGGATGCCAAACATACCTTATAGCCTCACTATTTTATGGAATCGAAATATTCGGACACTCCAATGTAGATGACATGAGAAAATTAACGGTAGCTTTTAATTCAATTGTTAGATATATGTATTTATAATCGTCGAGTCTCTGACCATATTACTTCACTAGCATGCAAGATTTTTGACCTTAGCCTAAAAGAGTGGATTGACTTAAGAATATTAATTTTCTTACACAAGATTATAGTTACGAAAGAACCAAACTATCTTTACTCCAAGTTAAATTTATCTGCCTCTTAGAGAACAAATAATTTAAATTACCCTAGATTTAAGCTATTTTGCTCAGAGCGACATTTCTTTATACCTGCTATCCGACTATGGAATGAATTGTCTATTCACTAAAAAACTATACAAAGCGAAACGCAATGTAAAAATAACTTAAAAACTTACATAAAACGAAACCAATTAATATAAATATAAGATACAAAAATAAATAAATAAAAAAAGATAAATATTACTGTAAAATAAGTTAAACAAGCTAAAACAATTGTTAGTCCTCAGTCAAAACCAGGGCTGCAAACCGGTCCAGAGTTGAACCGCTCCGGAGTCGGAGACTCCGGAATTTTTGGAAAGTCCGAACCGAACTTGAACCGGAGTAGAACAATTTTTTTCTTCCCGAACCCGAACCTGAACCGGAGCAAAAAATAGTAGAAAAGGGTTCGGTTCAAATCACGTGTTCTATTAAATTTTTTCTAGATGCTATTAATGTCAAGAATGCCATTTCCCAATATTTGTAAGCGTTGAAATATTGCAGAATATTCAGAAAATCGAATAATCAAAAGCTTTAAGAATGATAAATAAAATAATAATTAATAATTCTTAACCATGTTTATATTTGATAAAGATGAAAAGCAATCTCTTTGTTTTAAAGTTTTGAAAAAACTATTATTGTAAAGAATTTAAAGATGTCACATTTGTTGTATCAGCTGTTCCTGCATCACAAGTATCAGTCTAGCGCACTTTCCTACTCTATATTTGTTTTATCCAGCGATAGAGTCAGTCATATTGAAAGATTGCTGAAGACACACTAAAATTAACCTATACTAATTGTGTTAACTGGGGCGATAGAATTTCCTCCACCAAGGGCCGAAATGGGGGCACACACATATAAAAAGACTACTTCTGTCAATTTGGCGTTGTCTGTTGTTGTCACTTCTTGCACTTGAGTAACCTTTGCAATTCCAAAACAGTTATTGCAAGGCCTCTGTCGACTTGCTGAAGATAGGCAAATCCTGCTTATAGTAAAACTGGGAGGTTCTTGAAGCAGTTGTACAGTATTAAGCATAATCAAGCATAAATATTTAGGCCTGTTCCCGATTTCGATTGCAACAAAAAACCGACAGTTCTATTGGGCGTTTTACCTAAAAGTCCCACTTATCATCATTCGATCCTCTTGATAGCAAAAATATACGGTCGAGTTCTTTAATAGTTTTTTAGAAATCACAAAATATTCCGATTCCGATCAATCGGACTTAGAAACGGGTATAGGCCTGATATAGACTGATCGGTTGAGCAGTCGACACCAGATCCAACCTCGAATATGATATTATGAAGCCTCTCCCCGATTTCTCATCTTATGTTTCTCATAGAGCCATATGTCACATAACCTTGCAAAGAGCAGAGTAAATTGTAAGCTTATCTGACACATAGCAGCTATCTGAAAAAAGAGAAATCGGCACCAAGTTTATTTAAAATTATTTACATATTTTCTCAATTAGCGAAGAACAAAGATATTTCTGAACCCAGGTTCGAACCCAAACCTAGGTTCAGCGACCTTGTGAACCTGCTCCTTGAACCCGAACCCAAACAGTTTCGCGGGTTCGAACCCCGGAGTGAACCCCTCCCGATTTTTAGGAGGTTTGCAGCCCTGGTCAAAACAAACTCATATGTTATATTGTTATGTGCTGGTACTGAGCCAACAGCCGAAATGTTTAATTTTTTGTTTGGACCGCCGATAAACGAAATTGGAACCAGGGGTGCGCACGAGTGGTTTACTAAGTCGTGCTGGTTCACTAGTTCCGAAGGGTTCAGGGAGTGAGCGGCTTAAAATTCAAATTGTTACCTTCTTGGGCGAATACTACCCCAGAGGAAGAAGAAGGAGTTAGAAATTTAGAAAGTCATTGCCTAGTTTCGTGTAGATGTACTTATATGTGTCAGCAGAAAAATTTGTGTTATATATTAAATAAATTACTATCTCGGTAAGATAAAAAAGAATTTATTGAAGGTGTAGATATTAATTGAATGGTTTTAGGGATATTTTTTTGGAAAATTTCCGCGTAGAGAGCAGAGCAATTGTTGGATTTGGAAGTGGCCACCAGAGGACCCAATTTTCGCCCGGAGCAAATTGGCCACCCACCTCTGGGTGGCCCCAGGTTTTTATACCCCAAATAAAACCAAACAAAGACATGGCAGTAGGGAAATTTAGTTTTTAAGTATTTATTTAATTTAATTTAATCCCTTTATTTATGTTATTAGTCCCATTTATATATATATATATATTTTTTTTCCCTTGTATTCGTCCCAGTGGTACCCTGGTTAGGAAAAATAATTAATATGTCTTTAGGTGTTAGTGAATTGTTTATAAAGATATGTGATGGAAAGTGAAAAAAGTAACATGTTAGTGTAAATTTGTCAAGGGGGTGAGATGGCGGTCTGAATATCAGTGTCTGAGAGTTGAGGGGGTTGTCCGAGTTAGTGAAAGTCAACCTATGGCAGGGAGGGTAGTGTTCTGGCAAATGATTCCAGCAGTTTTGCCAATTGTTTTGTGTTTCGTGTGTGAGCCGTGACAGGCATCTGAAAAATAGAAATTTTTTTGTTGTTAGCCGACCAGTCCAGCTATCGAGGTCGTACTCATCCCTGAGTCAGCCGTAAGCTAGCCGGCGACCGATAGATGGACCCGGGACAGAAGGTCGGATCATAACAATATGTCAATGTGACTGGTGCATTAAATATAAGATGTAACTTGTAGCACTAGGATATAAAACCAATAAATCTAAATCTAAATCTTTTTGTGCCTAAGAATTGGTTATAAAAATGTGCAAAAATAATTTTCTGAATTCTATGGTGGACACTTATAACATAATTTTAACCCATTCAAATCGGTTAAGCGGCTCTTAAGATAAACGAGTTTTTTGTTTTACCTTTCCGCCTTCATAACTCTACTCCAATAGCGATTAGAAGACTTCAAATTTAGGAGAGTGAGTTTCTCATTGATGGTAACAACATATTTAAATTTGGTGCTGATCGGGTTGGGGACGATTTTGTATGCTTATTCTGCTATGCCCTTTATTTTGAGTTGGTTTGACTTGACAAAAGGGAAGTGAAATTTAAATGTGACCATATTACTGTCCCAAAACAAATTTATCGTGTTATCGATACGGCCAACCAGTCAGCTGTAGATAAGAAAAGTTTAGCGAAAATGTTGAGCAACGAAAGCTTTGATTCGATCTCGCCCGAGGCTTATGCCAACTTTCTGCAAAGGCAGGAGATAATTATCCGGGATGAGGTTACCATGTTGGGCTTTAAGACGGCTATGGAGCACAGACGGAATGCGCATCTCTTCAAAGGCGCCGTAGTGCTCGAGGTGGGCTGTGGTAGTGCTTTACTGTCCATGTGGGCTGCTCGGCTGGGTGCCTCACAGGTCATTTCGGTGGACGACAGCGATGTGGCCCAGGTGGCGCGACAATTGGTGAGCCAAAACAATTTGCAGAAGGTCGTTCGAGTGATTCAAGGAGATATTAAAGATCTGAAACTACCTCAGGTTGATGTTATCATTTCCAAGTGGATGGGGTAAGTCTTAATTAATATGTATGAAGGTGGACATTTACTCATTTCGCTTTCCTCTGGCAGCGCCTGTCTCATGTACAGCTCCCTTCTGGAATCCCTTATATTTGCCCGCGATTCCTGTCTCAAGCCTGGTGGCAGCATTTTTCCGTACACCGCCAATCTTTATATGGTGGTTGGCGATGGACCATCGCCGTCTTCACAGTATAGAACTCGTTTCGCCGGCTTTAACATGAAGCGCGCTGGGAACATTATGCAGACGATCCCCTCGGTCACCACAGTAGCTCCGGCTCAGCTGCTTACCACGCGTCAGGTGTTGCGTCGCTTTGATTTGCGCACCTTAACCAGCGCTGAGCTGTCTTTCAGGACCACTTTCAAATTGCGAACTTTGCGCCAGGGCATTGCCCATCGGTTTGTGCTCTACTTTGACTTTGCATTTCCAGGCGAAGTGACAACAATAAGCACCAGCCCCTGGGCACCAAGTACACATTGGAAACAAACTGTATTTCACATTGACGAACATCTGCCCTTGCGTTTTGGCGATGTGCTTAGCGGAAGTTTTGAAGTGAAGCGAAGTATGAATTATCTTGACTTCGACATCGATTGGGGATTCCAAAGCGAACTGGTCAGCGTAAAGAGGCATAAGCAAATCTTTCGCATGCAGGAACAGTCAGAGACTATTTAAGATGTTCATTTGATATCCCAGAAATAGTATGAACATAAACAATAAGTTTGCTATATAATAAAGGTGTGTCAAAGTCAGAGCTGCAAACAGGATTTTGAACCCAACAGTTTCTAACCCGGAGTTCCGGCTTTTGTGTTACTGTGAACCAAACCCTGAACCGAACCACGAGTACGGAAAAATTTAAACCGTTCCGAGCCCAAGCTTTTGGAACGGTTGAAAAAGCAAAAATAGCATTGCCTGTACGACGTACATTGTACGTAACAACAGAGTCGACAATTATAAATAAATATAACAATACAGAAAATCGGTCAAACCCGACTTAGCTCCTGCGAAATTTAATATATGTATACTCTTCATAGTGTTAGTGAAGCTTTGGTCTGGCTGTTACATACATTTGCGGAAAATCAAAAAATTAGTTATACCTTTGGTACAGAACATAAACAACCGCATAAATCTCATCAATATAGTAACTCATGTCTCAGTTGGACGAGCTTTTTCCACCCTGAAATTTTTTTTGTCTGATCAAAGAAGTAGAATAGACAATCAACTACTCCAAGACATACTACTCATAAATTGAAATTAAAGCTTGATTGTACACTTAGGTAGAGAAAAATTAAAACGAGGAGGCCAAGCTAACATCTGTGACGGTCCATTTTTATTCATTTTCACAGTCGTACATATTTGCATGCTCAGCAGTGTACATGTAGATAAGCAGACCGCTATCGTCAAGCGTGGTCGGATTCTAAGCTTTGGTTTATCTCACCTTTAATAATGCTTTAATAATTGAAAGTAATTAAAATGATGTATGAAACTCATAAAGATTTGCACACAAATCAAAAAAAAAAATATTTTGATATTAAAAACGAAAGAGTTTTGAACTCTATGAAAAAGACCACCGATACATCCGATTCCGATAGACAAAAAAAAGCTTCATTGGCAATTTCATTAGCCTTGGCAAAAAAAGGTCGTCCCTTTGTAGATGAAATTTTTTTCAATGAATTGTCTTGATGTTTTAAGCATTTTTGGACAAAAAGACCAAGACCTTTACACCTTGATTGAGAAAATTCCACTAACTAAACAAACTGTAACCCGCCGGACAGAAGCGATTGCTAAATATTTTCTTCAAGAAACAGCAAAGAATAAGAAATTCCGAAATTTTTTATATTTGCTTAGATGAAAGTGTGGAATCCACAATTTGGATATAAATAACATAAGCCAAATGATTAAATGTGTAAGATCCATCGACGACAAATTTAACACTTTCGACGAATTTTTAAATTTGCGTTCCTTTCATGGCCATGTAAATGGAAAAAGTACCTTTGATGCGGTACAGGAACACGTACTATCCTCTTTTGGCTTTAACAAGCTGGCGTCAGTGTGTACAGATGGTGCTGCGACAATGACTGGAAAAAAGGAGGGGTTTTTCGATCATTTGCACAGAAATGTTGCAAATGTGCCGACATTCCACTGCTTGATTCATCAGCAAGCATTGTTTTCCAAAATGTTTGGGTTAGCTGGAGCAATGAGTGTAGCCATTAAAACCAAAAATCTCATAAAGGGTGGTCACAATGCACTTTCGCATAGAAAGTTTTCAAGTTTCCTTGATGAGATAAAAACTGACTATGGGGATTTGTGTCTATTACGGAAGCGGCAAAAGCCTTGAACGCCTCTATAACCTCAGAGAGGAAGCTGTCAGTTATTTGGAAATAGAAAATTTGCAAAAAGATCAACCATTATTAAGTTTACTTAAAAGCCCTGCTTATATTATAGACCTGGCGTTTTTGGTAGCTATTGTCTTATTAAGGCCCTCTTCTGGTCTAAACAAATTTTTTTTTAACATTTTTTTTATTTATTATATTAGATATTCAAAAATATAATCCCAAAAGGATTTTTCAAAATTCGAAATACTTTATTAGATATAGCATTTTTTGTCGACCAATGTCTGCACAAATACAAGTCATTTTCACATTACTTCAAACTTTGAACGCGTTTTTTTCCGAAACCACGTTTTCCAAAATGGTGTCCACGTTTTCTCAAGTTCTACCGAACCGATTTTGATTATGTAGGGCTTTATGGACGCAGAATCAACGTGGCTATCGTCCCTACCTCAATCTTTGAGAAAAAAGTTTTTACTATTTTTTTGTACACTGGATAGCAAAAAAAATGATGAAAAATCGATTTTTCGCCATTTTTTCAAATTCAATTTTATTTTTACAATTCTGCTACGGACGATAAAGGCATTCATACTAATCAGCTTCCCATCTTCCGTTTAGCTTTCTGATAATTGTAACTTCCGGAAACGTGGGTACCATCGTCACATTTTTTTTGGGAAGAGCCAACTTTGGATCCCGAGAACTTTTTGAACAGCCCTCGCATTCACAAATTTTTAATTTTGTATTTTTTATAATGAATTGTACAACCAAATACGAGAATCAGAATTACAAAATCTCTTCCCGATTTCTTTCCACGAATTTTAAAAAAACATGTAAAATTTGGCCCTCTAGACCAGAAGAGGGCCTTCATAAATCAATTAAATTTACATTTACAGGGTCATAATAAAAATATATCTGATCTTGTAAATGGCGTTAAGAACTTCACCCGTAAGATGCACATCCTTAAAGAACAAATTTTAATTAAAGATTTGACGAATTTGAACAGAACCCAAGAAAAACATAATATATTTCTTAATAGCAGTCGCCTGCAAGAATATGAAATGGCAATCGGCGCACTTTTGGTTGAAATCGAGATGAAATTTCATGATCTTCAGCAAATAGAGAGGCTCATTTCTCTGTATAAGAACCCTCTCGATATTCCTAGCGCTGACTTACGCCAAAATGAAATATGACATTATGTTGCCAATTGGGGGTGGTGAAGATTTTTGGAAAGAGCTGCCTGCTAAAAAATATCCCGTTACCAAAAAACACATTTTGAAACTTTGTTCTAAGTTTTCTTCCACTTACATTTGCGAGTCCACATTTTTATCAATGAAGCTAAAATAAAATGCTAATAGGTTTCTACTGGCACCTGGAAGACTTATTGGTAATAAAATCCTACCAAAAAAATTGATATAGATGAAGTCTATAAACAAATCCAAGATTGAAAAAAAGTTAAAAATGAAATCAGCGTATTAAAAATATGCGCCATGCTGTGAAAAGTCCATGGTTTCTGAACTTTCACGACAAATTTCTAGATTGACATCAGATACAGATAGGAACGATGCAATGACTAATGTCATTAATTTTGGCAATGACTATGCCGATGATAATCTTCACAACAACGGACCGGATTGGGGAAGGAGAAGTACAAGAGTTTCCTCATTTCATTTGGATAGAGATGCTCCTGCTTTCATTCCTAATGAGAATCGAAATAGTCATAACGCGTCAGAGGGAAAAAGAAATTTCAATCTTAACCCCGATGTTGGTAAAGTAGCAAATCTGATTAGCAACTGGAAATTGCAGTACAATGGTTTTCGTCAGAGCGGGCAAACAAACGAAACGTTTAACGAACCGTTCGCGAAAGCCAAGGAACGATTTATTTGTTTTGTAGCTGTTACTCTAGTGAGGGAAAACGAAACCACTAACTTTATATTGCCGAAGAGCGCAAACGAAACGATTGGAATATTGTTCTTACGAAAGCTGCATTGCCTTGAAGCGTTTCGGAACGACAACAACAAAGCTGAGAGAAACAAAGAAGTAAGCAACAGAAAAAAACAACAACAATACAAATACAAATACAAATAGAGCAGCAAACGTTTCCGAACTATTCGCGCTCGTTGCATATCGTTCCGATTCCCTTTGTCCGCAAATCAAGATGAGAGCATTTCGCTTTACGTTTAGTTTGCGTTGACGAACGCAAACTGAACAGAACTCATTTTGTGTTACAGTTACATTTTCTCGGGTTTTGTTTGTGTTTCGCTCTGTGCAAAGAACGAAACGAAACGATTCAGAAACGTTTCGTTTCGTTTGTTTGCCCGCTCTGGTTTTCGTAATGGCATGCCCGTAGGAAAATTCATATATATGGTTAAGGCTGTAACTAAAGATTGCTTAAGAGGTAATTTTGTACTACTGTGTGATCACATCCACCTTCTTTTCAGTGGCAGAGCAAGTGAATGGTTTTGGAGGTACAGACGCACGGTAAAGAAAGTATATTGGCCTAATCTATGCTGTGCACTAAACTCTTATTTTCATGACCCTCTTTCAGACGATGATTTTAGAGAACTCATTAGAGATCGCAAACAGCAAGTCGGTGAAAATTTCGACGAATTTCATAATGCAGTTACAATATCCCATTAGTGAAACCCAACTAGCGTCAATACTGAAACGAAACCTGAGACCATTTATGAGAAAGAAATTATTTAATTCTGTGAGTCATTTAAGAAGTTTAGTTCTCAGACGTGCAGCCTTTAGCGAAGAATTCAGAATTCAATTCAATACCGCTAACATGAGATTGAACACACGAAAACACGTTTATGAATTGGATCACGATGAGGAACATTCCGGTGAACATTTTGTAATGGACCTTGTCGTTCAGAAAGTAGCCTAAAAGGGGGCAACACTTCGCACCCGTAGAGTAGAGTTGGCACGCAGTGAAAGCTAGGAGAAAGTCCGAAATGCGTCCTACAGCACCAAGTGGTCGTTAAAAGGAAGATGGAGCCTTCCACGCGGGCCCTGTTATTAGGTTTCATTCGTTCTTGCCAACAAGAGCCAAGTCTTTTCCATTTGGTTGTTTACCCTAAATATTTTCAAGTGCTCGAATAGCAAGTAAAAGTCGCGCTGTGAAAAGAGTCTTGGTGGAAAAGAAAAATTGCAAATTGAATTTAATTGCCAGTGCCAAACAATTCGGTGAGTCCGCTCAGGCATAGTGGTTCCTTGTATTTTTCTTTTATTTTTGTGTAGACATCCAAAAATATTTTTTTTGTCCCTGGCCTAAACAATCCGTTTGGTTTTTTTTTTCTTCTCAAACCTGATCGTAGGTTTGGCACTTAGTGATATATTCACTCCTTCCCTACAAATCTTTTGGACATCTCAACTCAAAATCACCCACAAATTTCATTGGTGTCGAAGAGAGATCATTTGTACAGAGAGCAGCTATGGTTCGAGCGGCACTCGTTGTTCATCGCTGACTTCTAAGAGAGCAACTGCCAGGCGAATGGAGCCGCAGCGAGAGAAACGCTAGTTGTCTGGAGCGTGGCAAGCGACTCGGACGGGGCCATCGACTTCCTCCAGTTAATAGGCGAAAAAGCGGCCCAGAAAAGCGGCAAAATCGGCCAGAAAAATCGAAACAGTTGGTGGTAATTTAAAAAAAAAAAATAGAACAAAAGAGAGAAAGAGCCGTTGGTGATTTTTTTGTCTGTGAGTATGTGTGTGTGAGTCAACGCAAAATTTGTTTTCCACAGTATCTGCCACCACCTGGAAAGCGCTTTCACGGGAGTTGCGGAAAAATCTGAGTAAGTGACCAGCTCGGTTGGAGCTTGGGATTAACATTTTTTTTGGTACTTATTCCACTGAACATGCACATACCCAGTGACTAAAGATTAACCCACCGCTCTTAAGAGAGCACGCCCTACTATTCTCTTATACATCTCAACGTAGTCGTCGACTGCCGAGACTAAACGGTGTGGACCCCATTTTGTAAAATAATTAAAACAAGAAAGGCAAGGCTAACTTCGTCCGTGCCGAAGTTTTTATACACTTGAAATCGCTTGTCTCAACGGTTAGCGACTTCGACCAAACTTCGCAGATCAGCTTAAAAACATTTAATATTACCCATGACCATGATTGAGAGCGGTAATATTGAGAAAAAAACAGTTTTTCTCATTAAAATCCATTTTTTGACCGATCATTTGTATGGCAGCTACAAGAAGTAGTTATCCGATCCTGTCGGTTCCGACATATTAGCAGCGTGCAGAAAAAAGAAGACCCTGTGCAAAATTTCAGCTCGATAGCTTCAAAACTGAGGGACTAGTTCGCGTAGAAACAGACAGACGGACAGATGGACGGACAAAGCTTAATCGACTCAGCTCGTCACGCTGATCAAGAATATATATACTTTATGTGGTCGGAGATGATTCCTTCTATGCGTTGCAAACTTCTGGGCAAAATTATAATACACTTTTCAAGTGTATAAAAAGTTAAAGTAATTTCGGAAAAAAACTGCCTACTTTGCGTTTACGTTTAACATTTCACATTTTTATACCCTTGGAGAGGGTATATTAAAATTTTCCGGATGTTTGTAACGCAGAGAAGGATGCATCTCCGACCACATAAAGTATATATATTCTTGATCAGCATGACGAGCTGAGTTGATATAGCCATGTCCGTCTGTCCGTCCGTCCGTCCGTCTGTCCGTCCGTCTGTCCGTCCGTCTGTTTCTATGCTATCTCCTCCGTCAGTTTTAAAGCTATCGTAACCAAACTTTGCACGACAGTCTTTTGGTACAAATACGCTGCACATTTGTCGGAACCGGCCGGATCGGATGACTATAGCATATAGCTGCCATAGGAACGATCGGTCGAAAAACTAGTTTTTGTGAGAAAAACTTTTTTGTTTTCAATGGTATCGCTCCCAACGCTCGTATTTATAAGTTTTTAATGATTTCACATAATTTCAATAAGCCTTGTTGAAATCGGACTACTATATAGTATAGCTGCCATACAAAAGTTATGTCTGAAAAATAGTCCGAGTGAGAAAAACTTTTTTGTTTTCGTTATCGCTCCCAACGCTCGTATTTATAAGTTTTCAATGATTTTACATAATTTCAACAAGATTTGTCGAAATTGGACCACTATAGCTGCCATACAAACTGTCAGGCATATATTAAGCTCCAAGGGTATATAAACTTCGGTCGAGCCGAAGTTAGCTTCCCTCTATTTTTAGTTATTAAACAGGCTTAGTCTTTTGAATTTATTCTTTTTGTACTCAAAGTTCCAATGAAGGAAAGATATATCCCATACTCGTTATATTGTTAATTAGGATTAGTTGATATTAATGGCCTACTTGAAATCTAGCTTAAGAAATGTGTCTAAATACAGGTTGTGTTGAAATGGACGGTTGCTAAAGTGTTTTATGTTGAGAGCCATGCATCGAAAAGGGAAGAGGAGGTAACTTAGGGTGACTCCATGTAGGGATCACTTGGAAGATGTGGGTCTTGGTGGTCTTGGTGGACAAATGTGGTCTTGGAAGGGTGGGCTAACATGACTGCAATACCAGCAGCAGTCATCATGAGTCTGTGTTTCTTAGTTTTGTGTGGCATGTCTTCTTCCTTGTAGGGTTTTCAGTATCTGTCCTTTCCTAAGTATTCTTTTTTTTTCAATTGGTCCAGAAGAGGAGGTCTCGTTTTTGCACGTGATGATAATTATTTAAGTACTCGAAGAGGATCGAGCACATTGATTTGTTTGGCAAAAAAAAAAGGATCCCCCAATTCTTGCCGACGAGACGGAAGCCGGAACAAGCACGTGCCCCCGAACCAATCACAAATAACATCGGCTCGGTCATCCCGCTAAGGGTGACGAATTCCTCACGTAACCCGTTACAATTCAGAACAAGAAATTTGTAAACTGAAATGAACTAGAGCTTTAGAAGAAAAGAAAGACATCCAATGTTGCAATTGTCGCAGATTTGGTCACCGACATGCTGATTGTCAAGCAGACAAAACCATATTTTGTTTAGGTTTTGGAGCCGAAAACATAATCAGCGGTGTCACAGAAATCTCTTCCACCCAAATTCCAACCCAAAAGCAATTCTCGGTGTCACAGAAATATCTTTCGGTTGGTTTTAAATCTCTCGTGTTTTGTTGGGAGATTTGGCGAAATTAATCACTAAAACAATTTTGATAAGTAAAATTGGTATTGGAAATGTAATCAACATTATTTTTCTGCATAGATTGCATCCAATGAATTAAAATTGTAAATTGTTTTAATATTAAAATTTGCGTTTCAAAAATTGTTTGCAAAACCAACCGAATGTTGACAAATCAACTCGCTACTTAACGTCAGTTGGCGCTCTCTACGCATGGTGACGCTCTCTGAGTACCAACAAGCGCTCTCTGAGTATCAACATGCGCTAAGGGTTGCCAAGTTACATTTAGGGCCGTTTTCTCATGTTGCTGTTTTTGCAAATCTAGAAACAGTTAAGTTTGAATTGTTAATAAATAAACCAAAAATTTAAAATATTGTATGTGCCTTTGATATACAAGACACCTGCAGACATTGCTGAAGAGACAGATGCGCTTACTAATTCCCCTAGGTCATTGCTTAAGTCGAGTTCACACAGGTGACTAATTTGGCCAATTGTGATTAAAATAGCCTTGATTAATAATTTTACTGTATTTAAAACATTAACTATGGTTTCATACGCAATAAATTTGATCAGGAAAGGCTGAAAAGTTCCTTTATTTGGCCTATATAGCCAAATTTATATCAAAATTTGTCCAAATTTATATCAAAATTTGTCCAAATTTATATCAAAATTTGGCCAAATTATTTTCCTGTGTCAACTTAGCTATAGTCCTTTTACTTAATCTCTAATCACAGTAACAAGTGTTTCCGAACAAAAAAATTGCTTTCATTTTCAAAATTGGCGCGCAATAGATGTATCAACAAATTAGCGATGGCACAGGGGCTGCTAATTTACTTTTAGTGCCATGGCAGCCCAGCCGGTGTGACCGCGACGCAAATGCCCAAATTCATAATAAATCTACATGAGACAACCGATTGTACAAAATCCACCTAGTTGCGAAATTTAGGTGGATTTCGATTTGAGCAAAAACAGGAACATGAGAAAACGGCCCTTAGTGATTGGCGCAAAATTTTTTTTAAATTTTTCATTTTATTTTTGAAGAATATGACTAGAATTTGAATTATAATTTAAAACTGCGTCGTAAAACATGTAACACAATCAACAAATTTTATTTAAACATCAAATTAACTCAAAACTTGAAGATGGGGAATTTTCTTTGCAAAAAAGGACAACCCTGTTTATAGATTTGAGAGAAAAATTCCATAAGCATGGACACGAACCTTTCAACTCGATTTTCAAATAAGAAAATGAAATCTCTTGATGTTCTGTGACACCGACGGATTTTTCGAGCGAATTGCAAACCAACCGAGGGCAAAATCTCTAGAGATTTCTGTGACACCCCCGAATAAGACCAAATTGTGAAACCTGTCAGGAAACCGGAAACTCCAGTTACCGCTTAAACCCTGCACAATAAATAACAAACCTTCTGATCACTCTTCAACAGTAAAAATAATTCCTAAATATTTAAATTCTAAAAATATTCCAGGTTAACTATATCCCATTGTCCCATATCATATTAGACTTCGTAATTATAGAAATGTAAGGAATAATATTTTTGGTAGTAAGATAAAATCAGTTATCAAACCCCATTGCAACAGATCTCGGAGAAATACTGTTCGTTTTTGTAACTTTATAAGAAAAGTTAAAGATAAAACGATGGGTATTACACTAAGTCTGGATTCAATAGTGGATATTAAAAAAGACGTTAGACCACTTGTTAAAGTAAATATTTTCGGTAAGACTTATGGAAGACTATTAGATTCTGGTGCATCAGTTTCATGCCTCAGTGGAAATGCTGCCAGAGAATTTATAGAAAATAATATGTCCTATAAGTCAAGCAAATCGCATGCTGAAACGGCTGGAGGCCAAAGGTACAACATTCTGGGCGATGTTGAAACAGAAGGTAGCTTTAGGAACCAAATTAGAATGTTACCATTGCACATAATTCCTGACTTAAAACAAGACCTATACCTAGGTATAGATTTTAGGATTAAATTTGGCCTAATGCAACAACTGATAAATACTTTTACAATAAGTGTGCTTGAGTTGCCAGAATTGTTAGATGCTAAACAACAACACCGCATGGCCCAAGTAATAGCCGTGTTTCCAGATTTCAATAAGAAAGGCTTGGGAAAGACTCCTATGTTAGAGCATTCCATTGAATTAATGTCATCTGCAAAACCAACCAAGCAGAGATTCTCAGTATCGCCTGCGATTGAGAAACGAATTCATGCCGAAATAGATAATATGCTCAGTTTAGGAGTAATAGAAGTAGAACCACCAACATGTTCTTGGAGTAGTCCAGTATCAGTGGTACAAAAGGGTGACAAGTTTCGAATTTGTCTTGATTCACGCAAAGTAAACTTGTTTACCATAAAGGATGCTTATCCGCAGCCAAAAATAAACGGAATTATATCAAGGTTATCGCTCGGCAACTCTACCAAGTGACAGTTCAACATATCGGAAGCTCTGTCGAATTTATTTAAATCGAAAGTGCAACTGTGGCGGGACGGCTCTAGAAGCAGCGAAATAGACTACTAAGCAACAGCGAGACGTGAGGCCCATCGAAGACAGGTGGGATCCATACTAAGGCGATATAGCTTGAAAGAATACTGATTGCTGCCCAGCCAGCAATTGAGCAAACGTTATGCAAAAGAAGCTTAAAGTAAGCTATCTTTTACTTGTCGTATGTCAGCCTTCGATTTTCAAATGTCGTTTCTGCGAACGAGAGATTTCGTGCTCACTCTCTTGGCGCTCTCGCTCTCCCTTGTGATCTTTGTGCTAGGCAGCTGCAGCTGGCAGGGCAGGCAAAAAATAAAATTAAACCTCAAGCAAAGGCAAGAAAAAAACTGTGTGTATCTCATTCTTGTTTTCTTTTTAGAAGAGCGAACAAGTGAAAATTTTTCTTTAAAAATATAAGTGCGCGTTTAAATTTATTTAATGCAAGCAGCAATAATATTTGGAGAGAATTAAGAAACCATATTATATACGACTGTCCACATCAAGTGCAAGGAAATTTGCTGCGGATAAGAATCAACTCGGAAGCTTCTCTTCCTGCCTTAAAAACTACTATTTTAACATATTTAGCCCGTAGTTGACATTTCTTTATGTTTTTCCTTCGCGATTCGTCTCATACGTTTGTGTCTCCGCCTCTCGGTCGGTTCGGCTACTATTTTGGGCTACTATTTTGCCTGCGGTTCGCGCGTAACAGGCCCTGGCTTGGTGTCGCATGGGCCACTTGAACGTACTGCGCATTGTACGTCAACGTCCAGACAAGACATAACATCCGCCACTGCCATTCGTCGTGAGTAACAATGCTTTCTTGCAGTTTAAAGTCTACTATTTACATTTATATTTAAGTTCTATTGCAGAGACTTTCACTCTGATATGAAGGAAGGAAGAGGACTTTGTATTTCCGTTTAAAGCAGGGAAATCGCTAATTTAATTTAATTTAAATTTTTGAATAATAAAATTAACCAACCAGAACACTCACAAAATAAATGTTTAAAACGCTCTATTATTTCACTTACAATACGTGTTTTGTAACCGTATTTACAAAGCTTGTTGTAAGCTTATGAAAATGAATTATAAAACATGTTTTGCAAGCGTCTTTTTTAAGCTTATAAGGATGGGTGCGTTTCGATTATAAAACGCTTACTTTGATGCTTAAATATAAATGTAAATAGTTGACTTTAAACTGCAAGAAAGCATTGTTACTCACCACGAATGGCAGTGGCGAATGTCATGTCTTGTCCGCAGCAAACTTCCTTGCACTTGAGGTTGACAGTCGTATATGATCTGCTTTCTTAATTTTTTCCTAATACTATTGCTGCTGGCATTAAATGAATTTAAACGCGCACTAACTTTTTTAAAGAAAAATTTTTACTTCTTTGCTCTTAAAGAAAAAAAGCAAGAATGAGATGATACACATTTTTTCTTGCCTTTGCTTGAGGTTACATTTTTTTTTGCTGCCTAGCACCAAAAGATCACAAGGGAGAGAGAGAGCGCCAAGAGAGAGTGCCAAGAGAGCGAGATAGAGTGAGCACGAAATCTCTCGGTCGCCGAATCGACGTTTGAAAATCGAAGGCTGCCATAGGACAACGGATAAATAAGTAAGCTTCTTTTGCATAACGTTTCCTCAATTGCTGGCTGGGAAAGTGCGAAAATAAAAGCTCTTCGAAACCTCTGTGTTTAAGCGCCACCTTGATCTGATGACGGCTCAAAAGCTCTGCAGCAGTAGCATACTTTTAGGCAGAACAATTTAAAACTCCTATATAGTTAAAAGAAATAAAAATTAAATTGCTCCAGTCAAAAGATCACTCCAGGGGGCACAGGGAAATGGCGAACTGACAACCAATAGCACCCCAATTAATAGTTTGCTTCAACAGGAGAAGCGAAAGCGGGGAGAGCTGTCGCCAGACTTGTCCTTAAGTGACCTGCTCGCGGCAATCAACGCGATGGGGAATAATATCGACACCAAAATAGAAAAGCTTACAGAATCCGTGGCAACCAAAGAGGACATAGGGGAAATTAAAATCCTGTTAAGCGGGGTAACGGAGAACATTGAACATCTTCAGAAAGAAAACGAAAGTCTTAAGGCCGAGGTAAACAAGCTGCGTTCAGACCGAGAAGCAGACCGAAAAGAACTATCAAGGCTATCTGAGCAGAGCAAGGCTAGAAAAGTGATAGTTAAAGGCGTGCAGAAGGAGAAGGCAACGACACAGGATGTCGAGAGGCTTTCCGTAATAAAACGGGGCTACCCCACTTTAAAGTTCGAGAGTCCAGAATAATTTTTAACAATAATCAGACCCTGGGCTTAATAGCGAAATTAGAGACAATGACCATGGCGGCAGATGTTGCTAAAAACGGAAGAAAGCTTGTCGGAACAAAAATCTATGTTGAGAGAGAGCTTTCCCAAGAAAAACAGGAATGCAAGTCAGCTCTCATACAGTAAAAGAGAGAGCTGAATGCCATAAACGGAAATGTAAAAGTTTTTTTAAGGGCGACACCATAAATATAGGAGGGAAATGAATGCGCTTCAACGACAAAGACAAACTCATACATAAAGGACAGCCGGCAGTTGCTGCCATTACGGAATTATTTGGAACCGATACTAATCTGCCAATATTTTCATTCGAAGAACTACTAAAAAAATCTAAAACTGCAAAAAACTATCGAATTTAAAGGAGAGTAGCATACATAACAACATGCATTCTAGTAATAAGTCCATTTCCGTTATTTTTAATTCGAACCCCACACCTATTATAAGACAAAGCAAGGATAATACTCAAAGATCTAGCGCAAGCCTTAAGGTTCTATCGTATAACATAGCGGGCCTAAAGGCAAAACTACTACAAAAACAGTTCTTCGACCTTGTAAACAAATTCGATATAATCTGCCTTTACGAAACCTTTGTCGAAAAAAGCGAGGACATGTATAACCCATATTTTAGCACATTTGAACTATAATGGATTCCAGCGACGAGAAATAGCAATAGAGGCAGGGCAAGCGGAGGTGTTTTACTTGGGATCAAGCATCCTCTTAAACAGTTTGTTAGATGTCACTTTCTTACACACAATAGCACGAATTATATGGAGATAATCTCCCATGGCAAGAAACTATAAGTTGTACCTACATATCTCAACTGTACAAACTGGGAAGAAGACTACTCTAAGCTTTTTGATTTTCTTTCGGAAAAGGACATTCAAAACATATTGATAGTTGGAGATCTAAATGGCAGAATTGGAGATGCAGTGTGTGCATCGAAAAATGATACAGAAAACCAACTCGCATGCTCACATAGACTGACAAAAGACAACACAGTAGATACGAGGGGAAGAAAAATTACACAAGTTTACAAAAAAAGGCCATTTTTTGCAACAGAGAACTTTGCAACCGTTCCTTATGTATTTTTGGCCGCTGAACTCAGATAAATTGTCCGTTTTCTTCCAGCACGTCAGGTTCACGAGATATTTGCATTAGAGAGGTATTCTTACATTTGTTGGTCGAGTGGCCACATTAAGTGTCCTATTCGAACCAACTTTGTTTTAATGTAAGCTGCATTGAATGACGTTAAAGAAAAACCAAACACGAAGTTTTGATTTTGCTGATAAGGTACCAACTTTTGGATTTGAACATTAAAAATGTGGGTTTTTTTGAAAAAATCGATTTTTTTGCAAGTTTAAGAAATTCTGTAAATTTTTCTGCTAATATTAAAAATCTTAGAAAAAAATAGTTGGTAGCTTTTTGTTTTTTCTTATATCAATTATTTTCAGTTTTCCAATATCATTGCGCTTTTAAAAGTTTACAAAAAAAGGTAATTGTTTCTGAACACTATTGCAAAAACGCTCACATCGATCCTTCTATCAAGGCTAAGCTCATTGGCAGATTTGAAAATCAAGCAGGCTTTCGCATTGAGCTGCCGGTTTTAACTGCTTGAGCAATTCCACTTTTACTGAAAGCGGATCTAGTAGCCGTAGATATAAGTGTCACCTTCCATACAATCTTATTAACATGGAGTTCAAAGGACAAACGTTTACACGAAAACCGAAGTGAAATTGAGAGCAGGCCTATATATCTGTTTTTCATAGACTTCAAAGCAGCTTTTGATACCGTCAACAGAAAAAGTCTCCTGTATGAATTGGGGAACATTGGGATATCCACTAAAATGCTTAACATACTGAAAAGCTTATATTCTGACAATAAAATGGCAGTGTGGGATGGAAGTACTATGTCTCGATGGTTGGATACGAATCTTGGAGTTAAGCAAGGGTGTTTGCTTAGCCCTTTGCTTTTTGCGCTTTATGTAAATGATATCGGAGAAGATCTTCCTGGTGGTGTGCAAATAGGACAATTGCACGCGAAGATACTAATGTATGCGGACGATATGGTCCTATTCGCAGACAGCCCAGAAATGCTTCAGTCGATGATCAACACAATTGCCAAAAATGGGATCTCAAGATTAATAGCACAAAGTCGAAAGTAATGGTGGTTAGATCGGGCAAAGGACGACTGGCACACGATGAACATTGGAGCCCCGACGAAACTCCACTGGACCGAGAACGGAATACAAATATCTGGGCATAACACTCATAACATGTCATTTCATAAGCACCTACAGCAAAAGTTGCGAGATTCTAAAGCCGCTATAAACAGCACGTGGAAAACGCTTTTTAGCAAGAAGAATGTACGCGCCAGTACAAAATACAGAATGTTTCAAGCCACGGCAAAATCAATTATGTGCTACGGTGCGGAAGTCTGGGGTTACAACAAATTTGAAGAAGTTGAAAAACTTCTGAGGTATTTTGTAAAAAGATAATTCTATCTTCCTCAGAACACTCCCACATACGCAATACATTTGGAGACAGGGCTTTATGAGCACACACTTACGCGGCACTTTCGATACGTGAACAAAGCCCTATCACTACCACGGCACCTACTGCCCTTTGTTGTGGCAAATTTTTTGGTAGAAACCAAGTCGCAATGTATTCATGAATGGGAAAACCTGTCACAGGAGAAAAGAATTAACTTGGATTTAAGCAGCCCGTCAACTTGGAACTCAGCGCAAAGAGTCTTGCTTCTGGCCATGTATAAAAAAGCCCGAACAAATTTTGAAATATCAGCACGCCAAAGCCTAACTCGGAACAGCTATAGACAATTGAACCTGAATCTTAAGGAGCTTAACTACTTCCAAGACCAGTATGACGCAACTACGATCTCAGCTATTTTCAAGCCAGAACTGAGATGATAAGCCTGAACTATTCCCCACACAGGCATAACACAACTGAGATATGCAGTCTTTGTAACCTTGGAGAACGGGAAGACGTCATCCACTTTTGCGCAACATGTCCTATTTTCGGGAGCACCGCCTGCTTGCATGAAGCAAACCAGTTCTCACAAACGAGGAGATCCAAATTGTGTTCAATGGCATGGACTGAAACAGATTAGCTACCTACGTCAAAGAGGCAACTCGTTACAGAACTAGCATAATAAGCGGGGACTTTTAAATAAAAGGGCACAGGCGGGTTTTCTTCTGGGTGGAATATCCACTGTCTCGCGACGAGCGGGGAAGTTGGGTGGAGTAGCCCTGTGAAAACTCGAACTAGCGAACTTATAGCTATACCTCTAAATGTACCTTTATGTAATCTATTACAATATATGTACCGTATTATTAATCAACTTAATTTATGTAATAGGCAGACGGCTTTGAGCAATGCCTTTTTTAATGTTCTTTAGTAATGATACTCAAATGAATTTAAAAAAATGGAAAAGATTAACCAAATAAAAGAACTACTACTACTACTATCAAGGTTACCAAAAGCTGAATTCATTTCATTTTTGGACTTAAAACATGCCTTTTGGCAAATTAATCTTAAAGAATCTTGCAGAGATAGATTTAAGGTCATGCCATTTGAATTTACCAATGCTGCGCAAACAATGTGTCGACTGATGGACATGAATATTCCACCCCACCTCCAAAGAACAGTTTTCGTATATCTCGACGACTTGTTGTTGTTTAGTGAAACATTTGAAGATCACATGGACTTGTTAAGAGAAATGGCTACAGTTTTACGAAACGCTGGTTTGACGTTGAATTTGGAAAAATGTCGCTAATGTGTTCCTGAAGTTCTTTACCTTGGCTATGTGATTGGTAAAGGTTGTATTAAGGTAGATCCAGAAAAGGTATCCGCCATTAGAGACTTGTTACCACCTCGATCGGTAAAAGAGCTTCGTAAATTTTTTGGCGTGCGCAGGTTGGTATCGCAGGTTTTTAGAAAACTTTGCTTCCCTTACCGCAACGCTCACAGAAAAGCCCTTCATAATTCAAACGCAATACTTCGAAAACTGGAGTAGGCGGAGTCCTTGCTCAGTTGGACGAAAATGGCCTTGAGAGACCAATTGCATTTTTATCCCACAAGTTAAATCAAGCACAACAGAAATACTGTGTAACTGATCATATAAATAACATCCCTAGTTGAGTAGACCAGCTAAAGTGTAGTGAAAAAGAAAATAAATAAAAAGGTTATTCTTTTCATAACCCCAAAAGGTAACCAATTGAGAGTTAAAACTGAAGCATAAGGTTAATTAAAATGTTTCCTTAGTGCTTTATAGTGCAGTTGCTGCTCTAAGCTACGCCAGGCTTCTAATCACGTCTTTGTCTGGGTATTGCTGCATTCATGGTACAGAAACCCTAAGACACCGAGATACTCGTGTTGAGCTGCATAAAGGTAAAGAACTGGTGATCTAACCTAATCTTGCCATGTGGCTAACCAAAATTTTTTTTGGTTTTTTCTAAGGGGTTTGCCTCTAAAACTTTGATACAACACCCTTCAAAGTGTACAAACCACGTGTGAAAGTCTCCGCAAATCTCTCTCTGAGGTGCAACTGTTTGAGGAAAATTTGAAGTTAGGCGGTACAGTCAGCCCCAACTGTGACGAACTATTTTGGCATTGGATTTTTTACCTCGTGCACCCCCCCCAAAAGGATTAAGAAAACGATCTGCTGTTGAAAGAAAATTAACTCAATTTCTTAAGTTCTTAATATTATCATTTTTATACTGCAATTTGGTTCTTAACTAATCTAATTTTTGAAACCAGGTTGGAGCATCGTTGTAACAGGCCTGCATGCATTGATGGAATTCAAGTAAGCTAACCACACTAACGAACACATATAAACAAGGTAAAACCAAACTTGCAGTACCTTTAATACCCATCTATCTCTATAAATATAAAAGAGAGTGTCCTGACTGATTCACTGATTCACTGACTGACTGACTGACTGACTGATTGGCAATCATCGCACAGCCCAAACGGTAAGAGATAGAAAGCTGAAATTTTCACAGGAGTTTCTGTTGGTGGTGAAAGTGCGTACTAAGACTGGGTTTTGGAAAATTCCACCCGGAAAAGTCGGAAAAGCGTGGGAAAAGTTTGTATGGGAAAAATGTTATTTTTCATCCGATTGACTTGAAACTTGGTTTGTAAGCTTAGTACGCGAAATAATTCGACACGTGTTTTCCCGATTTTGGAAAATCCGCCCACGAGGAAAATGGTCGGAAAATTCTGCATGCAAATAACTATTTTTCATCTGATTGGCTTGAAATTCGGTTTGAAAGGAAAGCAGGTGAAATAAATTGAAATGTGATATTCCGAAGTTGGAAAATTTGCCCTGACGGTCGGAAAATTCCCGGAAAATTCTGCATGAAAAAAACTATTTTTCATCCGATTGGCTTGAAACTCGGTTTGTAAGGACAAAATACGAAATAATTTGAAATGTGATTTTTTAATGTGGGAAAATCCGCCCACGAGGAAAATTCCCGGAAAATTCTGCATGAAAACAACTATTTTTCATCCTATTAGCTTGAAACTCGGTTTGAAAGGAAGGTAGGTGAAATAAATTGAAATGTGATTTTCCGAAGTTGGAAAATTTGACCCAACGGTCGGAAAATTCCCGGAAAACTCTGCATGAAAATAAACTATTTTTCATCCGATTGGCTTGAAACTCGGTTTGTAAGGACAAAATACGAAATAATTTGAAATGTGATTTTTCAATAACGGAAAATTCGCCCACGACGTAAATGGTCGGAAAATTCTGCATGCAAAACACTATTTTTCGTCCGATTGGCTTGAAATTCGGTTTGAAAGGACAGAATACGAAATAGTTTGAAATGTGATATTCCGAAGTAGGAAAATTTGATCCAACGGTCGGAAAATTCCCGGAAAATTTTGCATGAAAAAACTATTTTTCATCCGATTGGCTTGAAACTCGGTTTGTAAGGACAGAACACGAAATAATTTGAAATGTGATTTTTCAATGTCGGAAAATTCGCCCACGAGGAAAATGGTCGGAAAATTCTGCATGCAAATAACTATTTTTCATCCGATTGGTTTGAAATTCGGTTTGAAAGGAAAGTAGGTGAAATAATTTGAAATGTGATTTTTCGAAATTGGAAAATTTGCTTTGACGGTCGGAAAATTCCCGGAAAATTCTGCATGAAAAAACTATTTTTCATCCGATTGGCTTGAAACTCGGTTTGTAAGGACAAAATTCGAAATAATTTGAAATGTAATTTTTTAATGTCGGAAAATCCGCCCACGAGGAAAATTCCCGGAAAATTCTGCATGAAAACAACTATTTTTCATCCTATTAGCTTGAAACTCGGTTTGAAAGGAAGGTAGGTGAAATAAATTGAAATGTGATTTTCCGAAGTTGGAAAATTTGACCCAACGGTCGGAAAATTCCCGGAAAACTCTGCATGAAAATAAACTATTTTTCATCCGATTGGCTTGAAACTCGGTTTGTAAGGACGAAATACGAAATAATTTGAAATGTGATTTTTCAATGTCGGAAAATTCGCCCACGAGGAAAATGGCCGGAAAATTCTGCATGCAAAACACTATTTTTCATCCGATTGGTTTGAAATTCGGTTTGAAAGGAAAGTAGGTGAAATGATTTGAAATGTGATTTTTCGAAGTTGGAAAATTTGCTCTGACGGTCGGAAAATTCCCGGAAATTTCTGCATGAAAAAAACTATTTTTCATCCGATTGGCTTGAAACTCGGTTTGTAAGGACAAAATACGAAATAATTTGAAATGTGATTTTTCAATAACGGGAAATTCGCCCACGACGTAAATGGTCGGAAAATTCTGCATGCAAAAAACTATTTTTCGTCCGATTGGCTTGAAATTCGGTTTGAAAGGACAGAATACGAAATAGTTTGAAATGTGATATTCCGAAGTAGGAAAATTTGACCCAACGGTCGGAAAATTCCCGGAAAATTTTTCATGAAAAAACTATTTTTCATCCGATTGGCTTGAAACTCGGTTTGTAAGGACAAAAAACGAAATAATTTGAGATGTGATTTTTTAATGTGGGAAAATCCGCCCACGAGGAAAATTCCCGGAAAATTCTGCATGAAAACAACTATTTTTCATCCTATTAGCTTGAAATTCGGTTTGAAAGGAAGGTAGGTGAAATAAATTGAAATGTGATTTTCCGAAGTTGGAAAATTTGACCCAACGGTCGGAAAATTCCCGGAAAACTCTTTGTGAGTGGAATGTGAGCGGGATGTGGACGGTAAGTGGGCGGGAAATTGGAGGGAAGTGGGTGGGATGTGGGTGGGTTGTGGGCGGGTTGAGGGCGGTAAGTGGGCGGGAAATTGGCGGGAAGTGGGTGGGATATGGGCGGGAAGTGGACGGCGAAAAGAGGGTGGGAGTGCGTAGTATGTGGGTGGGATGTGGGTGGTATGTGGGTGGGATGTGGGCGGGAAATGGGCGGTAAGCGGGTGGTATGTGGGCGGGAAATTAGCGGGAAGTGGGGGGATGAGGTTGGGATGTGAGTGAATTGTGAGCGGGATGTGGGCGGTAAGTGGGCGGGAAATTGGCGGGAAGTGGGTGAGATGTGGGTGGGATGTGGGCGGGTTGAGGGCGGTAAGTGGGCGGGAAATTGGCGGGAAGTGGGTGGGATATGGGCGGGAAGTGGACGGCGAAAAGAGGGTGGGAGTGCGTAGTATGTGGGTGGGATGTGGGTGGTATGTGGGTGGGATGTGGGTGGGATGTGGGCGAGAAGTGGGTGGGATGTGGGTGGGAAATGGGTGGTCAGTGAGTGTGCGTTGTTGTACTATTGAAGGCGCAGCGAAGCGCGACGGGTTATTTGCTAGTCTCTATATATATAAAAGAAAGTGTCCTGATTCACTGATTCACTGACTGACTGACTGATTGGCAATCATCGCACAGCCCAAACGGTAAGAGATAGAGGGCTGTAATTTTCACAGGAGTTTCTGTTGGTGGTGAAAGTGCGTACTAAGACGGGGTTTTGGAAAATTCCACCCGGAAAAGTCGGAAAAGCGTCGGAAAAGTTTGTATGGGAAAAATGTTATTTTTCATCCGACTGACTTGAAACTTGGTTTGTAAGCTTAGTACGCGAAATAATTCGACACGTGTTTTCCCGATTTTGGAAAATCCGCCCACGAGGAAAATGGTCGGAAAATTCTGCATGCAAAAAACTATTTTTCATCCGATTGCACTATGGTCCAAGAGGCCTATTTTTTGGCATAAAGTCGAAAAATTTATGTTAATGTTTCGTATTTTTGATTTTAAATTCTTAAAGTTTATACATCATACATGTAAAAACTTAAAAAATAACGCTTCAAAAGCTTTACTGAAGCTTTTTATGAGCTTTCAAACGTACACAATCGATCAGCTGCTTATGGTTAAGAAATTGGCGCCACATTAGTTTGTTTACATTTGCGCGTGAAAATAAAAATTTTCTCTCTGAACAAAATCAAGAAATTAGTGGAAAGTGAAGATTAAGGTATGTAGTACTCACTGTATATAGTACATTTTTGTGTAGTCTTAGTCTTCGAGTTGTGTTTAATGTCCAATTTATGAGTATTTTTGTAGAAAATTAACATGGGTCTCCTGTGTTTCGTAGAATAAAACTAACGAGCTAACGTCTGCTGACAAAAACTAAGACGCCAGTTTGTACAAATAAATGTCGTTCTTCATCGCTAATTAACACCTTTTCCCCGTTCGTCCCCCTTTTCTCACAATTCCACCATATTTAGGGACGTTCAAGTCTCGTCGTAGCGATCTCTTCGATATTTGGCGCAGCACAAAATGCAAAATATCATTTGAATCAGATTTTATTTATGAAAAAATTTGATATTACCACGTGAAAGATGACAAAAAATTAAAAATAAAAATATAAGTTATTTTGAATCCTTTATAAAAGAAAACTTCCAAAATGTAACTATATGGGGGAAAGTTTTAAGTAAGGTAATTAATATATATTACATAATATGTAATACATATATGTATGTAAGATATTTAATCATTCCTAAAATAAATGTAACTTGTCTGAATTCAGAGTCATACCAATTTGTACTAATAATACTTCGAATCTGTTTGTATGGGAGGCGCGAGAGGCCGTGGTCGCACAGAATCAAAAATTTTTTTGCTTTCTCTTCGTTCTAAAAAAACGTTGCAACGTGTGACTTTTCGCGAAAATCGGCTTTGTTGCAGCTGAACTCATGCTTAAGTTGAAGATGTTACTCGAGAGAGAGTTAAAAAAAATTTTCGTTTGGTAGCGGCAAACAGAAAAATGTTTTGTAAGCCGTAAGTAAGAGCTATAAATATAAGTACGAAACGAATTTCAGTTCAATAGCGTAAAGTTGGAGCAAATCGGACAGATCAGTTATATGGCAGCAATATGAAATAATATGCCGAATCGAACCATATTTGATAAGTCGCTAAAGAAGCTTAAAATACGTGCTCAAACCGAATTTCAGTTCAATATCTTGAAAACCAACGAAGTTGGTGAATATCGGCCAGATCGGTTATATGGCAGCTATATCAAATAGTGGTCCAAACTTGACAAGATTGTGTGAGTCGTAGTAGGAGCTAAAAATACTAGTACATTCCGAATTTAAGTTCAATAGCGTAAAAAACAACAAAGTTGAGGCAAATCGCCCAGATCGGTTATATGGCAGCTATATCAAATATTGGTCCAAATTGAGTGAAATTTCCAAAGTCGTCTTTGGCGCCCAAAATATGACTATAAACCAAATTTGGGGTCAATAACTTAAAAACTGGAGTTTATGCCAAAAAAAAGCCAAAATAAACCACTGTGGATTGGCTTGAAACTCGGTTTGAAATTAAAGTAGGTGAATTTAATTGAAATGTGATTTTCCGAAGTTGGAAAATTTGACCCAACGGTCGGAAAATTCAGCATAAAAAAAAATTTTTCATCCGATTGGCTTGAAACTCGGTTTGTAAGGACAAAATACGAAATAATTTGAAATGAGATTTTTCAATGTCGGAAAATCCGCCCGTGAGGAAAATGGCCGGAAAATTCTGCATGCAAAAAACTATTTTTCATCCGATTGGCTTGAAACTCAGTTTGTAATGTCAAAATTTGAATTCATTTTTATTTTACTTTCTAATGTTGGAAATACCGCCGGGATGCCCACAGGGAAGTGGTTGGGAAGTGAATGGTTTGTAAGTTGGTAAGTTGTTTTGGAAGTGGGTGGAAAGTGGATGGTAAGTGGATGTAAAGTGTGGAATGTGGCGGGAAGTTGGAGGGATGTGGGTGGGATGTGGGCAGGAAGTATGCGGGATGTAGGCGGGAAGTGGGTGAGATGTGGGTGGGATGTGGGCGGGAAGTGGGTGGGATGTGGGCGGGAAGTGGACGGTTTCCTTAGATTTCCTAGTCTCTCTATATATAAAAGAAAGTGTCCTCATTCACTGACTGATTCACTGACTGATTGGCAATCTTCGCACAGCCCAAACGGTAAGAGATAGAGGGCTGTAATTTTCACAGGAGTTTCTGTTGGTGGTGAAAGTGCGTACTAAGACGGGGTTTTGGAAAATTCCACCCGGAAA
Source organism: Lordiphosa clarofinis (assembly GCA_018904275.1). Lineage (NCBI taxonomy): Eukaryota > Metazoa > Arthropoda > Insecta > Diptera > Drosophilidae > Lordiphosa > Lordiphosa clarofinis. Next base: position 1,600,985 of record JAEIGQ010000062.1, on the reverse strand, counting down.
AGTCGGAAAAGCGTCGGAAAAGTTTGTATGGGAAAAATATTATTTTTCATCCGATTGACTTGAAACTTGGTTTGTAAGCTTAGTACGCGAAATAATTCGACACGTGTTTTCCCGATTTTGGAAAATCTGCCCACGAGGAAAATGGCGGGAAAATTCTGCATAAAAAAAATTATTTTTCATCCTATTAGCTTGAAACTCGGTTTGAATGGAAAGTAGGTGAAATGTGATTTTCCGAAGTTGGAAAATTTGACCCAACGGTCGGAAAATTCCCGGAAAATTCTGCATGAACAAAAACTATTTTGCATCAGATTGGCTTGAATCTCGGTTTGTGAGGATAGAATAAGAAATAATTTAAAATGTGATTTTTCAATGTCGGAAAATCCGCCCACGAAGAATATGGCCGGAAAATTCTGCATGCTAAAAACTATTTTTCATCCGATTGGCTTGAAACTCGGCTTAAAAGGAAAGTATTATTTTATTATTTGTTGTTGGGGAAGTGGTGCACCGCGACCAATTTTGGTCTATTGTGCCCCCCTACTGAATTTACAACTCCCCTAGCAGCCCTAACTCCTGTACAAAAGTCAGGATTTTTGTGGGTTCTAAGTTACTGATATTGCTTGGGTGTAGAATGTGTTTCCCAAATCTGTTGAGTCTGCGCCTCGCTAGGGCATCGCAGTGTACTAGTATATGCTCAGAGGACTCCTCCTTCTCTTCACAGTATCTGCAAAGCTGGGTGTTTGTTATTCCCAACTTGTACATGTGGCTCCTCAGTCTGCAGTGACCCGTGTAGAGCCCTGTCAGAATTCTGAGGGCATTCTTTCCTTGTTGGATTAACTTTTGGAACCTTTTGAGGTCGTGGTTCACTATTAATGCTTTAGCTTGTCTCATTCCCCTGGTGTTTACCCAGGAGGCTGATCTAAGCGTATTCTCTTCCTTTCTTAGAAGTTCTTTTATTGTGTGTTGGCCTATGCCGCAGTAGGGTTCTGGCCCTACCATTGCGGTGGCTGCACCCTTGCGTGCCAGTTCGTCGGCCAATTCGTTTCCGGGGATGTTGTTGTGTCCCGGTATCCATCGTAGGGTCAGGTTGTTCCTGCTGCCTAGTTGGTCCAATTTGTTCTTTGTCTCTAAGACTAGCTTAGGGGTGAACTTATTGCTACTGAGTGCTTTAAGCGCTGCTTGGCTATCGGAGAGGATAGCTATTTCTCTATTATGGTAGTTCTTCCCCATATTACGGTCTGCACAACGGGAGATGGCACATACTTCAGCTTGAAATATGCTTGTGAATTCTCCCATTGGTTCAGATATTTTCGTTCCTGGCCCTGCTACCCCAAGTCCGGTTCCTTGGGGTGTTAGGGACCCGTCTGTGTACCACATAATTGTGTGTTGTTTCATTTTATGTGTCTCTTCAAGTGAGATCCATTCTCTCTTATTACTTTGATGTGCAGTGAAATTCCTGTCAAAGTGATACTCGGCCACCATTTCGTCTCTGGGTTGGAGGATTAAGGGGATTTCCTTTTCCAGCTTTTCAGAGTCTCTGAGGCTTACTATGTGGTTTCTACCCACTCCTTCTGTTGTTAACCTAAGCAATGTTGCTTTTTTCTTCAGGCCGATGGTATGGTGGAGTGGTGTTAGCTCCATCAAAACCTCGATTGCCGCTGTCGGACAGGTACGCATGGCTCCAGTCATGCATATACATGCTAGCCTTTGCAGTTTTTGCAACTGCGTCCTTACTGTGAGGAGGTTTGCTCTATCTCCCCACACGACAGCTCCATAAGTGAGCATTGGTCTCACAACCATGAGGTATAGCCATCGGAGTATATGTGGTGCCATGCCCCACGATTTTCCGGCTATGCTCCTGCATGTGAATAGTGCTCTAGTGCATTTACTGAGTGTATACTCTAAGTGCTTGTCAAACCTCAGCCTGTTGTCGAAGACAACGCCGAGGTATTTGACTTCTTTTTCTGGTGTAATGAGGCAGCCGGATAAGCGTATTGGCCTCATTCTACTTAGCTTGTATTTTCTAGTGAATGGTACTATAATGGTTTTCGCAGGGTTTAGGTTGAGCCCAACCTCCTTGCACCAATTAGACGTGACATTCAGACCCCTCTGGACTATGTCACATAGGGTTTCCTCGTATTTTCCTCTCGCAACGATGACGTCATCAGCGTATCCTTGGCATGTTATGCCTAGGGAGGCGAGTTTTTCTAGGAGCTCATCCACTAGTAGGCTCCACAACAGTGGGGAGAGAACTCCCCCCTGAGGGCATCCTCTAGTTGTGGTGACTGTGATGGTTTCTTCACCCGCCACTGCAGAGGCTTCTCTGCATCGTAGTAGTGAGTCTACCCATCTGCCTACAGTAGGGTTTATTCCTCTTCTGATCAGGGCATTCTTGACAGCACTATGGGATGTGTTGTCGAATGCTCCCTCAATGTCTAGGAAGGCGCATAGAGCCACTTCCTTGTCTTCTATTGTTTTCTCGAGCATCTTCCCGAGTTGATACAATGCCGTGTCGGTCGAACGGCCTGCTCTGTACGCGTGCTGTGTTGGTTGGAGGGGTGCCTCCTTTAACAGCGTACTTCGTATGCTATTGTCCACTAGCTTTTCAATCGTTTTCAGTAAAAACGATGTCAAACTAATGGGTCTGAAGGACTTGGGGTTAGTTATATCCTTCTTTCCTGCCTTGGGGATGAAGACTACCCTTGCTCTGCGCCAGGCATGTGGGATATACCCAGTAGCCAGACTGCTGGTGATGATCTTCCTGAGGATGGGTAGGAGTATGTCCTTTCCTTCCTGCAGGAATGCTGGATAAATGTTATCCGGTCCGGGGGATTTGAAGGGCTGGAATGTTCCAATTGCCCACTCAAGTCTGCCTGCGGACACAACTTTCTTGGCTTCTGCCCAGTCGGAGCTGCGAGGCTGGTAGCAGTGCTCTTGGTCGACAAATTCTTCCGCGGGGATGTTTCCCGGGAAGTGGGTGTCCAACAAGAGACGTACTCTCTCCTCGCTGCTCACTGTATAGGCATCATTAGCCTTTTTGAGCGAGATGTTGCCATCCGGGCTTTTCTTGGCCAGGACTCTATGCAATCTCGCTCCTTCTTTCGTGTCTTCTATAGACTCGCAGAATTTCCTGTAATTCTTTCTTTTGGCTTTCCTAATCTCACTATTGTATAGTGTCAGGGCTTGCTTGTACTTATGCCAGTCCCCATTCTTTTTGGCTTCATTAAAAAGAAATTCGGGTCTTCTTTCTGAGTTTCTCCAAGGTAGGATTCCACCAAGGGGCATCATTTTCTTTTCTCGATTTGCTAAGAGGGCAATTCTCTTCGTAAGCATCGATTATACTTTTGTTTAGTTCGTCGACTAAGATTTCTAGTTCTAGGGGATGCTTCGCTGACCGAATCCTAGGTATATTATTTCCTAGCGTGGAATGGAAGCCTCCCCAATTTGTCTTACGGGGATTCCTGCTAGGGATATTCTGCTGTATGCTAGTTTCCAATCTAAATTGGATAATTCTATGGTCCGACATAGATTCCTCTAATGAGACCTGCCAATCCTTTATAAAAGGTTAAATTGACTTGCTGGAGAAGGTGAGGTCAAGGACTTCCTCCCTTACTCGAGTTACAAATGTCGGGACAGATCCTACATTACATATTTTCAGGTCGAGCCTGGATAGAAATTCTAGTAAACACTCACCTCGATCGTTTACATCGGAGCTTCCCCATGCGACGTGGTGGGCGTTTGCGTCACATCCGACAACGAGCGGCAGGCTTTTGCTCCTGCAGTATTCTGCCAGGGCCGACACCTCTTGGGGGGACACATTCTATCTCCAGCGAAGTAGGCAGAGGCTATGACCGTGGTCTTTCCCTGCTTTACTTCGGTGGTCGCTATCGCGACGCAGTCCCTGGAGAGAAATTCTGAAAGGATAGTATATTTAATATTCTTCCTTATCATTATACAGGCTCTGGGGAAGGCATGCCTTTGGTCCCAAATTACCGTGGATTCTCTCGTATACAGGCCCTTTATTCCCTCATTGCACCAGGGTTCCTGTATTAGAGCTAGTCCTAGGTGTTGTCGGGTGAACGTTCTAGCTAGGACGGCCGAGGCCGCCTTCGCATGGTGAACGTTCACCTGGACTAGCTTGGTGCTTTTGATGACTGAGGGGGAGTCATCATTGCGCCGAATTATCTGCGCTATCTGGCGGAGAGCCAGGGCTGCTCTCGACGCCTCCGAACACCAATGTGGTGTCGGCTTCTTCGTCCTCATGGACTGCGAGCTCTGAGGCGAGCTCTTGTGAGGACATGGGTGCGTCTGCATCCTCCACCACCTCCATGTCCTCTACGGGGGATTCCCCGTCGAGCTCCTCGTCCTCAGCGACGTCCTCCTTATCTGTGAGGGGTTCCTCACACGGAGACTCGCTACTTTCCGCTTCGGCGGGGTGTTCTGCCTCCGTCTCTTGCTGATGGGTCTGTCCAGCCAGCTTCGCGGTCTTCTTGAGACCATGTACGGGGATCTTCCCGTACCTGAAGTTTAGCTGGCGACCCATCGAGACGATGGCCTGCATCGAAACTTCGTCGATGCCAATGACCATGAGGGCTCCGCCCCCTTGGTCCTTTCGTGACATGACCCGCCACATGTCAGTCACGATGTTGTTTTGGTTCCTCAGCATTGTGAGGACCCATTCATCCGCTTTCGCGGCACTCCTTGGGAGGAAGACGGTAATGTAATGGGGCGAGGGGATATTCTCTCCCATTTTACCGAGAAGGGGTACTCCCTTCCATTCTGACAACCTTGACACGTTGCTCATCAGCCACTCCGCGGTCGTCTCATCGTTGCAGTCGATGATTAGATGACCCGGCCGGAAATGAATTCCTGCGAAGCTGATGGGCGTATCCCAACATGCCAGGAAGACTTCCTCCAGTATCGCCTCCTCAAGTGCAGATAGCTCCTCATGGTTGAGGTTGACCTGAGGGTATTCCTCAGGCACTACTGCTACCCTCACCTTTTTCGCAACGTCTGCATACGTTGCTTGGGGTGGAATGGGCACTGAGGGGGAGTTACTGCCCTTTCTTCATTGTCAGTTGCAGCAGCCTCTGCTGCAGCCCTGGACGTGCCGGGCCCGCCGTTCGCGTCTTCCTCATAGGCTATTGCCTGTGAGGGGGTGCAAGCCATGGCGTCTTTCGACATCACTGCTGTGCACTGACGCTTCGGCGTAGCTGTAGGCGGAGTTATGTCCGCGCTGCTTCTTTTTGGGGCAGGGGTGTGTGGTTGCCCCTCTGATGCCCCAGTTCGAGGCTCCTTTGCCATCCGGAGGGCTTCCTCCGGTGTGTGGCCATGCTTGAGGTATCTCAGGTACCACTTGATTCTGGAGCCACAGAGGCCTCGACGATTTGGGTCATCTAGGCCTCCTGGCTGTCCTCTTGCAGGGAAGGAGTCCTGCTTGGAACGTTTGTCCCCATTGGGAGGTGGCCTTTGTCCTCCAGAGGAGGCGGGGCGTGTTCCCTTTGGGGGAGGGGATGGTCCCTCTTTGTTCCTGTACTCTTTCCTACCGCAGGAGCTCGGTAGGGACCCCGTGGTGGGGTTCTACGCACTGGTGCGCGTTTCTCATCTCTTACGAGGCTTGGACGCTCCTGGTCCATCTGCCTCTCTTCAAACTGCCTTGCGACAGCGGTTCCAGGGAGATCCTGCTGAAATTTAACTTTAGTACTACTTTTCTTCATGCTTGAAGTTCCTTGTTTTTGGGCTTCTATATAGTCGACCACCGGCCGAGGCCCACCAGTGGCAAGGCTACTTAGAACAGGCGGTCGCCACTTGCCTGAGCCCACCGTTCAAGACTGGACTATTTGTTACCCGGGCCTCCAGCCAGGCTGACTCTCGGCACGGTCCGAGTGACACCTTAGTCCGGCCCGGTGTGAGATGTGCGGGATGGGAGAGGGGTAGGTAGTGTGTGGGAGTTGGGTGTGTGTGAGGCTACTTATAGAAGGCGGCAACACAAGCGCCTTGTCGGTGCACAACGGTGTGACACCCGCTGGCTGTCCGGGAAAGTAAGAATAATAGTTTAAAATGCGATTTTCTGAAGATGGAAAATTTGACCTGACGGTCGGAAAACTCCCGGAAAATTCTGCATGAAAACAACAATTTTTCATCCGATTGGCTTGAAACTTGGTTTATTAGGACAGAATACGAAATAGAAAATAAAAGAGTTCAACCTGACTAATTGACTGACTGACCGATTGACTGGTGACCGTCGCACAGCCTAAACCATAAAAGATAGGAAAATGAGATTTTCACATTAGTTTTATCTTATGCTGAAAGTGAGTACTAAGAAAGGAATTTGAAAAATTCTGTCTGCAAATGTGCAAAATTCGCGGAAAACTTTTGTATGCAACTTTTTTCTTTTTCATCCGATCAAGTTCAAACTCATTTTCAAAGCTCTATATGAAAATTCAACAACAACTGCATACCAATCTTCCGGAAAATTCACCCCGCTGGGTGGAAAGTGGGTGGTCAAGGTTGTATGGCCGAACCTTTAGTTGCCAGCGATTAGCTCGAAACTCATTTTCAAAGTTACACATAATAAAACATAAACAAAGTGACTTTCAAATTATGGTAAATCTGTCCCCAAAGTCGGAAAATTCGCGGAAAACTGTTGTATGAAATTTTTTTGTTTTTCATAGGATCAACTTCAAACTCATTTTCAAAGCTCTATATGAAATTCAACAACAACTACATACCAATCTTCCGGAAAATTCACCCCCCTGGGTGGAAAGTGGGTGGTCAAAATTACACATAACAAAACATAAAACAAGAAAACTATTGTATGAAACTTTTTTGTTTATTTTCCGATAAGATTCAAACTAATTTTCAAAGATCTATATGAAAATTCAACAATGACTGTGTTCCAATTTTCCGGAAAATCCCACCCGGAAAAGTCGGAAATGCGTCGGAAAAGTTTGTATGGTAAAAATATTTTTTTCATCCGATTGACTTGAAACTTGGTTTGCAAACATATTACGCAAAATAGTTCGACACGTGTTCTACCAATTTTAAAAAACCCGCCCACGAGAAAAATGGCCGGAAAATTCTGCATGCAAAAAAGTATTTTTCACCTGATTGACTTGAAACTCGGTTTGTAGAGATGAAATACTAATTTATTATTATTAGTTAATTTTCCGATGTTGAAAATACCGTGGGTGGGATGTAAGCGGGAAGTAGGTGGGAAACGTGCGGAAGTTGTGTAAGAAGTAGATGGGAAATGGGTGGGGTATGGGTGGGGTATGGGTGGGATGTGGTTGGGGGTGGTAAGAACGCAGCAGCAAAGTCGGTACGGTGAAATAGCAAAGTAGAGGAAACAAATTTATAGAATGTTATCAAATTTGGTAAATATTTGACTCTGACGATTGACTTCAAACTAATTCCGATATTGGTTCTATACTGTTCAATGCGCAGCGAAGCGCGACGGGCTTTTTGCTAGTGTATATATATACACTTGTTCAAATTTGACTAATGCTTATCCTAACTTGGCGGTGATGCTAGTCACAATTCAATTATTGCTGTATTAGACAATCTTTCTTTCAATGAATTACTTAGTGATCACACATAAAGTTTGTTAGAATTTTGTTAATTGGCTTTAGCCTTATTAGAATTTTAATGAAAATTAAATGAAGTTTTGCTTCGAAAAGTGTTAAAATGGTTGGGCGGGTTATACGGAGTGTGAACACCTCAGTAAGCACAATTTCTTCTTGTGTGTGACAACTAAGACCGACAAAGATCCCATCCGACGAGCCCTAGCCGAAATATCCCCCAGTGCAAACCATCACTGATCATCGTCGCCTAGTTCGTGGTATGCTTAACAGCACCACCACATTTGCCAACAGTCACATTACACTTCGTCTCTGCCGAAGTTTTTCTATCCTTGCTAATTTTTTGAAATATCAGAGTTTAAGAACGCTAGCATTAAAATCAAAAGTTTAAAAACAAAACCCACCCACATCCCTCCCACACCCACATCCCTCCCACTTACCGCCACATTCCACCCACATCCCACCCACTTCCTACCAGTCCATTTCCCGCCCACTTCCCACCTACATCCCACCCACATTCCACCTACTTGCCACCCACATACCACACACTTTCCGTCCACTTCCCATTAACATCCCACCCACATCCCACCCACATCCCTACCACATCCCACCCACATCCCTCCCACTTCCCGCCACATTCCACCCACTTTACATCCACTTTCCACACACTTTCCACCCACTTCCAAAACAACTTTCCACCCACATACCACCCACATCCCATTCACTTCCCAGTGAGCATCCCGGCGGTATTTCTAACATAGGAACAAAAACAAAATAAATTCTCATTTTGACCTTACAATCCGAGTTTGAAGCCAATCGTATGAAAAATAGTTTTTGCATGCAGAATTTTCCGGCCATTTTCATCGTGGGCGGCTTTTCCAACATTGGAAAACCATATATTAAATTATTTTGTATTTTGTCCTTTCAAACCGAGTTTCAAGCCAATCGGATGAAAAATAGTTTCTTTCATGCAGAATTTTCCGGGAATTTGTCGACCGTCAGGTTTAATTTTTCAAATTCGGAATATAACATTTTAAACTATTTCTTATTCTATACATACAAACCGAATTTCAAGCCAATCGTATGATAAATATTTTTTTTGGATTCAGAATTTTCCGGCCATTTTCCTCGTGTGCGGATTTTCCAAAATCGGGAAAACACGTGTCAAACTATTTCGCTTACTATTCTTACAACTTATGTTTTGTTATGTGTAATTTTGAAAATGAATTTGGCGCTAATCGCTGGCAACTAAAGTTTCGCCCATACAACCTTGACCACCCACTTTCCACCCAGGGGGGTGAATTTTCCGGAAGATTGGTATGCAGTTGTTGTTGAATTTTCATATAGAGCTTTGAAAATGAGTTTGAACTTGATCGGATGAAAAACAAAAAAATTTCATACAACAGTTTTCCGCGAATTTTCTACATTTGCAGACAGTACGCACTTTCAGCATACGATAAAACTACTGTGAAAATCTCATCTTCCTATCTTTTATGGTTTAGGCTGTGCGACGGTCACCAGTCAGTCAGTCAGTCAGGCAGGTTGAACTCTTTTATATATATAGACTAGCAAATATCCCGTCGCGCTTCGCTGCGCCTTCAACAGTATAGAACCAATGCACAGCGTAATCCAACCAATTTTCCACCCACATCCGTCCAACATCCCACCCACATACCACCCACTTCCCGTTCACATCCCACACACTTCCCATCCAATCACCACCTACTTCCCGCCCACAACCCGCCCACAACATGCCCACATCCCGCCCACGTCCGGCCCACCCACATCCCACACAATTACCACCCACTTGCCAACGACCTCCCGCCTACTTCCCGCCCACATCCCATCCACCTCCAAAACAACTTACCTCCCACATCCCATTCACATCCCACCAACTTACCATCCACTTCCCAGTGGGCATCCCGGCGGTATTTTCATCATCGGAAAATGAAATCACAAATGAATTTTCATTTTGAACTTACAAACCGAATTTCAAGCCAATCGGATGAAAAATAGTTTTTTGCATGCAGAATTTTCCGACCATTTTCCTCGTTGGCGGATTTTCCGACATTAAAAAATCACATTTTAATTTATTTCGTATTCTGTCCTTACAAACCGAGTTTCAAGCCAATCGGATGAAAGATAGTTCTTTTCATGCAGAATTTTCCGGGAATTTTCCGATCGTTGGCTCAAATTTTCCAACTTCGGAAAATCACATTTCAATTCATTTCACCTACTTTCCTTTCAAACCGAGTTTCAAGCCAATCGAATGAAAAATAATTTATTTTTTGCAGAATTTTCCCGCCATTTTCCTCTTGGGCGGATTTTCCAAAATCGGGAAAACACGCGTCGAATTATTTTTCCGGGTGGAATTTTCCAAAACCCCGTCTTAGTACGCACTTTCACAACCAACAGAAACTTCTGTGAAAATTACAGCCCTCTATCTCTTACCGTTTGGGCTGTGCGATGATTGCCAATCAGTGAATCAGTCAGGACACTTTCTTTTATATATAGAGAGATTAGCAAATAACCCGTCGCGCTTCGCTGCGCCTTCAATAGTACAACAACGCACACTCACTTACCACCCATTTCCCGCCCACATCCCACCCAATTCCCGCCTATTTCCAGCCCACATCCCACCCACTTCCCTTCCACTGCCGCCAATTTCCCGCCCACATCCCACACACTTCCCGCCCACATACCACCCACTTCCCACCCTCTTGCCGCCCACATCCCACCCACATCTCACCCACTTCCCGCCCACATCCCACCCACATCCCACCCACTTTTCGCCCACATACCACCCACCTCCCGCCCTCTTCCCTTCTACTTCCCGCCCATTTCCCGCCCACATCCCACCCTAATCCCACCCACTTCCTGCCCACATCCCATCCACATCCCACCCACTTCCCGCCCACATACCACCCACTACCCGGCTATATTCCGCCCTCAATCCACGTTCATGGCACCCACATCCCACCCAATTCAGACACACTTCGCGCCCACATCCCATCCACTTTCCACCCATTTCCCACCCACAATTCACCTACATACCAACCACATTCCACCCACTTCCCGCCCACATCCCACCCACTTCCCGCCGACTTCCCACCCATTTTTCGCGAACTTCCCATCCACATCCCACCCACATCCCACCCACATCCCTCCCACTAAACGCCCACATCCCACCCACTTCCCACCCATTTTCCAACCATATTCCACCCACTTCCCAACCACATTCCACCTACTTCCTGCCCACATCCTACGCACTTCCCGCCCACTTCCGACACACTTCGCGCCCACATCCCATCCACTTTCCACCCATTTCCCACCCACATCCCTCCAACTTCCCGCCGACTTCCACACACTTTACATCCACTTACCACCCACTTTCCACCCACTTCCAAAACAACTTACCACCCACATCCCATTCACTTCCCAACCACTTCCCAGTGGGCATCCCGGCGGTATTTCCAACATCGGAAAATAAAAACAAAAATTAATTCCGATTTCGACCTTACAAACCGAGTTTCAAGTCAAGCGGATAAAAAATAGCTATTTTGCATGCTGAATTTTCCGGGCATTTTCCTCGTGGGTTGATTTTCTGACATTGATAAATCACATTTCAATTTATTTCGTGTTTAGTCCTAACAAACCGAGTTTCAAGCCAATCTGACGAAAGATAGTTTTATTCTTGCAGAATTTTCCGGGAATTTTCCGACCGTTGGGTCAAATTTTCCAACCACGGATTATCGCATTTCAATTAATTTCACCTACTTTCCTTTCAAACCGAATTTCAAGCCAATCGGATGAAAAATAGTGTTTTGCATGAAGAATTTTCCGGCCATTTTCCTCGTGGGCGAACTTTTCGACATTGAAAAATCACATTTCAAATTATTTCGTATTTTGTCCTTACAAACCGAGTTCCAAGCCAATCGGATGAAAAATAGTTTATTTCATGCAGAATTTTCCGGGAATTTTCCGACCCTTGGGTCAAATTTTCCAACTTCGGAAAATCACATTTCAATTTAATTCACCTACATTAATTTCAAACCAAATTTCAAGCCAATCGGACGGAAAATAGTTTTTTGCATGCAGAATTTTCCCGCCATTTTCCTCGTGGGCGGATTTTCCAAAATCGGGAAAACACGTGTCGAATTATTTCGCGTACTAAGCTTACAAACCAAGTTTCAAGTCAATCGGATGAAAAATAACATTTTTCCCATACAAACTTTTCCTACGCTTTTCCGACTTTTCCGGGTGGAATTTTCCAAAACCCCGTCTTAGTACGCACTTTCACCACCAACAGAAAGTCCTGTGAAAATTACAGCCCTCTATCTCTTACCGTTTGGGCTCTGCGATGATTGCCAATCAGTCAGTCAGTCAGTCAGTCAGGACACTCTCTTTTATATTTATAGAGATACTAGCAAATATCCCGTCGCGCTTCGCTGCGCCTTCAACAGTATAGAACCAATGCACAGCGTAATCCCACCAATTTTCCACCCACATCCGTCCAACATCCCACCCACTTCCCGCCCACATCCCACCCACTTCCCATCTACATCCCACCCACATCCCTTCAACTTCCCGCCACATTCCACACACTTTACATTCACTTACCACCCACTTTCCACCCACTTCCAAAACAACTTACCACCCACAACCCATTCACTCCCCAACCACTTCCCAGTGGGCATCCCGGCGGTATTTCCAACATCGGAAAATTAAAACAAAAATTAATTCCTATTTTGACTTTACAAACCAAATTTCAAGCCAATCGGATAAATAATAGTTTTTTGCATGCAGAATTTCCCGGCCATTTTCCTTACGGGCGGATTTTCCGATATTGAAAATCACATTAAAATTATTTCGTATTTTGTCCTTACAAACCGAGTTTCAAGCCAATCGGATGAAAAATAGTGTTTTTCATGCAAAATTTTCCGGGAATTTTCCGACCGTTGGGTCAAATTTTCCAACTTCGGAATATAACATTTCAAACTATTTCGTGTTCTGTCCTTTAAAACCGAGTTTCAAGCCAATCGGATGAAAAATAGATTTTTTCATGCAGAGTTTTCCAGCCATTTTCCTCGTGGGCGGATTTTCCGACATTGAAAAATCACATTTCAAATTATTTCGTGTTCTGTCCTTTCAAACCGAGTTTCAAGCCAATCGGATGAAAAATAGTGTTTTTCATGCGAAATTTTCCGGGAATTTTCCGACCGTTGGGTCAAATTTTCCAACTTCGGAATATAACATTTCAAACTATTTCGTGTTCTGTCCTTTCAAACCGAGTTTCAAGCCAATCGGATGAAAAATAGATTTTTTCATGCAGAGTTTTCCAGCCATTTTCCTCGTGGGCGGATTTTCCGACATTGAAAAATCACATTTCAAATTATTTCGTGTTCTGTCCTTTCAAACCGAGTTTCAAGCCAATCGGATGAAAAATATATTTTTTCATGCAGAGTATTCCAGCCATTTTCCTCGTGGGCGGATTTTCCGACATTGAAAAATCACATTTCAAATTATTTCGTATTTTGTCCTTACAAACCGAGTTTCAAGCCAATCGGATGAAAAATAGTGTTTTTCATGCAAAATTTTCCGGGAATTTTCCGACCGTTGGGTCAAATTTTCCAACTTCGGAATATAACATTTCAAACTATTTCGTGTTCTGTCCTTTAAAACCGAGTTTCAAGCCAATCGGATGAAAAATAGATTTTTTCATGCAGAGTTTTCCAGCCATTTTCCTCGTGGGCGGATTTTCCGACATTGAAAAATCACATTTCAAATTATTTCGTATTTTGTCCTTACAAACCGAGTTTCAAGCCAATCGGATGAAAAATAGTGTTTTTCATGCAAAATTTTCCGGGAATTTTTCGACCGTTGGGTCAAATTTTCCAACTTCGGAAAATCTCATTTCAATTTATTTCACCTACCTTCCTTTCAAACCGCGTCTCAAGCCAATCGGATGAAAAATAGCTGTTTTCATGCAGAATTTTCCGGGAATTTTCCTCGTGGTCGGATTTTCCAAAATCGGGAAAACACGTGTCGAATTATTTCGCGTACTAAGCTTACAAACCAAGTTTCAAGTCAATCGGATGAAAAATAACATTTTTCCCATACAAACTTTTCAGACGCTTTTCCGACTTTTCCGGGTGGAATTTTCCAAAACCCCGTCTTAGTACGCACTTTCACCACCAACAGAAACTTCTGTGAAAATTACAGCCCTCTATCTCTTACCGTTTGGGCTGTGCGATGATTGCCAATCAGTCAGTGAATCAGTCAGTGAATCAGTCAGTGAATCAGTCAGGACACTTTCTTTTATATTTATAGAGATACATTCTTAATCAGGGTGACGAGCTGAGTCTGTCTGTCTGTCCATCTCCCTCTTTCTACGCAATCTACTCTTTGTACAGAGTCTTCTTTTCACTGTACGCTGCTAATATGTCAGAGCCGATCGGATCGTATCACCATATTTTATAGCAGCCATAGGAACTTTCGGTCGAAAAATGGTTCTTAGTTTGAAAAACTTTTTTGTTTTGATTGTAAACGTCTCCAAACTTAGCAAATATTAATATTATAAGCTTTTACACAGATATGAAAACTTCGGTCAAAATGGAATGACTATACCTGAAAGCTGCCCTAGGAACTATCGGTCGAAGTGTCCGTTCCCAAAGAACTTGTGAGATGGTTTTTTAGGGCGGCCTAGCTGTTGGGCAATCGGACGGGTCGCAGGTTGCGGAGGTTAACTGCGAATAAATGGGTTTAGCCCACAAATAAGCAGTCCCGGACAGCCAGCGTGTGTCACGCCGTTGTGCACCGACGAGGCGCTTGTGTTGCCGCCTTCTATAAGTAGCCCTCCCACTCCCAACTCCCTCACCATACCTACCCCTCTCCCATCCCACTCATGTCACACCAGGCCGGACTAAGGTGTCACTCGGACCGTGCCGAGAGTCAGCCTGGCTGACAGCCCAGTCTCGAACGGTGGGCTCAGGCAAATGGCGACCGTCTGTTCTAAATAGCCTTGCCACTGGTAGGCCTCGGCCGGTGGTCGACCGTATAGCCCCATACGGACATCAGAAGTAGCGAGAAGTTTCATACAAAAATTGAGGGAAGAAGAAGCAGAAGTTACAACTTCCCCTCTTTAACTTTTTGCAGGTACGGAGGTGCGAAGTTGAAAGTTACACTTTACAGACAATGTTGCACTTAACAGCACATTTACGGATACTATGTAAGATGGCTGTGGGCCTTATTGTGCTTTGAACAGATGAAGCAGCATTGAGAATGCACCATGTTAAGCCACTCTGCTTCTACCTGCATCGATCAGCTGAAGTGGTTTTAGCCAAAGTGAATTGAAAAAAATAAATATAAAAGAACATGGCAGAAAAACAAAAGCGAAAAAGTCGTTTGAAGTGGTTTACCCATAACGAAAAAATGTCTTTAATTTTGGATGTGAAAGAGCGAAATATCGTGACGTTTGAGATCTTTTTCAAGAGAGATCTTGAGATCTTTTTCAAAGAATTCTGAGTTTTTTTTGAACAAAGCTTGGGAAGAAGTAGCCGTGATTCTACAAAAAATAAACTTGGCATCAAAACAAAAAAAAAGACGATCGAGCAGTGTGACCCACCGCCAATTAAATTAAAAATATCAAAAACATATTTTTTGCGTATTTTTTTCTTAAGTCTGGTTGCACTGCTCTTACGTTCCACGGCGACGAATCATAAGGTGAAGTTAGCTAAATTACGCATTTCGGATGTCCGTATGGACTAGACATGTTTTAGTGCACGATTTTTCGATGTCAACTTGCTCCAGCCTCCCAATTTGTGAGGTTGGGTAAAAAAATGCGTGAGCCAAAATTTGGAGGCGGTGGGTTGAGGGGAAGTGACCCCGCATCCAGGTCAAAGTTCGCGAAAAATGGTCGAAAATTGATATAAAAGGTCATAGAGGGGTCGAATGTACCAGTGATCTCCATTGATTTTCCTTTCCCGACATTTTTGCTCTAGGCACCTACCCCCTATCTGCACTCCCTAGAAGGGTCCCCATACAAAAATTACATTTTTATAAAATTGACCTCCAACCCCTTAAAATACTTCCTGGAAGGGTGAAATGTATGAACAACCCCCATTATTTTTCACTTCCCAACATTTTTGTTCTTGATACCCAACCCCTCCCTCCCCTCCTTAGGGGGGCTCCCATACAAAATTGTTGATAAATGCGTTTGTATGGATTAACTAATATTTACAATGTTTCACCGTTCGACAACAATTTTCCATAAAGGGCCAAACCAACTTTTTCTAACGTAAATTAGCCCGCTGATCTCGAAAATCGCCATATAAAAAACTTCTATCGACGCGTTATCGAGATATTATCGATAATCGTTTTTTTCGATTTTTCAAAAGTTCCCTCCACTTAAACTCGCATTTTTTTTTGTTCTTCAACCGATTTAAAAACTCGTTTCAAACTCGAAAAGAAAAACCTTGTCACAAAGTTTTGTTTTCAGACAAAAATGAGCTGGGGTGTGTGCGAACTGGCTGGGCGGCTTGGGATTGCTCTGTGGGTGAGCTACGCTGTCTGCGACGTGGTCGGCTTTGGTGAGGTGACGGTGGCTGTGGGCGTTTGTGATCTCTCCTGGGGCGCCGGGGATCTAGGTGCGTGATGAGGAGGGGCTCCTTCGTTGACGCCGAGGTCGTCGGTTAGCTGTGTTGTTGTGTTGTCGGGTGGTGTGATGATGGTGGTGATGACTACTGGTGGGGCTCGGGTACCGTATACGGGCGTGCACTGGTCTGTCACCTTTGCTGCGAGCTGACATAGTACCTTTCAAGAAAAGTGCTTATAAAAATAACGAACTGAAAATCCCTAACTGATTCCTGGGTGCGGTTTACAAATTGGTAATGGTTAATCCTAGATTACATAGGTTAGGGTGGGCTTAAGGTTAGTATAGCTACTGTGGGGTTCCTGCTGCGTGTGAGTTACTGAGTGTGGTTAGCTGCTGGTTCTTCTGTTGTCTCGTCTGCGGGCTCGTCAGGGGGTTTTCTCGAGGCGGTGTCCATGTCATCTTCTCCGTGGAATGGTTTCAAGTCTGCGAGGTTGGCCGTTCGACGGTGTCTTCCTTCGGTACTTTGGAGCCGGTCGATGTTTGACGAGATAAATTTGACGACTTTAAACGGTCCTTGGTAACGGGGTGCCAGTTAGACGCATTAGACAAATGGTGCGTACGTAGCCACACCAGTGACTCAATTGTTGGCCTCCACTCGCGTCTCCGTAGGTCATACTGACGACTCTGTCCTTCGGTCGCTCGGTGCATGTTGTCGAGGGCTACTTGAAAATGTTTTTCAGGCGCTGGGCTCGTGTGTCGAGTGCCACAGGTTCTTTGCCGAGATCGGGTGTCACTTCCTCGTAGAGTGCTCCTGGCACCCTAGGCTCTCTGCTTTGCAACAGAAATGCTGGGCTAAAGCCAGTGGTATCTGAGGCGCTGCTGTTGATTGCTAGGCTGATCTCGGGTAGAAGCTCATCCCAAGTGTTCTGCTAGCCGTCTATGTACTGCGAAATCATCGTCTTGATCTTCCAGTTGGCTCGTTCTGTCGGGTTCTGTTGTGGCGTGTACTGAGCCGTATGTTGCAGTGACATTCCCGTCTGCTTGCAGAAATTCTGAAATGACCTATTGGTGAATTGCGTACCATTGTCGCAGACAAAAGTTTTCGGCACTCCAAAGCGGGCCAAAATGCGCTCTCTGAATGAACGCTACAGATGGGCTGTCGTGGCTCTGCGTAGTGGTACCAACTCTACCCATTTGCTGAATAGGTCGAAAAAGACCAACAGGACGGTGTTGCCATGTCGAGACCGGGGAAGTGGGCCAACGAAGTCAGCGCAGAGGACCTCGAATGGTTCCTGGACCTGACGAGTGTGCATTCGTCCTGGTGGTTTAAGTTGGCTCACCTTGTGTTTTTGGCAGAGTCTACACTTCCGTACGTATCTGGCCACATCTCAAAAGAGTCCAGGCCAATAGTACCGTTGGGCAACTCGGTTCGACGTCTTACGGATACCCTGGTGTCCGGCGCTAAGCTGGTCATGGCATTCTTCTAGGACTCGCTGCCTGTGTTCGGTGGAGACACAGAGTTTCCAAGGGATAAAGTCTTCCTCCTCGGGACGGGATCCAAAACGTCGGTATAGCTGATCGTTTTCCCGTACGTACTCTGGGTGCTTTGCTGGCTCTTGTTCGACCTTTTGTAGCATCCGTTGCATCCACCTGCACTTAGTCTGTTCCTGCACCGTCTGTTGTAGTAGCTCCAACGGCTGTCGTGACAGGGCGTCGGCGACGACATTTTGGTTTCCTCGGCGGTAGTGAACATCGAACTGGAACTGCTGGAGTTCCAGGGCCCAGCGGGCGATGCGAACAGTCGGATGCTCGATGGTGTTCAACCACTTGAGTGCCAAATGGTCTGTGATAACATCGAGTCTTTACCCTTCCAGGTAGCATCTGAGTTTCCGAATGGCCCACACAATGGCCAAACATTCCTTATGCGTGGTGAAGTAGTTAATCTCAGCTGCGGAGAGACGTTTACTAGCGTATGCGATGGGTCGTTCCTTCCCCTGGATTTGTTGGGTCAAGACGGCACTTAGGCCAAAGTCGCTAGCGTCAGTTTGGAGGCAGAACTTCTGTGAAAAGTCCGGGCAGGCTAGTACTGGAGCTTCGGTGAGGCAACGTTTGAGTTTCATAAAGGCTTGCTGCTGGTCGTCGTTCCATTCCCATTTGCGGCGAAATTCGGTACGAAGCGACGGTACCACGAGGCGATACCCAGGGAACGTCGTAGCTCTTTGACCGTGGTAGGGGGTTTCAGCTGCTTGATGGCATCGATTTGTTTGTTTGTTTGTTTATTTAATTTTTCTTCTCAGCACTACAAGTAATGATATACTTATATTTATAACGCTAATCACAACGGCAAATGGTTCAATTAAGTTACAAAATTATTAGGTATGAAGATACAGAAACATTTAAAAAACAAGTTAGATATTACAATTTTTTCAATTCTGTAATAAATTACTTAAGCTTAAATAATACATAAAACTGATGTTCGTTTAACTCCGCCTCAATTTATATATTTGGGTTTTGTTGTAGGTATGCTATTAACTGTTCCCTAAATGTCTGTGCGTTTCTAATTGTCTTCAATTCATGTGGCAGTTGATTCCAAAGACGAACAGCATACGGAAAGAATTGACGATCAGATGTTGCTAGATTATTTTTAGGACTTATTAAATTGTGCGTTCTATGAGATGCTGCAAATTTTAACATTGTGAAAAGATAAAAGGGTTCCCCGGTATTTATAATTTTGTGTAGATAGATTAGGACTCTCAAGCAAATCCATGAATTTAGGTTGATATTGAATATTTGTTCAGAAAATGTTGAAATGTGACCTCTTCGAGTTTTTTTAAATATGTACCTAGCGATGTAATTAAATGCTACATTTAGCCGATTTTCCCTGGGTCTGTATGAATTCCGGCCTCGCTTATAACATGGCCCAGGTATACGAGACTTTTCTTGAAGAAGCTGCATTTGTCCTTGTTAAGACGTAGATTTGCTTCCCTCCGCCAGCGGGAGACTTCACGTAGGTTTCGTACGTGCTCCTCCAACGTCTTACCTATGACTATGATGTCATCCAAATAGGCAAACGCATGTGGCTCCATGGATGGTCCAATCACACTGTCCAGAGCTCGTTGGAAAGACGCTGGGGCAGAATGGAGTCCAAATGGCATGACTTTCCAATGGAAGAGCCCACGGCCCGGGACTGTGAAGGCGGTGTACTCTCTGCTCGCAGCTGCCAGTGGAATTTGCCAATACCCACTTTTCAAGTCCAGTGTCGAAATGTATTTGGCGTTGCGTAGTTTCTCCAGGATGTGTTGTATGCGTGGCAACGGGAAGGCGTCAGGGACGTAGCGAGCGTTCAGGTCCCTGTAGTCGACACACATGCGCGTATCGCCGGTTTTCTTCCCCACTAGGACGATTGGTGCACTATGCGGGCTCCGAGATGCTTCGATACGATCTTCTCGCAATAGCTCATCGACTTGCTCGTTGATAATCTGCTGCTTGGCCGGATTCTTCGGGTAGTACCACTGTTTAATTGGTCGTTCGTCCCGCATGGTGATTGTGTGATACGCCCTTCAGCACCTGGAATTTGCCAAGTTCCTCTTCCAGAAACTTTTCTAACCACGCCTCCTTGTTATCGTTCGTCAATGCTTGAGGAATTTTGGATTCCTCCTCTAACGTGGCGAGGGAAGCAACGGACGGTGGTTGGGATGCGTTCTCGTGTTGACTAGGTGTCTTTTGAGCCGTCTTTAGTTTTGGGGTTGGCGGAAACTTTTCCGTGGCGGTGGTCTGTGGTTTCCGAAACGGGTTGTTTCGTACTGCCGTGGCACTCGAGGCGGGTAACACTGGGGTCATCTTGGATACTGAATTTGCCTCATTCTCCTTAGCCGGCGGTGCTGATGTCTCCGGATGCTGAGAAGAAGTCGTTTCTGGAGGCCTGGGAATATGTTCTCTTGTGGCTTGGCACTCTGTGAAGGTTTTATAACCGCGGCTCTGTCACTGGTACCTGGGGATCCTGCACCCGCATTGTTCGCTGTGGGTTTCGGTGGGGAAATTCGAGCTTAAGGGCTGCCTGGCCACAAAGTAAAGTCGCTTCCATGCCACACAGGAAATCGATCCCTAAGATGACGTCATCGATGGGCATGACCAAGACAGGCATGGTAACTTCACGTGATCCCAGGCAGATGCGAACCATCAAGGCGTGGGTGACTTCTCGTCGGGATCCGTCGGCTAAGCTGATGCGGGTTAGTACAGTACGTCGGTTTTGCGGAGTGCCAATCTTCTGAGCGATTCTTTCGCTCAAAAAGCTGCGTGTGGCTCCAGTGTGGCAGTCAGAGGCTCTGCTTCCACGGTGACTTAGGCCACGACGCGGCTCTTCTCGAATCATAGTGGGGACTCTAGTGGTGGGGACTGGTCTGCGTGTTCCCTGTCCTTTCCCCTGGTGGACAGGCACTCGATTCGTTTCCCGGTGCTTGAGTTCGGCAGCAGTTCACTGTATGTACCCCTCGGCGGCCACAATCCCAACAAAATAGGAGCTGTGGTTGGCGGCAATCCTTGCTAAAGTGACCAGTTTGGCCGCAGTTACGGCAGGCTTGGCGCGTGTCGATCACTGGTTCTGGAGTCGGGTTTCTTTGGTCCCTGGTGTCGTGGGTACGCCCTTTGGGGCTAGATGACGAACCTCATCCGTGGGATTCCCGTGACGGGTCGCCGGATGACTGCGAATGCGTGGACTGATTGGAGGACTCACGTCCCCCTTGTCTCTGCTGGATGTCACGGTCCCGGGCTGTCTAATAGTTCACTACGAGCTGGGTTAGCTGCGGTAGCGTTGTGAACTCGTGGCGGCGGACGAACATTTGGTTTTCCGGTAGCAAGTTCTCGTATAGTCGATGTAATTCCTGTGCCTCGCTATAACCAGCGCGATGCATCATAAGGCGTAAATCTATCATGTATTCCTTGAACGGTTCTCTTGGCTTTTGGAATCGTACTCTGATGTCATCCTCCAATCTCTGAAAGTACCGGGGTGGGATGAAGAAATCCAAGAATTCTTGTTCGAATACATCCCAAGTGGCTCCTTGCAAGCGGCTGACCCGGAACCAGTCTTCGGCACGATCTGTGAGAAGGCCAAAGATAGCGTGAGGGATTTGTTGCATCTCGATTTGGTACGCGGCTGCCTCCTCTTCTAAATGCTCGATGAAGAGGAGTGGGTCTGACTTCCCATTAAAAGTGACGCCCCATCTGCGAATCTGGTCGGCTTGGCCTAGGTGTGACCGACGTTCCGTTGCAGCAGAAACAGGGTTTGGAAGCACGGATGAGTGCGATACAGTGGTTGCTCCTAGGGTGGGAGGCGGTTGGTCGTAAGGGGGTACCGGTACATTGAGAGTCGAAACTCCGGCAATCACGAGTTTGGTTCCAGAGGTCTCTTCTGGACTTGGTGAAGTTCCTCGGGAACGGGGGAGGAGAACCTTGCTTTCTGGGGTAACTGCGTTACCATAGAACACTTCCAGTTCCCGCAGGCGGGATGCCATGTCAGGGGTTAGGTTTGGTTGGCCTGCAAAAGTAGCTAAACGGCTCCTTAGCTCTTCCATTGTACCATTGGTTTCCTGCTCGAACTCCTTGAGGATAGCTTGTAGTTCAGACTTGCGTCGGAAGGATATCCATTGAACTCCGTTCATATCATATCATATCATTGAACCATGTCGAAAAACAGGAAATAGCTTTGACTCGGTTGTGGTGAAGGATGCAGTTCCGTGTTATGTCCTGCTGGTTTTACTCTGGTTCGAGGATCCTTGCTTGACTTTGTCTGGATGCGCGTGTGGATATTGTAAGGAAAACTTTCTCTGTGCTGAGTACCTCTGCGATGTGATCTCGGTGCAAGCTCGTGATCAAGTGCCCCCGTTTGTAAAGTGTCGGTGGTTATATACTTTATTCGCCAGGGCAGCGCTCGTAACGGCAGCGACGCAGCGAAGGCGACAGCGTTTTGGCTACGGGTGTCGGCTTTTCTCTCCCTCTCTTTCTCTCCTTTCGTGGGAGAGCGTGGCTTTGCTAACCAGACGTCGGCAAATTAAATGATTAGAGTAGAACCCTCGGTGTGCGGTCAAATGAACTCGACTGAGTAAGCTACTTTGCTGTGACTGTACTTTCCTCTCTTGCCTCTGGGACTTTGTATATGCATAAGAAAATAACGGCACCGGTCAATAACCGTAAAGTACGCGGCTGAGGCTTAGGTGATAAGTCATACACATGCGTATATGAAAATAACGGTGTCGTTTGAAGTAGAATGAGAGTAAAAGTACCACGTGAGACTAGTGTGACGCGAACGTCGATTCGCTCTCTAAAAATTTCCCTGTACTTTGTGGTGTGCCTATTACCTGGTTTCTTTTCTGACGGTTTTGTTTCGACCTGGTGGGTTTTAAGCCACGAAAAATTTTACCCTAAATTCTGTAATGATTTATGACCCAGAGTGCCTACTCGGGCGCCATCTATAAAGTAGTGTCTAAGGCTGAGGTATAACTCAGTCTGGCCAAGGCCACTTACAGCAAAATTTATAAGTGCTGGGACCACGGTTACCACTTGAGTATAAAATAAAGCACCAAAAAAATCTAAAAAAAGAACCATTTTCATAAAAAAAGAGCCAAAAATTGTTTCTTCCTTATTTATGTTATAATTTCAATATATTTCTCTGTCAATAAGGTAAAATCGCACATCCATTTCATTTCATAAGTGTTTTTAAACATACAAATAAAAACTAAAAATATTTCTTGTACCTTTTAATTAACTTGTTAACATTAAAAAAACCAAAACAGTCAAAATTCAATATTACTATATCCAAAACAAATTTCTTTACTTATTCGTGTTATATTTTCATTTCATTGAATAAAAAATATCTATTTTCCAATAACATAAATTTATACACTGATTCCATATCTAGAGAATTCTTAAGTTACAAGTAAAAACAAACAATTTTTGTATACCCTGAACTTATTAAAAATGAGTAAAAGAGGATCATGTAGTTGTGCAAATGTATGTAACAGCCAGAAGGAAGCATCTCCGACAGCCGAGTCATTTTAGCCTTATCCGTCTGTCTATTTGTATGAACGCGTCGATTTCAGAGTCTGTAATAGATAGAGCCCAATTTTTGGCATGTAAGTAGGTGTAAACGGTACCTACATCGAGTTTGTATCAGATATGGAAAATACCACAATAAGTTCCGAGCGAATGCACCGAAGATATGCAAGTGCGCCCCATTTTTTCAATTCAATTTGAAAATAAAAGGAGTAAAAGAAGCTAAAGGAACCACAGTACTTGGTACAGGGTATTTTGCTGTCGGGGCACTCGACCGCAACACTCTTATTTATAAGTCATTGACAGACCACACATAATTTTGATCTGTACCCTTACAGAGTTTAATACTGAATAAAATTCAAGTCTCTTTTCAATTTGGTTTTTATCAAACTTATGGCAAAAAAATTACTCTCCGCCGAATCGAAGCTGAATATATTTCTTATATATTCAACTTATTCCTTTAAGATTATAATATTAACCCCATTTTTTAAAGAAATCTTTTCTTTTTTAACTTAGCTTCTGTCATTGGCTCATTGGAAATAACTGGATCCGTTTCACATAAATTCTTCAAGTTTTCAATTAGTGTCATTATTTCAGTTTCTTTGCCGATATTGCATTGACAGGTGTGATCATAATGAGAGATTTAATATCCTCTCGTCCAAGATCAAACCGCTGCATTACTTTCAGAATCAACTCCAAGTAAAAGTCGCGTACCGTTTCCTTTACTTTTAAAGTTGTGGATTTCTCTTTGAACTGGCTATCCATACATGTATTGTTAGGCATTCAGACCAACAAAAATTTTGTCAACGCGCCATAAAAAAAAAATTTAAGACGCTAACATTAATTCCATATTCTTTGAAAAATATGAATGAATGTAATATGTGTATTATGAAAATATTGCTCTCATACTATAAAAATAGAGGGAAGCTAACTTCGGCTCGACCGAAGTTTATATACCCTTGGAGCTTGAGATATGAAAGACTTTTTCAGACCTATCTTTTGTATGACAGCTATACTATATAGTTGACCGATTTCGACAAGTCTTGGTTAAATTATGTGACATCATTAAAAACTTGTAAACACGAGCGTTGGGAGCGTTAGCACTGAAAACAAAAAAGTTTTTCTCACTAAAACTAGTTTATCAACCGATCGTTCATATAGCAGCTTTATGCTAAAGTCATCCGATCCGAACGGTTCCGACAAATGTGCAGCGTATATGTATCAAAAGACTTCATGCAAAGTTTGGTTAAGATAGCTTTTAAACTGACGGAGGAGATAGCATAGAAACAGACAGACAGACGGACATGGCTATATCAACTCAGCTCGTCATGCTGATCAAGAATATATTACTTTACGTGGTCGGAGATGTTTCCTTCTCTGCGTTACAAACATCCGGACAATTTCAATATACCCTCTCCAAGGGTACAAAAATATACTTGGGATATTTACAACTAACAGTTAGTGTTGCCAGCGAAAAATATCCAGGATCTAAATTAGGTGTCGACTAATGTTTTAATTTTTTTTGCTTAAGCCAATTATAAGAAAAAAGAGCCAAAACGAGCAAATTCCAATAAAAAAGTGCCAGTGCACCAACAGGAAAAAAAAACACCAGTTTTGGTGCAAAAACACCAAGTGTGGCAACCGTGCCTAGAGCAGAAATAGTTACGACCACACCTGAGGTTAACACCTAGAGCAGAAATAGAAGTAGTCCATGTCTGAGGTCAACACCTGGAGCAGAAATAGAAGAACACTGTATCCGAGGTTTATCACCTTTGCAGAAAATAGTGTCCAGCTATATCCGAGGTTAACACCTAGCAGAAACGGGCGCCGACTATATCCGAGGTTATCACCTAGAGCAGGGTAGGCGTAAGCTTTAACTGAGGTTCACCCAAAGCAGAAACAATAGCAGACCAAGTCCGAGGTTACCACCTAGAGCAGATTTGGGGTACGCTATATCTGAGGTTTATCACCTATGGCAGAAAATAGTGTCCAGCTAAATCCGAGGTTAACACCTAGAGCAGAAATGGTCGTCTATTATATCCGAGGTTTCCCCTCCTACAATTGAGAATGGCGGCCGTGACACGTGGCTCGTCTATGACCGCCCGCGCCTGAGGTTAAACACCTGGGGCAGACGCACGAGATCGAAAGCTGCTGCTCGCTGTGCCTGTGTGTGTGAGTGCGTATGCGTAAGTTTGCCAAGCGCCGGCGTCTGCCTCTGCCTCTGCTCGCTGTCGCCCGGCGGTGCCTGTGTGTGTGAGTGCGTATGCGGGCTTCGCTGATGTATGGGTGGCGGTTATTTTCAAAACTGGCTGCTTAGTGGTGGTCTATCGTTTTAAACACAGTGGTTTGTTTTCATTGCCTCTTTATGAGGACTTTAATACACTTACAAGCTGAGGGAATATGTATAGGCTTACGTGCTAGAAAAATAGGACAAAACTAAACCTAAGGAAAAGAACTAAAACTAAAAGTGAACTAAAAAAGGTACTTCCAAAATGTGACGTTGTACGCTGCGTCACAATAATGATTAGCTAACCTCTGAAAAGGAAAGAACGATTTAGTTTCTAGATTTTTATCCATATCGGTTTAATTGCAACTATATCAGGAAAGCAGCTCTGACCAAATTACTTTGACTGAAAGTGGAGATGAAGTCGATTTATATACGAATTTGTTTGAAAAGAAAGAGGACAATACAAAGTTATTGTTTAAGTGACCTTTTTGATTGAAAATCATAGAACTTTTTTAAGCAGGCTCTATGTCATTTAAGTAAGGATTTTGTCCACAACTTTTCTAAAACAAGACAAGCGCAACACCACAAGTATTTTAGTTTAGTATTTTCACAAAAC
The DNA here is from genome assembly GCA_018904275.1 of Lordiphosa clarofinis. Classification (NCBI taxonomy): domain Eukaryota; kingdom Metazoa; phylum Arthropoda; class Insecta; order Diptera; family Drosophilidae; genus Lordiphosa; species Lordiphosa clarofinis. The sequence continues at coordinate 1,574,925 of JAEIGQ010000062.1, read as the reverse complement.
AGTTTAATGACTTCAATCAGGGTTTTCCTGAGAATTTAACGTTAACAAAATAAAAACCAGAAAGCAAATCTAACTTCGGCTGTGTCAAAGTTTTATTTTACTATAAATAGCTGGCCTCAACGGTTAGCGATTTCGATCAAATATCGCAGAGCATTTTGAAAACATGCAAAATTTAATAATGACCGAGTTTAAGAACGCTTACATTATAAACAAAAAAGTTTTTCTCACTAAAAGCCATATTCCGACCCATCGTTCCTATGGCAGCTACAAGAAGTAGACATCCGCAGCGTGCAATCAAAAGAAGACTTTGTGCAAAATTTCAGCTCGATATCTTCAAAACTGAGGGAGCAGACAGACGTGCGGCCGGACAGAGAAAGCTAAATCGACTCAGCTTGTCATGATGTTCAAGAGTATATTTAATTCATGTGGTCGGAGATTATTACTTGAATGCGTTGCAAACTTCTGGTCAAATTTATAATTTAATTGATGTACTGGTCACAAAACTCGACAAAGATTACAGAACTCTATTAACTATTTAAAGTTATTCTTGTTGTTCCAGCTACCCACCCAAGTAAGCGTACAACGTTGATTTTCCGCTAAAAAATTAGATCTACGGAAAACTTTTGGTACGTACCAGAACCGGAACTGAATCTCGACTCGGTTCAATACCTGGTTACTAGTGTTTTACAATCAGAAACAAGTGAGAAAGTCGGTCAAGCCCGACTATGTCATACTCTGTACCAAGAGCAGGAGCTAAATGCAACGTTTCTGCTGCGCTCATCTCTAAGTTTCTCTCTCTCTCCCTCTCTCTTTCACTCACACGTTGTTGAATAAAAATGCGGTGTTGGTTGTGTGCGCGTGGGAGGGGGTGGGGGAGGGGGGAATTTATTTTTGGTCATAACTTGAGAACCGCTCATCCGATCTTTATCATTTCTTCGGCAAATCGATACATTTTGCTAATTACTAACTATCTCTAAAAGGTACGAATCGTCTATCTTCAAAACTGTAGGAGATATAACGTTTTTTCGAAATTGCGGGGGCGGGAGGGGGCGTGCCCAAAATTGAAAATAAACTTGATCTGCCTGCAGCTATAAGAAGCATTTGTTCCATACATGTCAAACCTCTATCTCTTACCATCTCCGAGATCTGTTTGTTCATACGGACGGACGGACGGACGGACGGACAGACAGACGGACAGACAGACGGACAGACGGACAGACGGACAGACGGACAGACGGACATGGCTATATCGACTCGGCTGTTGATGCTGATCAAGAATATATATACTTTATAGGGTCGGAAATGATTCCTTCTTCCTGTTACATACTTTTGCACAAACTTAATATACTCTATGTACCTTCGGTACAGAGTATAAAAAGTTTAGGAAAGCTACTTTTGGCTTGTTTAGTTTATATACCCTTGGAGCATGATGTGTGCGTCAGTTTGTTATTTGCCAGCAATACGATAATATATTGCTCCGATTTTGATCAAACTCTCCAAAGTTGTGTGAAAACAGATAATATTCATAACTGAATAGTATAAAGACGCTACTTTTTCGAACGATCGTTCCCACGGCCGATCTGGCCAGTTTCGACAAAATGCAGCGTATTTGTTTCAAAAGACTTTGTGCTAATTAAGTTAAGATAGCTTTGAAACTGACGAAGGAGATAGCATAGAAACAGACAGGCGGACAGACAGACATGGCTAAATTAATTCAGCTCCTCATACAGATCAAGATTATATATACTTTATGTGGTAATCAAAAAACTGAAAATATGTTAAATTGAAAGAGAAAAAGGACTACCAACAAATATTTTCTAAGATTTTTAATATTAGCAGAAAAGTTTTCAGAATTATTTTAGCTGGGAAAAAAGAACCGATTTTATAAAAAAAATAACCACATTTTCCATAATAAAATCCAAAATTGTCTATCTTATGAGCAAAATTAAAACATCGTGTTGGGATTTTCTGTACATACAGCAGTACAGCTTACATAAAAACTCATTTTGCTGAAAAACATTAATTAATGTGGTCACAGGACTTACAAATGTAAACAAACCTCGCTCAACACACGTTTATGCGAATATCTCGTAAGCCTGACGTTCTGGGGTTAAAAGGATAATTGTTTTGAATTCAGCGGCCAAAAACATATGTCGAAAGATTTCTATTTTCTCTGTCGCAAAAGTTGGCCTTGTTTTAAAAACCTGTGTTATTTTTAATGAATTACACAGTGCTACAGGGCGAAATAACCTGGGTATTGGCATAGCCTACGCTGTAGAGCAGGTCGCGTATAGCACTTCCTCATACTTGGTTTTCCTCGGGGACCCCCAAAATCTGAAGTTATGGCCCAAAAACCGCTTTTTGCTATTTTACCTCACTTAAATAGATATAACTCGCGAATGGACCGTCTGATTGCTCATAACCTTATCAATTTCGATAGCGACGAGAGGAATCTAATACATTTTAGTCAATGGTTTGACTAATTTAACGCGATGGCTGAGTAATGCGGCTTACAGATCTGGCATTTTCCATTTTTTTTGAGAAATTTGTACTTTGACCATCACTGGTTTAACTATTTTATTCTATGCGATTTTTCCTTAAAGTTTGTAGTAAAAGCCCATTTAATTCTCCGTCGAACGGTTGTTGTCCCAATGAATTTGGAGACCGTTTGACGAAGTTATTCGCGCATTTCTAAGTACACCTCGACAATCTAGTATTTTTTTTAGTGTGCTAACATATTTATGTTTGCTTTCACATAATTGCCCCTAAAAGTAAACTCAGTTTTGATTTGGCGCCAGATTCAAATAATATTTTTAAATGCTTAAAATGCAAATATATATAAACTTCCATGTATCAAAATTTTTTCGCAAATATTAACGGTCCCTGAATACTGTTATCTAGCTTAAAAATAAATTGAGCTATACTGAATAGATGTGGGCTGCAAGTGGTTGTTATTATTTTTTAATGAGCTGAAATTGGCATATTAAACGAAAGAGCCGTGCACAGCAAGAATCGTATACTGGTAGGCACGGTTAAGGCTTGTGAAAAGCAGATTGCTCTCGTGGCGCAAGCCTTGGCCACGCCTGGACATAGCTGGTCTAATGCAGAGAATTTAGCTGCGTATTCTATTTAATGATAAACCCCATTGGTACCTAAGAAATTACTTTTCAAGTCCACAAACAAGGCCCAATGATAACTGTCTAACCACGATTGTAGAGAACCGCGAAAAAATACCATGGATGACCAATGATGAAGAATATAAAAATCACTATAACAGGAGGATGGACGAACCATTAAATATCAAATAAAAACCAAAGTGGACCGCGCCAAGTAAAAATGAGAAGAAAATGACATGAGCTTGCACTTAAGCAGCGATGGGTAATGCATAGCCCGTTTGGGCCGTGACGCCCGGCCCGTTATCCTCAGCGCATAATAAATTGCCTTCTTTTGAGGCAAGCTGTGTGTCGACGTCAGCCTGCATAAGCACACAGCGAAGCAAGTGCAGTATGGGCGACTTTAATTCGCTTATAAGGGTGGTTTGTGCTGTTTCTACAAAATAGCTTAACTTGCCGCAATAGGTAACATTATTGGAGAGCGTTAATCTTGGCCCAGAAATCGTGAAGCATTGAAGTTTATGTTTATTTCATTTCATTTTAAGTATTTAAAAATATTATTTGAATCTGGCGCCAAATCAAAACTGAGTTTACTTTTAGGGGCAATTATGTGAAAGCAAACATAAATATGTTAGCACACTAAAAAAAAATACTAGATTGTCGAGGTGTACTTAGAAATGCGCGAATAACTTCGTCAAACGGTCTCCAAATTCATTGGGACAACAACCGTTCGACGGAGAATTAAATGGGCTTTTACTACAAACTTTAAGGAAAAATCGCATAGAATAAAATAGTTAAACCAGTGATGGTCAAAGTACAAATTTCTCAAAAAAAATGGAAAATGCCAGATCTGTAAGCCGCATTACTCAGCCATCGCGTTAAATTAGTCAAACCATTGACTAAAATGTATTAGATTCCTCTCGTCGCTATCGAAATTGATAAGGTTATGAGCAATCAGACGGTCCATTCGCGAGTTATATCTATTTAAGTGAGGTAAAATAGCAAAAAGCGGTTTTTGGGCCATAACTTCAGATTTTGGGGGTCCCCGAGGAAAACCAAGTATGAGGAAGTGCTATACGCGACCTGCTCTACAGCGTAGGCTATGCCAATACCCAGGTTATTACAATTTTTGGAAATTTGTAGCACTGTGTTATTAATAACACTAGTTTACAGCCAAAAAGACCCAATTCTACTGAAAATTTTTTTTAGTGTAGTTTGGAATGGTGATCTCAAAAATCAATTTCAAAAATTTTTTCATGGCTCCGTTTTTGAAATATAATTTTTTTTTATGTTTTGGTAGGGGCACTTACATTTTAAGCCATATCTCACTTTATAATTGTCAGATAGAGTCAAGCAAGATAAGAATCGAAAGGTTATTTCGCTGCCGGTAATCGAGTAGAGCATTGTTTTAAAATCGGTTCATTAGTTTGACTACAATATCCAAAAATATTTCGAAAATATTGATTTTTTGCTCGAAAATTCATTTTTGGTTTTTGGTTATTTTTATTTTTTCTACATAAGAACCGCACATCTACGAAGAAAAACAGATATCGATGACCAAAATCTGTGAACAAACACAGGAGCTGTAAGTCATTTAGTGCAAAAAAATGTGATATTTTCCTTAATATTTTAAAATAAATTTTCGTTTGCTTCGACTTTTGTTCCGTATTTAATTTTTATTTTTGTTCTGGCTTTTCGTTCACTTCATAATTTGACCAAAAAACGAAGAAAAGTACAATGTTAATTTTTGGAAACACACAATATACTCAAATTTGACTGTTAGTTCCTCTACTCAATTTGATCCATCTATGGTACGTGTTACACGATTTTCCTCACAAATACCTTATTTTCTTCGTAAAAGTGCGATTCTTAAGTAGAAAAAATAAAAATAATTTTTTTGTATTTTTTTATATTTTTTCTAGTCGTTTAAAAATGAAATTTCTTGGATTTTGGAGCAAAAATCGATTTTTTTGAAATATTCTTGGTTGTTGAATTCAAACTACTGAACCGATTTAAAAACAATGCTCCACGCAATTATTGGCAGCTCCATTACCTTTCGATTTATTTCTTACTTGACTCTATCTGACAATTATGAACTGAGATATGGCTTAAAATGTAAGAGTACCTACCAAAAAAATTTAAAAAATTAATATTTCAAAAACGGAGCCATGAAAAAATTTTTGAAATCGATTTTTTAGATCACCATTCCAAACTATACTAAGAAAAATTTTCAGCTGAAATGGGTCATTTTTTTTTTTTATTTTTGTAAACTAGTGTAATCTTAACTATTTATACAATTTTACAAGCTTCAAGATTTTTGGGCTGTTTTGATCTACACCTTCTATTTAATGGTTATTATGATAATCTTAACTTATAAGAGAATTTAGGAAATTTGCTTACTTTTGTCCAGTTCGGTTTAAATTTCCTACGTATACACGTCTACTTGAACCGTATGTATATCAAATATTCGTAATCTAATCTTTGGTCATATAAAAAATTTCAAAATTTTTAAAAGTTGGATTAACACATCCTTTTACTGTTCTACATTTCCATCCATCAAGTATTCATTATAATCTTAGTTCATACACAAAATTGTCCAAGTTCGCAATATATAACTCTTATTTACCAAACCCTTCGCTTTGGTAAATACCCAAATGAAAATTTGGCAAAATTTGCGGTTTTGGCTCTAACCTTCTTGTAAACGCATACAAATGCAATAATAATGTTAGGTCCGTTGTTTTTTTATTATTTCATCAACTTTTTCAATTTACCTGCCCGCTTATGCGTCTTTTTGTTAATCCAAACTCATATGAGAATTTTTAAAATCTTTCAACCGTTTGGGACATTTCAATCTAGACCTGCTATGACCTGACCCTGACCTTTTTGTTAATACTCAAGTAAAAATTTGGAAAATTTCGCGGTTTTTGGACCATTTTAAGCTCATAAGAAAAAATAGCAACTCTTGCGATGTGTTTATGTGTTCGATCGGTCTGCAACTTCTATTTAGCAGTCGAAATTCGGCATCTATCAAATCTTTTCAATAATCTAAGGTCCAAAAAGCTTTTTTTTTTTTATTTTTTACCATTGGATCTGCACTTTCTACTTACCAACGCCTGTATTGTCATCTAACCATTAAGCGCTTTCTTAAATACTCTTATTGTTGAGACCATGAAGTTGAGTACCAAAAAATGCGCTTTTTATACTCTGTACCGAAGGTACATAGAGTATATGAAGTTTGTGCAAAAGTATTTAACAGAGAGAAGGAGTCATTTCCGACCCTATGAAGTATATATGGGCATTTCCATGACGTCGAACGGGACAATCGTACGCATTTAAACATTCAAAAAAGTCAAAATTAAAGGGATTTTTATTTTCACAACAGGCTTAACTTATAGCTCTTCAATAGCCCTACAATTAATGCAAAGATCGATTTTGGAAAAATTTTTGGTTTCAAGATAATCGCAAAAAACATGACATTTGCACGGGACAAAAATAGAAGTGGTTTTCGCGGGAAACCATTCAAACGCCGAATTCAGCGAATCCTGAAGCCATATATAAATGCGATAAATATTAGAATGTAGTGCATTGATATCTTTTTAAAATGGTTTTTATTTTACCCAAAAATAATTTACAGGTTTTTCAAAATGTAAGCTTAGGCATTTTCGCACGGGACATGTCGCACGCACAGTTTTTTCCATCATTATATTTATGTGGTTTCTTCTATAATGCGAAGCAAAAACTTACAGTAAATTGTATTGACATAGTTTCTCATGGTTTCTTATGCATTCAGGTATACCCCTTTGAACCATCAGAAAGATTTTAGATAGCGAAAGTACATGTAATCTAAAGTCACTTTTTTCCAAAAAATTAAGCAATTTTAATGTGAAAATGAGAAAAATTACGCTAGCCCGGCCGTGAAACCGTGTATATCCAATTGAGTTATTAGCGAATGTAAGATTAGCCCACTATAGTTTAATTTGGCTGTATCCCTATAAATATTTGATAAAATGTAGTGTTTTTAACCAGTTTTAACTATTTGGCCCAGGTTGACCTTTTGGTGGAAATGCCCATATATATATATATATATATTAGCAAATAGCCCGTCACGCTTCGCTGCGCCTTCAACAGTATATAACCAACGCACACTCACTTACCACCCACTTCAGGCCCACGTCCCACCCACTTCCCGCACATTTACCGCCCACATCGCACCCACATCCCACCCACTTTCCGCCAACTTCGCACCTACATCCCACCCACATTCCACCCACTTGCCACCAACATACCGCACACTTCCCTCCCACATCCCACCCACATCCGTCCCACATCCTACCCACATCCCTCCCACATTCCTCCCACTTACCGGCACATTCCACCCACATCCCATCCACTTCCCATTTCCATCCCACCCATTTCCCACCTACATCCCACCACTTGCCCACATTCCACTTCCCGCCCACTTGCCACCAACATCCCACACACATTCCACCCACTTGCCACCCACATACCACACACTTCCCGCCATCTTCCCGTCCACTTCCCATTAACATCCCACCCACGTCCCTCGCACTTTCGGCCACATTTCACCCACTTTACATCCACTTACCACCCATTTCCAAAACACCTTTCCACCCACATCCCATTCACTTCACAGTCAGCATACTGGCGATATTTCCAACATCGGAAAATGAAAAACAAAATAAACTCTCATTTTGACCTTACAATCCGAGTTTCAAGCCAATCGGATGAAAAATAGTTTTTGCATGCAGAATTTTCCGGCCATTTTCCTCGCGGGCGGCTTTACCGACATTGAAAAATCACATTTCAAATTCTTTCGTATTTTGTCCGTACAAACCGAGTTTCAAGCCAATCGTATGATAAAGACTTTTCTGGATTCAGAATTTTCCGGCCATTTGCCTCGTGTGCGGATTTTCCAAAATCGGGAAAACACGTGTCAAATTATTTCGCGTACTATGCTTACAACTTATGTTTTGTTATGTGTAATTTTGAAAATGAATTTGGCGCTAATCGCTGGCAACTAAAGTTTCGCCCATACAACCTTGACCACCCACTTTCCATCCAGCGGGGTGAATTTTCCGGAAGATTGGTATGCAGTTATTGTCGAATTTTCATATAGATCTTTTAAAATGAGTTTGAACTTGATCGGATGAAAAACAAAAAAGTTTCATACAACTGTTTTCGGCGAATTTTCCACATTTGCCGACAGAATTTTCCAAAATCCGTTCTTAGTACTCACTTTCACCATAAGATAAAACTACTGTGAAAATCTCATCTTCCTATCTTTTATGGTTAAGGCTGTGCGACGGTCACCAGTCAGTCAGTCAGTCAGTCAGTCAGTCAGGTTGAACTTTTTTATATATATAGATATATATATATATAATATATATATTCTTGATCAGCATCCGTCTGTCTGTCCGTCCGTCCGTATGGACGAACAGATCTCGTTTAAATAAAAAACCACATAAAAAGGCTTAATTTAGTTTTTACTTGCGGGGTGTCTACCCTCCGCAGTCAAGTTCGAAAGGGTTTGTGAATAAGCTAAGAAAATGAAATCGCTCGAAGTTCTGTGGCATGGCGAAAATATTCGAGCGATTTGCAAATCGCTAAAGGCCAAATCGCAAGTGAATTCTGTGGCACCCCTGATAATTTAAGGGTGTTTTGTATCCATATTCTTATGTTGTCCGCATATTTGAGGTACTACTAAAACTTTTATTTCCCTTCATAATAAAAGTTTAATAAAAATTCATAAGAAAAATGCAACAAATATTCTGCTTCCAAGAAAAAAATAAAACTTCATATCTCGAAATGGAGTTTTTCAAATGTATGCTTTGTATTCCGCTTCTGTATTCGTATAAAGTTTATAGGTGATCAGGCGTATTTTCAGGTATCTATTATTACCCTGATAAATTTGGATTCATATTTTGAAAATAATAATATAAATGGTATGTTAACAATTTAACAAATATAAAGAAATTAGATACACTCCGCCGATATACGAGATTGAAACCAGGGGTGCGCGCGAGTGGTTTGCTGAATCGTGTTGGTTCACTAAGAGAAAGGGACCAACGGTTTAACTCCGAAGCGGAACGGCAAAGTTCGAAAAGCTTTTTAATGGCTAGTTACTGCTAGAGCCAATAGCTGGTGAAGGTGACCGGATGCGTAAAAGCTGTTTTTTAATAAAAACGAGAATGGCAAGGCTAACTTCGCCTGTGCCGAAGTTTTGATACACTTGAAAACGCTTGTCTCAACGATTAGCGACTTCGACCAAACTTCGCAGATCAGCTTAAAAACATTTAATATTTCCCATGACCATGATAGGGACCGTTAACATTGAGGGCGGTTCCGATATATTAGCAGAATGCAGACAAAAGAAGACTCTAAGCAAAGTTTCAGTTCGCTAGCTTCAAAACTGAGGGACTAGTTCGCGTAGAAACAGACAGACAGACGGACAAAGCTTAATCGACTCAGCTCGTCATGCTGATCAAGAATATATATAGTTTATAGGGTCGGAGATGATTCCTTCTATGTGTTGCAAACTTCTGGTCCGAGTAGGGATCGAACCCACGAAACCCCCGCACAGCAGGCCAGCACACTAACCACTGGGCTACACCCAGCCACAATGTTTGCTTTAAGGTATGTTATTATTGGCGCAGCAGTCGAATTTTTCACTTTACAAAATATTAACTTATAGGAGGACGATGTTCACGCCTTCTTTTGGGGCCCCACATGAAAAATGGACTGTTGTGGGCTGAAGGGGAAGAGACATAATGGGGTTAAAAACGTGCCATGAACCAATAAGGCCGGGTTTACATTGGGGCACAGCGCGGCACGTTTCAGTGTCACAGCGCAATGTGAACGTCAAATGGCTTGTCACAGAAATCGTGTGTCACAGGAATGAGTACTTTTCAATGTGAACACCGGTACTTATTTGGCGTCACTGTGCTTCTGTGCCGGAGGGTGGCACGTTTGTGACAACAATTAATTGAAAAGCTGATTCCAATGAGTTAGCTCAAAAGTAGCTCATTGGAATTATTTTCCCTGTGACAAGCATATCGATCAAGTTCGTTTTAAGTCACACTGTGGCCATCTTGTTTTGTTTTTTTGCGAATTAAAATTTTTTTATAAAGGTAAATATGCGTCATTTATTGTGTTGTCGTGCATTTTTTTATTGTAATTATGTTAAATTAAATTTTTTTATCTGCAAGAAATGAATGCGCGAAAGGCGAAAAAACTAGTGGCCCGAGCTGTTGTGGCGTTGTGGGTGCAGGACGAATATACGAAGATGACAATGATGATGAACCCAAGCCACCGCGCTCTTGCTGGATCGACAAAATTATTTTGACTCGAAGAGAAGAGGCATGTTTGCCAAGTTCAACGGAGAGTTGCGAAGTATTCCGCACAAATTAAAAAATTATGTGCGCATGGATGCAGCCACTTTTGATCAGCTCGTATGCTGGGTAACGCCACTTATCAGAAAGCAGACAACGTATTGCGCTATTCGGCATCAGGATCCAGAGTTGGCATCGCTCTCATACGAGTTTAGAATGTCAAAGGCAACAACAAGTGGAATAAAAAGTAATTATATATGTTTATTTATTTGATACGTGTACTTTTTCCATAGCATTGGTGCTTTAGATAGAGAGCACCTTCTTATCCAAGAACCACAAGTCTGTTGTCTGCAAAAATGTGAATAAAAATACAATTTCATGCCGGGAAGCTTTTTTATTGAATTGTGCACTTACTCGATATGTGTGTTCGCAAACTGTTCCATTTGTCGACAACGTCTTTCTAGGTGACGGCAAGCTGACTGGCAATGCTGCTCCAGCCAGACTCCTTGGTATCACAATGTTTATAATTGGCAGTGGTCACATTCCAGAGGCATTCCGACTCCTAGACGGATGCAATAATGGATCGAATCGGCATTCCACTGCATGGCCACACGGCGATCGCGATTTATAGTTTTTGACTTCTCTATTCTTTTTTTTAATTGTTGCTGGTGTTGTTTACGTTATTTAGGCGGAGCTGGCTCACAGTTCAATGTTCACTTTTGTAAGCAAAAGGTGGCGCTCTGTGACAACGGCAAGATGCGATCACATCAAAAGTACTCATTTGGATAGTCACAGCGCCATGGCACAGCACTTTGGACTTCTGAGGACTTTGGTCAATGTAAACCCGGCCTAAGGTTTTCGTCACTTTTCCAATCATATTCAATCAAACATTCGACATATAAATGTAAAGAATATTATTTAATTATTTATTAGCAAAAACAAACTGAGTTTCTTCACGTAAATTCAATATAATTCGCCGTCCACCGAGAAATAATTGTTCTAGAATTTTTAGAGCTACTTTCCTCAGAGTAAACAATGCACAATGTTTATTTTTGTATTCCAGGTGAATTTAAAATTTGTAACGTCTTTTGTCGAAAGCAGATGACCTTCCAAAACATCGATAAGACTTGGCAGTCGATATATCGATAGTCGGGAGCACGACTCACGATTCATTTCGTCTTCTCTGTAATCGTCTTCTCTGCAATCGTCCGTTGACCAGCAGCTTGCAGTTGTGAAATACAAACTAATTAAGTAATTGTTCAATTGGATCAAATCAGGTAAATATTTAAGGAATATCTCTTTTCCATAAACAAAGCAGTCTTGTTGAAATATTTGTGAGAAACTCAGTTTATTTTTATGAAACAGGACTTAACATTGGCTTTCGTGTTGTCGGCCATATTGAATTTAATGTGTGCATGTATGTATGTGTTTATGGGAATGCAATTGTGATTTTTTTCTGTGTTTTTTGCAGCGCAATTTAAGGAAAAGATGCCAAAAGTTAAGAAGCAGTCTTCAATCCAAAATCAGGATGCCATATTCCGCAAGCCGTACCCGGTCAGTGATACAAATACTGCTGGAGGCGCCGGCATCAATTGGGGCAAAGCCAGGTCCAATGCGAACGCAAACACAAGTACCTCCCTTCCCAATCCCAACAATAACTGTAAGGGCTTACTCAAGTCGTACATGAAGTTTCACAACTCATCAGTCGAGAACATCAAGAAGAGCCATTTGGAAATTGTGAAGAAGGCGCAACAAATAGACAAGTCCATTGCGCAGAAAAACCAAGAGTGTGAAAGTCTCAAAAAACAGTAAGTGTTCACGCATTCATACATACATACACAGTAGTGTTAGTGCCATCTCTCTCTGACTCACACTTAAATTGTAAAGCTGCTATCACACTTAGCTTGGAGAACAATGGCTGAGGCCACCATCAATGATTATAAAATGCATAGATTGGACAATTCCAGTGGCGTAGCATGTGGGGGTTAAATGTATATATAGGTATAATGGTTAAATCTCCCCTCCCCTAGCCGACATGGAATATATTTTTAAAATTTAAATGCAAAATACAATACTAAGAAAGAAGCATCTAAAAACAAATCAGTAAATTTGAACCTTTTAAGTAAAAGGCCCTCTTCTGGTCTAAGCCGCTAAATTTTACATGTTTTTTTAAAATTCGAGGAGAGAAATCGGGATGAGATTTTCTAATTCTGTTTTTTTGTATTTGGTTGTACAATTCATTATAAAAAAACAAAATTAAAAATTTGTGAATGCGAGGGCTGTTCAAAAAGTTCTCGGGATTTAAAGTAGGATCTTCAAAAAGAAGATGTGTCGATGGTACCCACGTTTCCGGGAGTAACTATTATCAGAAAGCAAAACGGAAGATGGGAAGTTTGATAGTAAGAATGCCTTTATCGTCCGTAGCAGAATTGTAAAAATTAAATTGAATTTAAAAAAAATTGCGGCCTTTCAAAAACGAAAAATCGATTTTTATCGATTTAGGGACTATAACCAAATTCTTATTAATTCTGCGTCCATAAAGTCTACATCATCAAAATCGGTTCGGTAAAACTTGAGAAAATGTGGGCACCATTTTGAAAAACATGTTTTCGAGAAAAACGCGTTCAAAGATTGGAGGAAATTGACATTGCTTGTTTTATCGAAATCATTGATCGACAAAAACGGCTATTTCTTCTAAAGCATTTCGAATTTCGGAAAATCCTTTTGGGATAATATTTTTGAATATCTAAGCTAAAAAATAAAAAAATAGAGGCAACCTAACTTCGGCTCGACCGAAGTTTATATACCCTTGGAGCTTGATATATGCCTGACAGTTTGTATGGCAGCTATACTATATAGTGGTCCGATTTCGAAAAATCTTGTTAAAATTATGTAAAATCATTGAAAACTTATAAATACGAGCGTTGGGAGCGATATCTTTGAAAACAAAAAAGTTTTTTCAATAAGACTTTTTTTCAGACCTAACTTTTGTATTGCAGCTATACTATATAGTAGTCCGATTTCGAAAAATTTTGGTGAAATTATGTTAAATCATTAAAAACTTATAAATACGGGCGTTGGGAGCTATAACATTGAAAACAAAAAAGTTTTTCTCACTAAGACTTTTTTTCAAACCTAACTTTTGTATGGCAGCTATACTATATAGTTGTCCGATTTTGACAAGGCTTGGTGAAATTATGTGAAATCATTAAAAACTTATTAATACGAGCGTTGGGAGCGATAGCATTAAAGACATAAAAGTTTTTCTCACTAAAACTAGTTTTTCAACCGATCGTTCCTATGGGAGCTATATGCTATAGTCATCCGATCCGGCCGGTTCCGACAAATGTGCAGCGTATTTATACCAAAAGACTTCGTGCAAAGTTTGGTTAAGATAGCTTTAAAACTGACGGAGGAGATAGCATAGAAACAGACGGACGGACGGACGGACGGACGGACGGACGGACAGACGGACATGGCTATATCAACTCAGCTCGTCATGCTGATCAAGAATATATATACTTTATGTGGTCGGAGATGCTTCCTTCTATGCGTTACAAACATCCGGACAATTTTAATATACCCTCTCCAAGGGTATAAAAACAAAAAAATATTGAAAAAATAACACTAGTTTACAAAACAATAAAAATTTCGCGATCCCGAACATTTGGTAGCAATTCCTTGTGTAAGTCCTTTCGCTGAGTCCAAATATCCAATCCGCAAATTTTTTTATGGGGCCGTTTTCGAGAAATCACGGAACAGCTAGTTTTTTGATTTGTAAAAAAAAAGTACCTTTAGAAAAATGCATACATCTTTGGTACCGGTTCTTTCATTATGAACAGGTAATGCTTACTTGGAAGGTAATTGAACGCCCTATCATTCGTTGATACACCACTTCTTAATCCGGTGCTGGACCTCGGCGTTATAAAGGCTTATATCGGCAACTTTGCATTAAATTTATCACTTTTTTGAAAAAAGCTAGATTTTAAGTGCGATTTTCACCACGAAAAAAACTTGTGTAAAATTTATTATATTGGTGGTCACTAAGATTTATCTATTAAAAATACAACGCCACAGTTTATTAAAATCCGATGAAGAATAAAGAAGTTATTGGCATTTTAGTAAAAAATTGAAGGTTTCAACTTCAACCAAATTGACTTAGTTTGACTGTTTTATGTTCGTCACAGGAGGCATAGTTAAAATTCAATCAATTCTATTTAAGGGCTACTATGACCTGACAAATTTATTTTGTACCTGGTTAAGTTTTTTTGTGATTGAGGTTGAAGAATGAGTGCAAGACGTCAAATTGAATGCAAGAATAATCTTGGGATGCTTGCGGGCATTACATATTTTCGACTCCGCTAACAATTTCAATGACAAGGCATATAGAAAATCGATTATATATTGAATATTCATATTAAATTGTATATAAGTCTTGATTGTGCATATTTTATAACACAGTTAACACTCAAAATAGCCTGGGAACGGGACCAAAAAATTGTGAAACAAGAGGCCTCAGATAGCAACACCACATACCCAGTTTATTTTTCATCACGTCTAGTTCGTGTTTAATGGTGAAGGGATTCACACATTTGTTATACCCAATTCCCGACTCCAATGGACAAGCAATTAGAACTAGAATCAGAAGTCTAATTTAGAAAAAAGAATCTTTGGAAAACCACTCGATAGAATTTTTGATATTACGATAGGATTAAAAATTTCATTTTTAAATATAGAGGCCAGCTAACTTCGGCTCGACCGAAGTTTATATACCCTTGGAGCTTGATATATGCCTGACAGTTTGTATGGCAGCTATACTATAAGTGGTCCGATTTCGACAAATCTTGTTGAAATTATGTAAAATCATTGAAAACTTATAAATACGAGCGTTGGGAGCGATAACATTGAAAACAAAAAAGTTTTTCTCACTAAGACTTTTTTTCAGACCTAACTTTTGTATGGCAGCTATACTATATAGTTGTCCGATTTCGACAAGCCTTGGTGAAATTATGTGAAATCATTGAAAACTTATAAATACGAGCGTTGGGAGCGATAACATTGAAAACAAAAAAAATTTTCTCACAAAGACTTTTTTTCAGACCTAACTTTTGTATGGCAGCTATACTATATAGTTGTCCGATTTCGACAAGCCTTGGTGAAATTATGTGAAATCATTAAAAACTTATAAATACGAGCGTTGAGAGCGATTGTATTGAAAACAAAAAAGTTTTTCTCACTAAAACTAGTTTTTCGACCGATCGTTCCTATGACAGCTATATGCTATAGTCATCCGACCTGGCCGGTTCCGACAAATGTGCAGCGTATTTATACCAAAAGACTGTGTGCAAAGTTTGGTTAAGATAGCTTTAAAACTGACGGAGGAGATAGCATAGAAACAGACGGACGGACGGACGGACAGACGGACATGGCTATATCAACTCATCTCGTCATGCTGATCAAGAATATATATACTTTATGTGGTCGGAGATGCTTCCTTCTATGCGTTACAAACCAAGGCTGCAAACCTCTAAAATTTTGCACAAGGTTCGGTTCGGGGGTTCGAACCCGTGGTAAAGTCTGGGGTTCGGTTCGCGGACCGGTTCCTGAAACCCCTGAACCCAAGGTTCTGGTTCGAACCTCGGTTCGCTTGAACATAAAAGCTAAGTTTCCATTCATTAATACTCATTTTTTATTAACTAGATAAAAAAGTTTTTAAATTCATTCGCTAGCACTGACAAAGTTAGAGAGCTGCTTAGTTTAAGTTAATTAGCATTATCAGCCATGCTCCCATTTTCGCTTTCGCAAAAAACTTTCCGATTCCAAGTCCAAATTTGCTTTAAAAACCGGTTTGAAATAGCAAAAGATTTACGAAAGTGAAAATGGGAGCATGGCTGCATATCTTTTAAGAGCTGTTCATCTATACTAGCTTAATGATTAGAAAAATCAAACTTGAGTGTTGAAAAGGCACTGAGAATTTCAATATCCCTGGTTCTCAGGTACCATTCAGCTCCCGTAATGCGCCTAAGCATTTTTGCCTGGACCTCTCTAATCCTTGTCAGGTGAATCTTCGCGGCGATTCCATAAATTTATAGGCCGTGTCTCCATAAAGGAACTAGAATCGCCTTGCAAATTAAGACTTTATTTCTGAATGACAGCTTGTTCTTGGAGTTCAGGAGCCACCCCATGATACTTGCTTTGGCAGCCACTGCCTGAGCTATTGCCTTAAGATATGGTGTCCAATAGTCAGTTTCATCACAAGGTATTAATGGACTGCTGTATGCTCCATAAGCTGACCGTGCAACACCATGTAGTCCTGGGCAGGTGACACGACGGGTGGAATAAGTCACCGAAGCACACTTGTCCGTGTTATGGCAATGTTCCATCTAGCGGCCCAGTTGCTAAACTTATTCAGGTATTCTTGAAGGGAATCTGTGTTAAGAATACTGAGAACACGTAGTAATAAACCATGATTTGTTGAAGATTTTAGAACATTTTCTTGACATGAAAAGCAAGCGTAATAAAAATCAATTGGTTGCGAATCGTTCAGCTCTAAAGAAGTTCTATAAATTGGAACTACGGTTCAATCAAATATTTTAGATGGAACTCGTTTAAAAAACTCTGAATGCAAAAACCTTTAGAAGGTAGTTTGCGCTTCCCCTTTTGTAGATAGAGTTCTATCGAGCCACACAGCACTAGTTTTTTCAACATTTCTATAAGCAATAGATTTCATATTGTGTGAGTAGAGAGTTTCTTACAAAACTCTACTAGTGTCGAACTGAACTTCCCTAAAAATATCTTAAACTACATGGAACTTTTTTAAGCAGGCTCAAGGTCATTTAAGTTTAGGATATTGTCTAAAACTTGTCTAAAACAAGACACGCATTACACCACAAAGGAGGCTGGTTGACAGTATAGCGCTTTTTCATGAACACCAATTCAATCTTCAGCTGTCTCTGACTGTCCTTAGTGTGTAAGCAGAAGTTACCTCATGACAGAATTGCTATAACCGCGTGGGAATCCCAAAGGCAGGCTTTTAGCAAAATCCGGCATCAGCAACAAACGCCAAATACACAAAGGCCTTTGTGTGTGTGTGTGTATCCCGTGTAAACTACTTTAGAGTGTATGCAGCACAACGAACTGTAGTTATAAAGTCCTCTAGGGAATCTATTGAGGTAACTTGGTCATCGGCCAAATCAAGGAATGCATTTGCTTTACATAGCAATCTTCATTTACATAATATTCTTCAAAGTGGCATTTCTTTTAAGCTCTGCAGAGTTGTCATTGAAAAGTTCTGCTCAAACTATATTCGTTTCATAATCGACGGCGATAGTATAAGTCTGACATAGGATTGTACAACTTCTAGAATGAAAGCAGTCAGAATACAAGAAATTTCTGTATGAGTAGTTTGAAAAACTACTTGATTTTGTGAACCGAACCTAATTTTTCGAAAAAGTGGTCCGGTTCGGGTTCAGGTTCGAGGGCGCAAAATAATTAGGGGTTCGGTTTATGGTCCGGTTCGGCGAACCCAAAAAACCCGAACCGAACCGGTTCTAAGGGGTTCGGGTTCGGACCGGTTTGCAGCCTTGTTACAAAGATCCGGACAATTTTAATATACCCTCTCCAAGGGTATAAAAAGAATTTTATCATAAAAAACAAAGAAAAGTTATCTTCGGGCGTTGGTAAAGCTCACAAAATTTATACAAATGTCGTTGAAATTGTTAGCGGAGTCGAAAATAAGTAATGCCCGCAAGCGTACCAAGATTATTCTTGCATTCAATTTGACGTCTTGCACTCATTTTTCAACCTAAGTCAATCACAAAAAAACTTAACCAGGTACAAAATAAAGGGCATAGCCGGATAAGTCTGTGAAAACTGCCCCAGCAGATTTTTGAATATTTTGAATCAGGGATGGTAGCTATTATGTAGGAGGGTATGTATGCCAAATTTCAAGACAATAGGCCTATTGGTTGACGAGTAATCTGCAGAAATGCTATAACATAAATATCGATATATCTGGTCTAACATCACGTTTTACCATGAACTGTTGATTGAATATTGAAAAGATTTAAAACAGTTATCCGTTATAAAATTGTGGAATTTTTACTCTTATTCCCTTGGTCCAAAAACCGTGGTCAAAATTTTCCAAATTTAAAATGACCACTTTCCAGTTTTGACAATACCATGGAATGTTTACAGTTGATGTGTCCTCTAACCATCTAATTATTAAAAAAAAACTCAGATTTTTAAGAGTGGTGCAACATGGTCAAATTAATAAAAAACATAAAAATTTTAATATTTTAGTATTTAATTTAGTTTAAGTCTTTATCACTATCTTCGTTGGTAATGGTACTTTCACCAGTTATCTTTTGTATGGCAGCTATACTTTATAGTTGTCCGATTTGGTGAAATTGTGTGAAGGCATAGAAAACTTATAAATACGAGGTTTGTGGACGATTGCGTTGAAGACAAAAAAGTTTTTCTCACTAGAACTACTTTTTCGACCGATCGTTTCTATGGCAGCTAAACGATATAGTCATCCAATCCGGCCGAGTCCGACAATTGTACTGCGCATTCGTGCAAAGTTTGGTTAAAATAGCTTTAAAACTGACGGAGGAGATAGCATAGAAACAGACAGACAGACGGACATAGCTATATCAACTCAGCTCGTCATGCTGATCAAGATCAATGTTATGTGGTCGGTGATGCTTCCTTCTATGCGTTACAAACATCCGGACAATTTTAATATACCCTCTCCAAGGGTATAAAAAGAATTTTATCATAAAAAACAAAGAAAAGTTATCTTCGGGCGTTGGTAAAGCTCATAAAATTTATACAAATGTCGTTGAAATTGTTAGCGGAGTCGAAAATAAGTAATGCCCGCAAGCGTACCAAGATTATTCTTGCATTCAATTTGACGTCTTGCACTCATTTTTCAACCTAAGTCAATCACAAAAAAACTTAACCAGGTACAAAATAAAGGGCATAGCCGGATAAGTCTGTGAAAACTGCCCCAGCAGGTTTTTGAATATTTTGAATCAGGGATGGTAGCTATTATGTAGGAGGGTATGTATGCCAAATTTCAAGACAATAGGCCTATTGGTTGACGAGTAATCTGCAGAAATGCTATAACATAAATATCGATATATCTGGTCTAACATCACGTTTTACCATGAACTGTTGATTGAATATTGAAAAGATTTAAAACAGTTATCCGTTATAAAATTGTGGAATTTTTACTCTTATTCCTTTGGTCCAAAAACCGTGGTCAAAATTTTCCAAATTTAAAATGACCACTTTCCAGTTTTGACAATACCATGGAATGTTTACAGTTGATGTGTCCTCTAACCATCTAATTATTAAAAAAAAACTCAGATTTTTAAGAGTGGTGCAACATGGTCAAATTAATAAAAAACATAAAAATTTTAATATTTTAGTATTTAATTTAGTTTAAGTCTTTATCACTATCTTCGTTGGTAATGGTACTTTCACCAGTTGTTTTCAATATATTTGTCAACATCTCGGCAGGCTTAACGATCCTTAAATTGAACCTTGCATAAATAGCTAGTTTTTCGAAAAGGACTTAAATAACACTGTGCAACAGCCAAAAAAACTACCAAACATACACACTATGCGGAATCGATAGTGCTACCCGAACTGAGTAAAACCATTTCAGCGTTTGGCTAGATTGGTAGCACTTTTTTTTTATGGACCCTCAAAGTTTTTAAAATTGGGTGTGATAACAAAAAAAAGGTGTCATCAGATTTGGGAATACAGCTCATTCAGTTTTAGTGATAGCTGCAAACAGTCTTCGGCAAAGTTGTAGCTGACAGTCCGCAGAATAAATTTTTCTTACAAAGATTTTCAAAAAAATTATATTTTCCGGGAGTTTTTCTTAAAAAACTTTTTTGAAAAATCTATTTGTTTTTACTTTTTCGAGTATAACTTTTAAAAAATCTAAATTTTTGGCATACATTCTTTGGGAAAAATGAAGCTTTTAAGATAACAAACATCTGTTCTAAACAAGGGTTTACAATCTGAACACTTCCACATCCTCTAAATCGGCCCCAAAAGTGTGTATATCCAATAAAAATCACCTTTTTGTTATCATTCTTAATTATGTTCTCATATTTTTTTTTAACCAAAATAGCAGCTAATTTATTTATTTTTTTTTAAGCTTTTAGAGCAAAACACTACGTGTTTTACTTGTTGTAGTCCATGAATATAGAAAAAAATAATTTTTGGACGGTTTTTTGGAAATTCTCCAATTTATCAGCAAAAATGTTGCCAATTTAACACTGTAAAAAATATTTTAACAAGCTAATACATTTTTTAACAAGCTGAGATCATATTAGAGTTAATATTTAATATTTTTAATAATAATTACTAATAAAATACAATATATTAAAATAAAATAATAATTATAATTAAATAAAACGAGAAAGGCAAGGCTAACTTCGTCCGTGCCGAAGTTTTTATACACTTGAAATCGCTTGTCTCAACGGTTAGCGACTTCGACCAAACTTCGCAGATCAGCTTAAAAACATTTAATATTACCCATGACCGTGATTGAGAGCGGTAATATTGAGAAAAACCCAGTTTTTCTCAATAAAACCCATTTTCCGACCGATCATTTGTATGGCAGCCACAAGAAGTATTCATCCGATCCGGTCGGTTCCGACATATTAGCAGCGTGCAGACAAAAGAAGACTCTGTGTAAAATTTCCGCTCTCTAGCTTCAAAACTGAGGGACTAGTTCACGTAGAAACAGACAGACGGACAGACGGACGGACGGACAGACGGACGGACAAAGCTTAATCGACTCAGCTCGTCACGCTGATCAAGAATATATATACTTTATGTGGTCGGAGATGATTCCTTCTATGCGTTGCAAACTTCTGGGCAAAATTATAATACACTTTTCAAGTGTATAAAAAATTAAAATAAAATAAAAAGATTAACTCTAATATGATCTCAATTTGTTAAAAAATGTATTAGCTTGTTAAAATAATAACATAATTATAATAACAACAATAACAATAACATAATAATATAATAAAATAATAATAAATTGGAGAATTTTCAAAATACCGTCCAAAAAATTATTTTTATACCTGTTACTCGTAGAGTAAAAAGGGTATACTAAAGTCGTGCAAATGTATGTAACAGGCAGAAGGAATCATCTCCGACCATATAAAGTATATATATTCTTGATCAGCATCAACAGCCGAGTCGATATAGCCATGTCCGTCTGTCCGTCCGTCCGTCCGTCTGTATGAACACCTAGATCTCAGAGATGGTAAGAGATAGAGGTTTGACATGTATGGGACAAATGCTTCTTTTATCTGCACGCAGATCAAGTTTATTTCAAATTTTGGCCACGCCCCCTCCCGCCCCCTCAATTTAAAAAAAAACGTTATATCTCCTACAGTTTTGAAGATAGACGATTCGTACTACCTAAAGATAGTTAGTAATTAGCAAAATCGATTTGCCGAAGAAATGATCAAGATCGGATGAACGGTTCTCAAGTTATGAGCAAAAAAGTGATACAAGCCCCCCCGCTACCCCCCTCCCACCATAAAAAAATGTTGCATACTTTTCGGATGGTCACCCTAAGGAACGCAGGAACATGTTTTTTCATGAGTAACGGGTATATCGAAGTCGGTTAGAGCCGACTTTAACTTACGCTCTCGTTTTCTTTATTCATGGACTACAACAAGTAAAACGCGTAGTGTTTTGCTCTAACAGCTTGAAAAAATTAATTAGCTGCTATTTTGGTAAAAAAACTTGAGAACATAATGAAGAATGATAACAAAAAAGTGATTTTTATTGGATATACACACTTTTGGGGTCGATTTAGAGGATGTGGAAGTGTTCAGATTTTTCCCAAAGAAGGTATGCGAAAAATTTTTATTTTTTAAAAGTTATACTCGAAAAAGTAAAAAAATAGATTTTTCAAAAAAGGTTTTTAAGAAAAACTCCCGGAAAATATAATTTTTTTGAAAATCTTTGTAAGAAAAATTTATTCTGCGGACTGTCAGCTACAACTTTGCCGAAGACTGTTTGCAGCTATCACTAAAACTGAATGAGCTGTATTCCCAAATCTGATGACACCTTTTTTTTGTTATCACACCCAATTTCAAAAACTTTGAGGGTCCATAAAAAAACGAGAAGGCCAAGCTAACTTCGTCTTCGCCGAAGTTTTTATACCCTTGCAAATGTTTTAATACATCATAGTTTACGAACGATAGCATTAAAACAAACAATTTGTATACACTTGAAAAGTGTATTATAATTTTGCCCAGAAGTTTGCAACGCATAGAAGGAATCATCTTCGACCACATAAAGTATATATATTCTTGATCAGCGTGACGAGCTGAGTCGATTAAGCTTTGTCCGTCCGTCCGTCTGTCTGTTTCTACGCGAACTAGTCCCTCAGTTTTGAAGCTAGCGAGCTGAAACTTTGCATAGAGTCTTCTTTTGTCTGCACGCTGCTAATATGTCGGAACCGACCAGATCGGATAACTACTTCTTTTAGCTGCCATACAAATGATCGGTCGAAAAATGGGTTTTAGTGAGAAAAACTGTTTTTTTCTCAATATTACCGCTCTCAATCACGGTCATGGGTAATATTAAATGTTTTTAAGCTGATCTGCGAAGTTAGATCGAAGTTGCTAACCGTCCCAGCGGCGCAGAGGTGAATGAGGCTGCTCCACAATATGCATCGCAGTAGGTGCCCACATAATGCCCACGAATACACAGTTGTGTGTTGAGAAGTTTAACTTCGGGTCGAGTTGTTGCTCGTGTATATATAACAGTTGTGTTATGTTTATGTCAATCGACTTTAGAAAAAGGCACCTCGGTCGGCAAAGGGCCAACTGCCTACAATCTTAATTATGATTTTGTCGCCAGTTTTTCCATATGCTTAATAGTCAAGTTAGCTAACGTGCCGTTGTCCATGTGTTTCTGTGTTATGTGCCCGGGTTCAATTCCTTCCTCTTCTCATACAACATTTTTTTTTTTTAAGTTTTTTTAATTTTGATCCCCAATACAATCCGATACACCTAGTGTGTGGACGCGCGCACAGCTAGTCCACAAGTCCACACACAAGTTTCAAAATGGTGTATCGTTTTGTGAACTGAACGCATACTTCTTCGCCAACATTTTCTCAAATGGTGTATTGAGTTGTAATCTAAAGCCGAAGTGTTTTCTGTTATACGCCCTACTTTCCGATTATTGTGCGTTGTATACAGTATGCCAACGAAAACGGCCAAGCTTACGTAAATGTATACAGAGTAGTAACCGATACTTGAAGGCTGCCAGCCTTCAAAGTGTTTAAGAGAACATCGAACTTGTAATGGGCTTTTGCGCCGCTGGGGTTGAGACAAGCGTTTTCAAGTGTATAAAAACTTCGGCACGGTCGAAGTTAGCCTTGCCTTTCTCGTTCTAAATAAAATCCACCTTTCTACCGATAGTTTCTATGGCAGCTATAAGATATAGTCATCCGATTTTGATCAAAACTTCCAAATCTGTGTAAAAGCGTGTAAAACTTATAATTGCTGAAGCGGGAGGCGTTTACATTAAAAATAAAAAGTTTTTCTCACAAAGACCCACTTTTCGACCGATAGTTCCTATGGCAGCCATAAGATATAGTCATCCGATTTTGACCAAAACTTCCAAATCTGTATAAAAGCGTGTAAAACTTATAATTGCTGAAGCGGGAGGCGTTTACATTAAAAATAAAAAGTTTTTCTTACAAAGACCCACTTTTCGACCGATAGTTCCTATGGCAGCTATAAGATATAGTCATCCGATTTTGACCAAAACTGGCAAATATGTGTAAAAGCGTATAAAACTAATAATTACTGAAGCGGGAGGCGTTTACATTAAAAATAAAAAGTTTTTCTCACAAAGACCCACTTTTCGACCGATAGTTCCTATGGCAGCTATAAGATATAGTCATCCGATTTTGACCAAAACTTCCAAATCTGTGTAAAAGCGTGTAAAACTAATAATTGCTGAAGCGGGAGGCGTTTACATTAAAAATAAAAAGTTTTTCTCACAAAGACCCACTTTTCGACCGATAGTTCCTATGGCAGCTATAAGATATAGTCATCCGATCCGGTCGGTTCCGATATATTATCTGTGTGCAGTAAAAAGAAGACTCTGTGCAAAGTTTCAGCCCGATAGCTTTAAAACTGAGAGACTAGTTTGCGTAGAAACAGACAGACAGACGGACGGACAAAGCTCAATCGACTCAGCTCGTCGCCCTGATCAAGAATATATATAGTTTATAGGGTCGGAAATGAAGATTTCTATGCGTTGCAAACTTCTGGGCAAAATTATAATACCCTTTGCAAGGCTATAAAAAGTGCTACCAATCTAGCCAAACGCTGAAATGGTTTTACTCAGTTCGGGAAGCACTATCGATTCCGCAAAGTGTTGCATGGGAGTTTTTAAAAAAGTTGAAATTTGTTGCACTGTGTAATTTGACTGCATTATGTGGCTTCAGTACCGTTTCAAAATCAGAAATTGCCGAATTGCTCAATTATAAAGTGGATAGTAAAACCCAAGTGGTTTAGTGATAAGCAGCTTTTATATTTTACAGGTATGTACGTTGCGATTCGTCAAATACTTATGTACATGCAAAAATATATAATTATTTTAACTTCAAAAACTATAAAAATATAGGTCTTAACTGGGTGCAATTATAGGCAAGGCAAAAAGCAACAAAATAATTACTAAACTATTTTTAATAACCCCGCCGCAAGTGGTTTCTTAATTTGTAAAAGAAGTAGCAACGGCTATTTAAAATAATATATAACCAATCTTTGGGTTGAATGCACTTACCAGATTAATTCTTACGGCAACTACTACAGAAAGGACCAAATTGTTATGAAAAGTATGGGACGATAAATTAGTGATCATTTGCGATCCGCAATCAAAAAATCACCAATAACATCTACCAAAAGAAATCATATTCAGACCAGAAGAACGTTCCTTGTGCAATCCATTCACAATTTGCACCTTCAATGGTTATATTATTGACATGGAGGCCCATATACTACCAATGTAAGCGACAAAACAATTATATAGCAGTTACTACATGAAAAGTTGACAATAAAATGCTGCAAAATAGAAATCCTGTGCAAAGTAGCGTGCTATCTAAACAATCGATTTGGAAAGCTGCTACCGAGTGAACGGGTCATTTCGGATCAAATCTCTTGTAGCGGAGTTGCAGAATACAGATGATAGCATTAATATTGAGTACTCTTAATCATTCAAATCGTGGCACATAAATTGTCATATCACATTTTGAATAAGTATGCACATAATGGCAAAACTCCTGACTGCATTATAAGGCACTATTGCAGCTCCCCTAATGGTATGCGAACTGTTGACTGTTAAACGCATCTAGCTGCAATTATTTTTTCTTGATAATGCAACTTTTAAGTCATGGATCATCAAGCCTGCCGAGATGGTGACAAATATATTCAGCGGTGTCACAGAAATCTCTTCCAACCAAATTCCAACCCAAAACCAATTCTCGGTGTCACAGGAATCTCTTTCGGTTGGTTTTAAATCTCTCGCGTTTTGTTGGGAGATTTGGCGAAATTCACCACTAAAACAATTTTGCTATGTAAAATTGGTATTGGAAATGTAAACAACGTTATTTTTCTACATAGGTTGCATCAAATGAATTAAATATTTCAATTGTTTTAATATTAAAACTTGTGTTTCAATAATTGTTAGCAAAACCAACCGAGCGGTGACAAATCAACTCGCTCTCAAAGTCAGCGGGCGCTCTCTACACATGGTGGCTCTCTCTGAGTACCAACAAGCGCTAAGGGTTGCCTAGTTACATTTAATGATTGGCGCAAAAATATTTTTAAATTTTGCATTTTATTTTTGAGGAATATGACTTAAATTTGAATTGTAATTCAAAAATGCATCGTAAAACATGTAACACAATCAAAAAATTCCATTTAAACATCAGATTAACTCAAAACTAAAAGAAGGGAAATTTTTTTTGCAAGAAATGACAACCCTGTTTATAGATTTGAGAGAAAAATACCACACAAACCTTCCAACTCGACTTTCAAATAAGAAAATGAAATCTCTTGAAGTTCTGGGACACCGACGGATTTTTCGAGCGATTTGCAAACCAACCAAGGCCAAAATCTCTAGAGATTTCTGTGACACCCCCGATTGAAAACAACTGGTGAATGTACCATTACCAACGAAGATAGTGATGAAGACTTAAACTAAATTAAATACTAAAATATTAAAATTTTTATGTTTTTTATTAATTTGACCTTGTTGCACCACTCTTAAAAATCTGAGTTTTTTTTAATAATTAGATGGTTAGAGGACACATCAACTGTAAACATTCCATGGTATTGTCAAAACTGGAAAGTGGTCATTTTAAATTTGGAAAATTTTGACCACGGTTTTTGGACCAAGGGAATAAGAGTAAAAATTCCACAATTTTATAACGGATAACTGTTTTAAATCTTTTCAATATTCAATCAACAGTTCATGGTAAAACGTGATGTTAGACCAGATATATCGATATTTATGTTATAGCATTTCTGCAGATTACTCGTCAACCAATAGGCCTATTGTCTTGAAATTTGGCATACATACCCTCCTACATAATAGCTACCATCCCTGATTCAAAGTATTCAAAAATCTGCTGGGGCAGTTTTCACAGACTTATCCGGCTATGCCCTTTGTTAGGTCATAGTAGCCCTTAAATAGAATTGATTCAATTTTAACTATGCCTCCTGTGACGAACATAAAACAGTTAAACTAAGTCAATTTGGTTGAAGTTGAAACCTTCCATTTTTTACTAAAATGCCAATAACTTCTTTATTCTTGATAATGAGTTATGTGGCGTTGTATTTTTAATAGATAAATCTTTAGAGACCAGCAAATAAATAAATTTTACATAATTTTTTTCGTGGTGAAAATCGCACTTAAAATCTTAATCTAAATCTGCAAAGTTGCAAATAAGAGCTTGTATTACGCCGAAATCGAGCACCGGATTAAGAAGTGGTGTATGAATGAATGATATGGGGTTCAATTACCTTCCAAGAGAGCATCACCTTTTTATAATGAAAGACACGATACTGAAGATATACCCATTTTTCTGAAGGTACATATTTTACAAATCAAAAAACTAGCTTTACAGCGATTTCTCGAAAACGGCCCCATAAAAAAATTTGCGGATTGGATTGGATTATGTAATTGGATTGCCTCAGCAAATGAATTTTCATACGAAATGACTGTCAGATGGTCGGGATCGGAAATGCTGTAAACTAGTGTAATATTCTAGACCAGAAGAGGACCTTAACAACAATTTTGAAAAAATGTTATCGATGGACCGCGAATTATAAAAAATTATTGTACATTTAAGTCGAGGCGGTCATCTAAGGTTTCTCAATTTTTAAAACATCTGGTTTTGTTCTACAAATATGTGAGATTTTTCGTCAAATTTCAAATAAATAAGAAAACATAAACATTTTTAATAGCAAAATACAAATGACGTGTTCAACATTTTTTGATTTGAAATAATGTTATACTTGAAGGTAAAATTTTTCATATTTGCTCTACACATCTCGCAAAGTTTTTCAATGATTATTTATTGAGGGCTCTGCGAAATAAAGCCCCAATGAAATGAGGCCCCAAAAATAAAATAAAATAAAGCCCCAACAATTTATATAGAAAACAAAAACCACTATTTGAAACCACTATGAAATAAGTCCTTAATTTATGGGGCTATGTTTCATTTTTATAAGGAAATAAGACGCCAATTTTTAATGCGATTTTTTGGGTTCTTTTTTAATTTTTCTTATTTTTGCTAAATAATACAAAAATCACACTATTTTTTGTATCAAATTTAATTTATGTAATTCAAAAAATTTATTTTATTTAAGGGTTGCTATTGATTTAAATTTAGGGCTAGCGAAAATTTGAAACAAAAAAATCGCCCGATTTTTGTATTTCAAACTTTTGAATTTGGGGTATTATTTCATATGAAATAACATCCCAAACTTGGGGCCTTCTCAATTTTTTTTTTTGGTTTTATTTCATCGCAGTGGGGCCTTATTTATTACTTCAAATTGGGGTTTTGTTTTATTATGAAATAACACCCCAGATCTGAACTATAATTTATGTAATTCAAAAAATTGATTTTATTTTAGGGCTGCTATTGATTTAAATTTAGGGCTAGCGAAAATTTGAAACAAAAAAATCGCCCGATTTTTGTATTTCAAACTTTTGAATTTGGGGTATTATTTCATATGAAATAACATCCCAAACTTGGGGCCTTCTCAATTTTTTTTTTGGTTTTATTTCATCGCAGTGGGGCCTTATTTATTACTTCAAATTGGGGTTTTGTTTTATTATGAAATAACATCCCAGATCTGAACTATACCTTAATTGAGCGGTTTGTTCGTAAACTTATAAACTCCTCACCACTCGCGTTTTAAACAAAAATTAGCTTACAGCGCTATTTCTTTTTCCAATTTTACCTCCAAACCAGGGACTAAGCCCAAAATTAATTTCACTTTGAGTCATGGCATTTATATTGGCCTAAAGCTTATTTTACTTGTACAGCAATCGGACTTGCATCCCATTCCCGTTTTCTACAAAATATAACCGTAATCGAAAACGGACGAGTAAGACGCCGCAACCCATTCGTTGACGAAATTTGTTGGAAAATTTTATGAATACAGTCTTTGTTTACGGAAACTGCTTGTAAAATGTGGACTTTAATTTATTTTCGAAATATTGCTCGTTTTTTGGAGCCATAATGTGGCGAAATTGAATATTTGTGTTGTAATTATGAAATTTCTAGCTAGGGGCGGATAGGAGTAAAGCACGCGATAGTCGAGCGAGCGCTTTATATAGAACGTACTCTTCTCTCAAATGAGAAAGACTGTGGTCGTTGGCAGTCAGCCCCTTAAAACATAAACATCAAGGATGGCAGAGCTGAAAGTGATCGACTGTTGGTAGAAAGCTGACTTCGTCTCGACCGAAGATGACATACCCTTGCAAGTCGTAAACTGTAAGAAATTAAGGTTTTCAATGATTGTCATGGAACAATTTTATTTTCTCTTTAAAAAATGTAAATTGAGTGATTTCAAACTTGACAGAATTATGTGGAATCAAATAATATAATCTATATATATAAAACTGTTCAACCTGACTAATTGACTGACTGGTGACCGTCGCACAGCCTAAACCATAAAAGATAGGAAGATGAGATTTTCACAGAAGTTTTATCATATGCTGAAAGTGAGTACTAAGAACGGATTTTGGAAAATTCTGTCGGGAACTGTGGAAAATTCGCGGAAAACTGTTGTATGAAACTTTTTTGTTTTTCATCCGATCAAGTTCAAACTCATTTTCAAAGATCTATATGGAAATTCGACAACAACTGCATACCAATCTTCCGGAAAATTCACCCCGCTGGGTGGAAAGTGGGTGGTCAAGGTTGTATGGGCGAAACTTTAGTTGCCAGCGATTAGCGCCAAGTTCATTCTCAAAATTACACATAGCAGAACATAAGAAAAGTGACTTTCAAATTTTGGAAAATCAATCCTCCAAGTCGGAAAATTCGCGGAAAACTGTTGTATGAAACTTTTTTGTTTTTCATCCGATCAACTTCAAACTCATTTTCAAAGATCTATATGAAAATTCAACAACTGCATACCAATCTTCCGGAAAATTCACCCCCCCTGGGTAGAAAGTGGGTGGTCAAGGTTGTATGAGCGAAACTTTAGTTGCCAGCGATTATCGCCAAACTCATTTTCGAAATAACACATAACAAAATATAAAAAAAGTGACTTTCAAATTTTGGAAAATCTATCCCCAAAGTCGAAAAATTCACGGAAAACTGTTGTATGCAACTTTTTTGTTTATAATTCGATCAGATTCAAAGTTTGAATTTCAAACTCATTTTCAAAGATCTAAATGAAAATTCAACATTAACTGTGTTCCAATTTTCCGGAAAATCCCACCCGAAAAAGTCGGAAAAGCGTCGGAAAATTTGTATGGTAAACATTTTTTTTCATCCGATTGACTTGAAACTTAGTTTTCAAGCATAGTACGCAAAGTATTCGACACGTGTTTTCCTAATTTTGGAAAACCCGCCCAAGAGGAAAATGGCCGGAATATTTTGCATGCAAAAAACTATTTTTTACCTGATTGGCTTGTTACTCGGTTTGTGAGAATAGTAAGTGAAATTAATTGAGATGTGATTTTCCGATGTTGGAAAATTTGACCCAACAGCCGGAAAATTACTGGGCGGAAAGTGGGTGGGAAGAGGGCGGGATTTGGGTGGGATGTGGGTGGTAGGTGGGTGGGATGTGGGCGGGAAGTTGGCGGGAAGTGGGAGGGATGAGGATGAGATGTGGGTGGGAGGTGGGTGGGAAGTGGGTGGTAAGTGGGTGGGATGTGGGCGGGAAGAGTGCGCGAAGTGGAAGGGATGAGGGTGGGATTTGGGTGGGAGGTGGTTGCGATGTGGGCGAAACTTGGGTGGGAAGTGGGCGGTAAGTGGGTGGGATGTGGGCTGGAAGTGAGTGGAAAATAGGTGAGAAACGGGTGGAAGTTGTGTAAGAATATTTGACTCTGACGATTGACTTCAAACTGATTCTGATATTGGTTCTATACTGTTCAATGCGCAGCGAAGCGCGACGGGCCTTTTGCTATTAATAATAAGTTTGGGATCGAAAGGATTGAAATCAAAAAGTTTTACTCGCTGAGACTTTTTTCAGACCTATCTTTTGTACGGCAGATATAGTTTTCGTATTTTCTGCACAAGATAACCCCACATTTAAAATGACAAATCAGAAATATGAATTTTGTATACCCTTGCAAAGTGTATTATAATTTTGCCCAGAAGTTTGCAACGCATAGAAATATTCATTTCCGACCCTATAAACTATATATATTCTTGATCAGGGCGACGAGCTGAGTCGATTGAGCTTTGTCCGTCCGTCTGTCTGTCTGTTTCTACGCAAACTAGTCTATCAGTCTTAAAGCTATCGGGCTGAAACTTTGCACAGAGTCTTCTTTTTACTGCACACTGGTAATATGTCGGAACCGACCGGATCGGATGACTATATCTTATAGCTGCCATAGGAACTATCGGTCGAAAAGTGGGTCTTTGTGAGAAAAACTTTTTTTTTTTAATGTAAACGCCTCCCGCTTCAGCAATTATTAGTTTTATACGCTTTTACACAGATTTGGAAGTTTTGGTCAAAATCGGATGACTATATCTTATAGCTGCCATAGGAACTATCGATCGAAAAGTGGGTCTTCGTGAGAAAAACTTTTTATTTTAATGTAAACGCCTCCCGCTTCAGCAACTATTAGTTTTATACGCTTTTACACAGATTTGGAAGTTTTGGTCAAAATCGGATGACTATATCTTATAGCTGCCATAGGAACTATCGGTCGAAAAGTTGGTCTTCGTGAGAAAAACTTTTTATTTTTAATGTAAACGCCTCCCGCTTCAGCAATTATTAGTTTTATACGCTTTTACACAGATTTGGAAGTTTTGGTCAAAATCGGATGACTATATCTTATAGCTGCCATAGGAACTATCGGTCGAAAAGTTGGTCTTCGTGAGAAAAACTTTTTATTTTAATGTAAACGCCTCCCGCTTCAGCAACTATTAGTTTTATACGCTTTTACACAGATTTGGAAGTTTTGGTCAAAATCGGATGACTATATCTTATAGCTGCCATAGGAACTATCGGTCGAAAAGTGGGTCTTTGTGAGAAAAACTTTTTATTTTTAATGTAAACGCCTCCCGCTTCAGCAATTATTAGTTTTACACGCTTTTACACAGATTTGGAAGTTTTGGTCAAAATCGGATGACCATATCTTATAGCTGCCATAGAAACTATCGGTCGAAAGGTGGGTCTTTGTGAGAAAAACTTTTTATTTTATATGTAAACGCCTCCCGCTTCAGCAATTATTAGTTTTATACGCTTTTACACAGATTTGGAAGTTTTGGTCAAAATCGGATGACCATATCTTATAGCTGCCATAGGAACTATCGGTCGAAAAGTTGGTCTTCGTGAGAAAAACTTTTTATTTTAATGTAAACGCCTCCCGCTTCAGCAACTATTAGTTTTATACGCTTTTACACAGATTTGAAAGTTTTGGTCAAAATCGGATGACCATATCTTATAGCTGCCATAGAAACTATCGGTCGAAAGGTGGGTCTTTGTGAGAAAAACTTTTTATTTTATATGTAAACGCCTCCCGCTTCAGCAATTATTAGTTTTATACGATTTTACACAGATTTGAAAGTTTTGGTCAAAATCGGATGACCATATCTTATAGCTGCCATAGAAACTATCGGTCGAAAGGTGGGTCTTCGTGAGAAAAACTTTTTATTTTAATGTAAACGCCTCCCGCTTCAGCAACTATTAGTTTTATACGCTTTTACACAGATTTAGAAGTTTTGGTCAAAATCGGATGACTATATCTTATAGCTGCCATAGGAACTATCGGTCGAAAGGTGGGTCTTTGTGAGAAAAACTTTTTATTTTAATGTAAACGCCTCCCGCTTCAGCAACTATTAGTTTTATACGCTTTTACACAGATTTGGAAGTTTTGGTCAAAATCGGATGACCATATCTTATAGCTGCCATAGAAACTATCGGTCGAAAGGTGGGTCTTTGTGAGAAAAACTTTTTATTTTAATGTAAACGCCTCCCGCTTCAGCAACTATTAGGTAGGTAGGTATTACCGGCTGGCCCCATGTAGGGGGGGCCACACATAGACCTTACGGTCCTTAGTGAGGCCGGGTGCTTTATGGTACCATTTCCTTTAGAAATCCTGTAGGATTCTTGACGTTTTGGCAAATGCCAATAGTTGTTTGGGGGAGCTCTTGGCTGCCTCTTCCAGAGTGGTGAAGCTTGGGGAGTGCAGATGTCTTAATCTTGTCGTGGCGATTGCTGGGCAACTGCAGATGAGGTGTTCTAGAGTTTCTGCTACTCCAGGTTCCTTGCATTTCCTGCAGGTGTCTGCTGTCGTGATGCCTAGCTTTATCGCGTGAGCGGCTGCTAGGCAGTGACCAGTTAATATGCCTATAAGCAGTCTGCAGTCTCTTCTTTGGAGCTGCAGCGTATAGTGCGTGAGTTTTTTGTCTCTCTTATTGCACATAATTTTAGAGATTCTACAGCCGGTCGTGTTCTTCCACTTTTCCTCTGCTTCTTTCTCCGCTATCTCTCCCATCTTGCTGTATAGCGTCTGTAGGGAGATAGGTATATTTAGTGTTGCTTCTCGGCTTAGTGCGACCCCGGCTTTTGCAAGAGTGTCCGCCATTTCGTTTCCATCGATGCCCTGGTGGCTGGGAATCCAGTAGATTTGCACCTTGCTGGAGGTGCTGAGGGAATCTAATGCTTCTCTGCTTGCCAGAACATTTTTGGAGTTGATGGCGTGACTCTGCATTGCTTTGATTGCCGCTTGGCTGTCTACGTATATGTTGATTTGATCGTTTGGTGCGTGTAATTCTGCCAATTCGGCTGCTTTCCTTATGGCGAAAACTTCCGCCTGGAATATAGTGCAGTGGTTTGGCAGTTTGTAGGAGAGTTTCAATTCCGGTTCCTTGCAGTACACGGCGGCTCCGACTCCTGAGGCCATCTTTGAGCCGTCCGTGAAAAGGTGCATTGCTTCCTGAGCCAGCCCTGTACGCCAGTCTTCTGGTCCCAGTAATGCTGATGCGCCTGTAAAGTTGTGCAGTGAGGCGTGCTTGGATGTCCAGGGGGTTGACACCTAGGATGTGTTCCAGTGCTTTTGTTGGAGTAGACCGTAGCGCCCCCGTTATGCAGACCAGTGCCTGCCGCTGGGCCTTTTCCATCAGCTTTAGATATGTGGACTTCTCTGTGGCTTGCCACCATACCAATATACCGTGTAGTAGTATCGGTCGTATAACTGATATGAAGAGCCAGTGTGTTAGTCTTGGTGATAGGCCCCAAGTGCTGCTTAGCATCTTCTGGGATGCATATAGCGCATTGGTTGCCTTTTTCACCCTTTCCTCCACATTGAGTCTCCAGGATAGTTTACTATCGATTACTACTCCAAGGTATTTTACGTTGTTTTTTGGCGTTAGCGGTGTTCCATTTTTCGTGGGTGGAGTCCATTGCGGTACCTTGTATCTCTTGGTGAAGAGAATGAGGTCCGTCTTCTCCGCATTGATGCTAAGTCCGGCTTCTGTGGCCCACTTTAGTATCTCTCTGAGAGTAGAGTCCATGATTGAGCTGACAGTCGATGGACATTTTCCCATAATAATTATGCTTATGTCGTCGGCATATGCGGTTATCTTGGGTGCTTTCCTGCGAAATTTTTTAAGTAATTCGTTGACCACAAGGTTCCATAGAAGAGGTGACAGGACTCCGCCCTGGGGCGTTCCGCCGTGTGCCTCTCTTGTAATGGTTGTGGTACCCCACTCGGCTTGTACTCTTCTGCAGCTCAGCAGGTTATATATCCAGGAGTCCAATGCCGTGTGTATTGCTAGGGCTCTTAGGCTTCGCATTATTGCTTCTGTAGTGACGTTGTTGAATGCACCCGAAATGTCAAGGAATGCTCCCAGGGCAAATTCTTGATGGTACAGTGCCTTCTCGATGGTGGCTACTAGGGAGTGTAGCGCTGTTTCCACCGATTTCCCTTTCGTGTAGGCGTGCTGGTTTCCCTCCAAGGTCAGGTTCATGCCTTCTCTTATGTGAAGGTCCAGTAGCTTCTCCATTGTTTTGAGCAGGAATGATGTGAGGCTGATGGGCCTGTAGTCTTTGGTTGCACGTGACTGCATTTCCCTGCTTTGGGCAGGAATACAACGCGTGCTGTCCTCCAGGCCACAGGTACATAGCTCCACCTCAAGCATGCTATAAAAATGGATCGTAGCCATGGGACGATTGCGCATTTGATCGTTTTTAGCATGGCTGGGAATATTCCATCTAGCCCTGGGGATTTATAACTCGCGAACGAGTCGATCGCCCATCGGATCTTTTCTGGAGTGATGATATTGTCTGGGATGTTGACTTGTTGCGTGTGTAGGTCTTGAGGCGTATCTGCCTCAGTGACTGGAGTGCAGCCTGGAAAGTGCGCATCAAGTAGAGCACATGTCGCTTCCCTGCTGCTTTCTGTCCAGTGTCCGTCGTTCGTTTTTAGCTGACTCTGCATGGGTGGCTGCTTTGAAAGCAGTTTCCTGAGTCTAGCTGTTTCGGAGACCTTCTCTATGCTGGAGCAGAAGTTTCTCCAAGAGTTCTGTTTTGCCTTCCGTACTTCTTTTTTGAAGAC
Organism: Lordiphosa clarofinis; assembly: GCA_018904275.1. Lineage (NCBI taxonomy): Eukaryota > Metazoa > Arthropoda > Insecta > Diptera > Drosophilidae > Lordiphosa > Lordiphosa clarofinis. The sequence goes on along the minus strand of JAEIGQ010000062.1, from coordinate 1,539,146 downwards.
GCGAAGTCTAATCTTGTATTCCTCCCAGACTATTTGCTCATCCGCTTGTTTGGCGAGTTTGAAGCATTCTTGCACGTCCTTCCTCTGCTCTTTCAGCGCTGGGGTCCACCTGGGGGGTCTGGTTCTCCTTTTGCTAACTGTGAGTTTGCAGGAGGTTTTGTATGCTTCGGTTAGGTTGGCTGTGAGCGTCTCCACGGACCTCTCAATGTCGCCTACCGAGCAGATACTCGTTGGGTTTGGTAGTTTTGATTCTACCGTTCTAAGGTACTTCACCCAGTCTGTGTTCCGGGGGTTCCTATAGGCGTTTCTGGTTTGGTTGTGGTTGAACTCGATCTTAAATTGGATGTACTTGTGGTCTGAGAAGGAGTTTCTATCAAGGACTCTCCATTCTGATGCCTGTGTACTATTCCCTAAGGTCAGAGTTAGGTCTAGGACATTGGCCGATGTTGGTCCCACATATGTGGGCACATCTCCAACGTTTTCTATTTTAAGGTTAGTTTGTAGGATAAAGCTTAAGAGTGACTCACCTCTGTCATTGATGTCTGGACTACCCCACACGGTGTGATGTGCGTTGGCGTCCGTTCCGACGACGAGTGGTTGTTTTCTCCTGCTCGCCTCAGCCGTTAAGTGTTCGAGCTCGGGCGGTGGCGACTCTCGCTCGTGTGCCATATAGCAGGATGCCAGTAGTATTGGCTCATCATCGCGACCTTCCAGGGCCACAACTGTGAGGTCATCCGTGCTGTAATTAGACATAAGGTAAGCATAGATGCCTTTTCTTACCAGAATGGCCGTCCTTGCCTTACTTACTGCGGTGGGATAGAAAACGTTGTAGTTTTGTGACCTTAGCCCTGAGACCTTGTTCCCTGCCGCAATCCAAGGTTCCTGAACTAAGGCCACTTCGGCGGGCCCTGTCTCAAGGGTTAATAGGAGCTCCGCCGACGCAAGCTTGCTTTTATGCAAGTTGACCTGGAGGACCTTCAACTGCATGGTCGTTGTCGGCGTCCCCAGGCCTGGATGGGTCAACTACCATGGTTGCGTCCACATCCTCATCGTCCTCCATACTGGGTGGGTCAGCTGCTGTGGCTGATTCCTCATCCCTTTCGGTCTCTACCTCCGTTATATCGAGGCTGCTGGCTTTATCGACCATCTCGTCGATGCCCAGGTCTTTCTCGACCTCTCCAGCCTCTAGCGTGTGCTCGTTCTTGTCTTCGGGATGGCGCTTTTGAGTCGTAGGTGCACGCTTCCTACTCCCCACGCCATCTTCCCGAATCTAGGGTAGAGCAAATCATCGGCCTCCTTGTTGATCTGGAGGACCATGTGCTGCCCGTTCTTGTCGGGCTTAGCAACATGCAGTACCTTCCAGTCAGCTGTTGGCACGTCTGGGTTTTGCCACCTTAATAGTTTCAGCGCCTGCTCCTTTGGTACAACCCTTGGGAAGAGTACTTTCGCTTTCGGCACTGACGGAATACAAGTTCTGTCAACTACTTCCAGCTGGGCACCCTCCCATGGGCTTCCCATGTCTGCAACGACGCTGGTGACCCACTTGAGGGTGAGGTCGTCCTTACATTTAAGGATTTTGACTCCAAACAGCCAGCCTGCTCCGTCAAACGTGACAGGTTGCGCTGCTGGGTCGTCCATCCTTTTAAAAATCTCCTCGAACAGCTTCCCCTCCACTAGCTTCCACTGTTCCAGGGTCATTTTGCCGAAAGGGTCGCTTTTGTCGACGAGGGCTACGGTCAGATGCCGTTTCGCCACGTCACTGGCTGACTCCTTTCCCGGCGTTTTTCCCTTTGGAGTAGAGCTTGGTGGAGCCTTGCTCTGCGGTCTTGGGCGTGGCCTTTTGCTCGCTGGGGCCTCCGCCTTCGCTGGCTCAGTTGAGCGCTGCCGCTTGACAGCCAAGCTCTCCTCCACTTTGTTGGCGTATAATGCGGAGGTGGCTTGCATCGCCTGTCTCTCCGCAAAGTGTTTGCGACCCTCCTTGATCTTTTGCTCGGCCCACGCCAGCTTGTTGCTCTCCTCTAGGGTGAGCTTACCGCTGCCATCGAGCCTCGCTTTGATCTTGAGGGCCGCCTTATATTGGGCCTTCGCTCGCATGCCTTCCTTCGTCCTTTTGGGCCTTACCTTACAAGAGGTGCTAGAACCCGACAGGACTGGGGAAAGCAGCAGCTTTTCCTCGGCCTCCGTATTTATAGAGCCGCCGTGCGACTCGCAGTCCGAGTCTGTATCGACTGCGGTACCACGCCACACTTTGGCTTTTGACGTTGTGGCAGTAGCTGTACAACTGTCTTGGCCTGCTCCAATCGCGACAGAGGTGTGACCGCTGGCGACACGAAGAGGGGATTTCTCCCCACCGTGCCCGCCGGTGGTAGCAGTCACGCCTTCCACCGACGTTTGGGCTGATATCCCAGCCCGAGTTTGGTCCTTTATGTTGTGCATTTGGAAATGACCATGGTGGTTGCATTTTGTTCTTGGGTACCACCCCATAGCATTTTATGCCTACTGCCAGGCACCTCGTAACCATGGCTCTTGCTCAACTCTGCCCAGCTAAAGCTGGACAGAACTGGCCGTCACCTTAGCTAGACACTGCATTTCCTGGGTGTAAGACGCGCAAGTGACACTAGGTATATAGCTCGCTTTAAGCCGAGGTACATACAGTGTCCATTGCCCAGCCGACACCCTCGGGGAGGGTTCAGTTAGAGGATTTCCGTCAGCCTTCAGCAACTATTAGTTTTATACGCTTTTACACAGATTTGGAAGTTTTGGTCAAAATCGGATGACCATATCTTATAGCTGCCATAGAAACTATCGGTCGAAAGGTGGGTCTTTGTGAGAAAAACTTTTTATTTTATATGTAAACGCCTCCCGCTTCAGCAATTATTAGTTTTATACGATTTTACACAGATTTGAAAGTTTTGGTCAAAATCGGATGACCATATCTTATAGCTGCCATAGAAACTATCGGTCGAAAGGTGGGTCTTCGTGAGAAAAACTTTTTATTTTAATGTAAACGCCTCCCGCTTCAGCAACTATTAGTTTTATACGCTTTTACACAGATTTGGAAGTTTTGGTCAAAATCGGATGACTATATCTTATAGCTGCCATAGGAACTATCGGTCGAAAAGTTGGTCTTCGTGAGAAAAACTTTTTATTTTTAATGTAAACGCCTCCCGCTTCAGCAATTATTAGTTTTATACGCTTTTACACTGATTTGGAAGTTTTGGTCAAAATCGGATGACTATATCTTATAGCTGCCATAGGAACTATCGGTCGAAAAGTGGCTCTTCGTGAGAAAAACTTTTTATTTTATATGTAAACGCCTTCCGCTTCAGCAATTATTAGTTTTATACGATTTTACACAGATTTGAAAGTTTTGGTCAAAATCGGATGACCATATCTTATAGCTGCCATAGGAACTATCGGTCGAAAAGTTGGTCTTCGTGAGAAAAACTTTTTATTTTAATGTAAACGCCTCCCGCTTCAGCAACTATTAGTTTTATACGCTTTTACACAGATTTGAAAGTTTTGGTCAAAATCGGATGACCATATCTTATAGCTGCCATAGAAACTATCGGTCGAAAGGTGGGTTTTATTTAGAAAAATTGTTTGTTTTAATGCTAACGTTCGTAAACTATGATGTATTAAAACATTTGCAAGGGTATAAAAACTTCGGCAAAGACGAAGTTAGCTTGGCCTTCTTGTTTTTTTTTTTTGAAAATTATGTCGAATAATTATAAAATGTGTCGGAGAGATACCGTACCACATTCTGGAATTATGCTTTTAATTAGATAAGTATAATTATTTGAATGATTTCAAAAAGACCATCTAGGTAATATTGCATTCAATACGTGTCCAAGCCATATCCCGGAAAGCGAATTTAAGTGATATACAGCTGCGAAAAAAATAATAGCACCACCACCACAAACAGTTTTTACAGTTGCCCAACTCACATTTTTATACTCTGTACCAAAGGTACATAGAGTATATTAAGTTTGTGCAAAAGTATGTAACAGGGAGAAGGAATCATTTCCGACCATATAAAGTATATATATTCTTGATCAGCATCACAATTACAGAAACATAATTAGAAAATTGATCGATTTGCCGAAGGAATAATAAAGATCTGATGAGCTGTTCTCTAGTTATTAGTAAATAAGTAATTCACACCCCGACCCACCCCCTCCCACACATTTACAACCAACACAGCACAATCTTAGATAGAGAGAACGAGAGAGAGAGAAAGAAAGAGAGAAACTGAGAGATGAGCGCAGCACCAGCACTGCATTCAGCTTCTACTCCAGGTACAGAGTATGTTATAGTCGAGCTTGTCCGACTTTTTCACTTGTTAACATTAAGGAAACTTTAAGCACATTTTTAGAAAGGGAAGACTTACAATTCTGGGAGTAAAAGAAAAATTACGTTTTTCTTTAAAGTTTTTCAGTAATTTATGGAACTTTATTGAAAGTGATAGGATAAGGCGAAAAAAATAATAGCACCACTTTTAAAAAAAGAATTTAAAATTAAAAAAATTCCCAATAATTAAGGAATTTTTATACCCTGTACCCATTGAAAATGGGTAAAAGGGGATCATGAAGTTGTGCAAATGTATGTAACAGGGAGAAGGAAGCATTTCCGACCCTATAAAGTATGTATATTCTTGATCAGCATCAACAGCCGAGTCGATTTAGCCATGTCCGTCTGTCCGTCCGTCCGTCCGTCCGTCTGTCCGTCTGTCCGTCTGTCTGTATGAACGCGTCGATCTCGGAGACTATAAGAGATAGAGATACAAATTTTTGCATGTACATAGGTATAGGCCGTACGCAGATCAAGTTTGTTTCAGATCTCAAAAATTTCCCCCCCTCCCCCCTTAAACCGCAAAAAACTGTCAGAGCCACAATTTTAAAGTTACAATATCGTCGCTTAATATATATTATTTTAGGCCCTTAATGTATCTATTCTGAAAAGCACAATCAGATCTGAGCAAAAACACCGAAGTTATTCACGAAACAAATTTTGCCCCCAACCCCCCACCACACGCTTTACTTATTGCGCTCTGTTTGAGGCTTGCGCGTGAGTGTGTGTGTGTCTGTGTGAGCCCACCCGACCAAAAGTTCGCCCGCGAATTCGCGCGCGAACCTCAAAGCGAATAAAAAACGAACAAAACCTTCGTTTACGAATTCGCCAAACGTTCGTTTATGATACTTGTGTCGCTCAGTTTGTGGCAGGCAAACATTCGTACGCGAACATTCGTATGCGAATTCGCGCGCGAATGTCAACGCGAAAGTTTTACGAGTTTCATTTTCACTCGTTCCAATATTTTTTTACATTAAAACACAAATAATTTTTTTTTATTTATTAATATTCATTTTAATTAATCTAATTCAATAAATTAAAAAATAAATTGCCAACAACAACGTCGCCACAATTATCAGCGTCATCCTCCATTACACCACCGTCGACTTGGTTCCCATTGCAGCTGCTTCCACGAAATTTTTTTTCTAAAGGAAACATGCTTTGCTTCACATAAATAATGGCGGTGCTTCCTCTAAAACAATTATCACATAGACAATAACACTTTAGACAAAACAATTATAAAACATCAAACCACAAAAACACTATAATGCTTTACCGAATTATTGATTGACGCACTGCAGTTTTAATGACGCCGTCTTTATTTTAAGGGCTTCAAATGCACACTAAAAGTGCAAAGTCAAAGTCCAGCAGGCGACGTCGACGCGGCGTCATTTTCGGTCGTTTTCTATTTGCTGCAGAGAGAAGCAAGATAAAAGGGAACACACAAAGTTTCGCTTAAACTAAACAAAATACGAATAATGTTCTTCGCGAAACTTCCCAAACCTTCCGAAACCTTCCCAAAGTGATCCGATAGTGGTTGGCTTGGAAGCAGCAACTGCCTTCTTGACGTCAGACTACAGATTCTAGTCGGGCGACTGAGCAGGCCACTCCAAAACGTTCAAAAAGTTTGTCCTGAACCATTCCTTTGCTTTATTGTTGGTGTGTTTGGGGTCAGTGTCCTTTTGAAATAACTATACGAGCGGCATTTTGTATTCTGCATAGTTAAGCATTACTGTCTCCATGATATTCACGTACAGGTGCTGATCCATAATGGTTTTTATCCAATATATTGCAACTACTCCATAGTAAAGAAAGCAGGCCCATTCCATAACACTACACCCTCCGTGCTTAAGGGGTTATATACAGTTAGGAGGTCGAAAAAAAGGCATTTTTCAAGAATTTCTTCTAAGCAAACTATTTGGTTTATTGATTTGAAACTTGGCAGGTATATTATGACAACCTTAAACTATATTCACATTTTTTTTATTGCCAAAAATAATCATCGGGAACGTTGATATTGCCAATTTTGCAGAGGTCCGCAAAAAAAAGGCCCCTTGCGGTGAGCACGATATCTCTGGACTGGCTCAACTAAAATGCGAAAACCAAATAAATTTCATTAATATAATGAATAATCTAGTGATTAATCGAAGGAATTAGCAAAAAAAAATTTTTTGACAAAATGGGGGGCTACTCAAAGCAAAAGGTTCGATTTTCGATCAAAATTCGGCTCTTTAATTGTTTAGAAAAAATAGAAATTTTCATCGGATCGGGAAATCCTTCGATTAATTACTAAAAAATATAGTTAGGAAGCTTGTGTAAAAATCGCAGACCGATCGGTTCAGCCGTTTCTGAGAAATCTTGCTCACCGACTTTGAAAACACTGTTTCGAGAAACGCGATTAAAGTTTTGAAAGCACTTTACATGTAGTTAATTTTTATTCACTAATGTGTCTATAACTTCGAAAATATTCGTCGGATCGACTTGAAATTTTGTGTGTGTATACTCAGATATATATATATTAAGAAAATGCAAAAAAAAATCGATTTTTTGAAAATCCTAACTGTATATAACCCCTTAATGGTTTTTGTGGTGTACTGGGGTTTGTATTCTGTGTTCCTTGAGCGTCTAACGGATAATCAAGATCAAGATCCCATCTGACCATAGATTATACCTCCATTGTTGGGATGTCCAATTTGCAAGATCTCTGGCATACATCATGCGTTTAGTAAAGAGTGTCGCGTTTTAAAGTGGGACCTTTCGTGGGCTGCAAGCTTTTAGGTTATGTTGCCTAGGATATGTGCGAACTTTTTGGTCCATCGAAATTATTTTAAGCTCTTTTTTAAGATGGGTAGCTGGCTTTAAGGGATCCTTCTTGCTCTGGCGAATCAGTCTTTTGACATAAAAAGGGGTCATAGATCGTTTTCCTTCGCGTGTTTCAATCTTTTCTTCATAGTTTAACACGTTTTTAATCCTTTTATTGGAGCATCCTACCAATTGACCAACTTCTCCGTAAGTTTTTCCGTCCAATATCAATTATATTATAGTCATCCGATTTTGAACAAAACTTCCAAATCTATGTAAAAGCGTATAAAACCCATAATTGCTGAAGCGGGAGGCGTTTACATTAAAAACAAAAAAGTTTTTCTCACAAAGACCCACTTTTCGACCGATAGTTCCTATGGCAGCTATAAGATATAGTCATCCGATCCGGTCGGTTCCGACATATTAGCAGTGTGCAGTAAAAAGAAGATTCTGTGGAAAGTTTCAGCTCGATAGCTTTAAAACTGATAGACTAGTTTGCGTAGAAACAGACAGATGGACGGACAAAGCTCAATCAATTTTTTTTAAACCCTTGGAGAGGGTATGTTAAAATTGTCCGGATGTTTGTAACGCATAGAAGGAAGCACCTCCGACCACATAAAGTATATATATTCTTGATCAGCATGACGAGCTGAGTTGATATAGCCATGTCCGTCTGTCCGTCTGTCCGTCCGTCCGTCCGTCTGTCCGTCTGTTTCTATGCTATCTCCTCCGTCAGTTTTAAAGCTATCTTAACCAAACTTTGCACGAAGTCTTTTGGTATAAATACGCTGCACATTTGTCGGAACCGGCCGGATCGGATGACTATAGCATATAGCTGCCATAGGAATGATCGGTTGAAAAACTAGTTTTAGTGGGAAAAACTTTTTTGTTTTTAGTGCTAGCGCTCCCAACGCTCGTATTAATAAGTTTTTAATGATTTCACATAATTTCACCAAGCCTTGTCAAAATCGGACAACTATATAGTATAGCTGCCATACAAAAGTTAGGTTTGAAAAAAAGTCTTAGTGAGAAAAACTTTTTTGTTTTCAATGTTATAGCTCCCAACGCCCGTATTTATAAGTTTTCAATGACTTAACATAATTTCACTAAAATTTTTCCAAATCGGACTACTATATAGTATAGCTGCCATACAAAAGTTAGGTCTGAAAAAAAGTCTTATTGAGAAAAACTTTTTTGTTTTCAAAGATATCGCTCCCAACGCTCGTATTTATAAGTTTTCAATGATTTTACATAATATCAACAAGATTTTTCGAAATCGGACCACTATATAGTATAGCTGCCATACAAACTGTCAGGCATATATCAAGCTCCAAGGGTATATAAACTTCGGTCGAGACGAAGTTAGCTTGCCTCTATTTTTTTTTTTTTTAATCCCCAAAAAAATATATAGACGGTAAGACTCTGTTTGTTTATGGGGAATACTAAACTATACAAAAAACAACAGTAATCACACTTTATTTCATCAAGTACAAAATGTGTTGTAGTGGTGCTATTATTTTTTTCGCAACTGTATGTACTGAGCAAAAGCATGAATAATATATATTGACTTTAATTTTATTTGTAATGTTGTTTACAGTATGTTATCACATTCTTTTCTAGGTTTTCTACTGTTAAGCCGTTGCGCTTGTCTGTCAGCATCATTTTATATGCCGAAAAACTTCTCTCAACATCGCAGGACGTTAGCGGAGCATATTTATTCTTTAAAAGAAAGGCGGCAGAAACACCTTCAATTATGTAGAACCCATTGACACTGTTAATTGTTTCGTTGACCTTTTTAATAGTTTTGAAATCTGGGCTCTATTTTAAAACTTGTTCCAGCTTAGTGCACAACTCGAAACCATGTTCAATATCACATGGGTTTCTTTCAGTAATTTCATTGCATTCTGAATGCATTCGATAAGTTCTCAAGCTTCTAAATTATATTTTGGCAAGGTTTCAATGTTATTTTTGATGAATAGCAGACAATATTGGAGTGAGTTCTGCTCCACTGTCACAATTTTGAACCTGTCCCACTATCAGCTAGTTCACTAAAAACTATACTTGCAACCCCGCAAGGCAAAGAGAAGAGAGAGGAGAAGTGAACCATCCCATAATATCTATCTTAATAAAGTTTGATAATTCCATTTAAAATGCCAGTTGAACTTACATATGAATAATAATAAAACCTTGAAGTGGATTTTATCTGGTCTTGAAAATTAAGGAGAGCCTTCTCTTTACTATGTCTGCCTCATACTAGCAGCTAAGGCGTCACAACTTCACAGAGTGAGTTGTCTTTAGGACGCTCTTGCACAATTGCTCTGGGATCTCCCTTACCTAATATGTTAATTACCTAAATTTGTTCAGTAAAGTGTTAGTAAAAAATAAAAACAATAAATGAACAACAACAGTACCGTACAGATGAAATGCCTATTTAATTTGTAACTTGAAAGCATGCATCTTAAATCCAGTTGCACCATCTGGTTATAATTGGCTCTGGTGGTAGTTTAACACTTTAAATTTCCTTATAAATTATGTTATTATACCCTTGCAAAGGGTATTATAATTTTGCCCAGAAGTTTGCAACGCATAGAAATATTCATTTCCGACCCCATAAACTATATATATTCTTGATTAGGGCGACGAGCCGAGTCGATTGAGCTCTGTCCGTCCGTCTGTCTGTCTGTTTCTACGCAAACTAGTCTCAATTTTCAAGCTATCGAGCTGAAACTTTGCGCAGAGTCTTCTTTTTACTGCACACTGCTAATATGTCGGAACCGACCGTATCGGATGACTATATCATATAGCTGCCCTAAAAACTATTGGTCGAAAAGTGAGTTTTATTTAAAAAAATTGTTTGTTTTAATGCTGATGTCCTTAAACCCTGATGTATTAAAACATTTGCAAGGGTATACAAACTTCGGCAAAGACGAAGTTAGCTTGGCCCTCTCGTATGCAAGTTATGTTGTCCACAACAGTGAGGCGACTTAAAAAAAATATTTATTTTAGAAGCCTGCTTTGAAAATATGTCGCAGAATTTGTCGGTAAAATTGGGAATATGCAAAATTTGTGAATTATGGAAAAATAACTTAGATCCGATCTAATTATTTTTTTATGAATCAAATATTAGCAATCAGAACTAATTTCGGTCCTCTCGCTCAAAATATGTTTTTGCATAAAATCCGGGTTCTACTTATAAATACGAGCTTTGCGGACGTTTGCATTGAAAATAGTTTTTTTCACTAAAACTAGTTTTTATCAATTGTTCTTACTTCGTGCAAAGTTTGCTTAATATATCTTTAAAACTGACGCAGGATATAGCTTTGAAACAGACGGACGGTAGACGGACATGGCTACATCAACTCGGCTCGTCATGCTCACGAAAAATATATATCCTTAATGTGGTCGGAGATGCTGCCTTGAAGGCTCATCTGGACAATTTTAATATACCAATGCTATGAAGAAGTTACAAACTTTCATGGGACCAAAATTAGTTTGATTTTGTTGCCTGATTTAATTTAAGTCACATGCATTGTAAAAATTGAATCTGGTTTAAGTTTAATCAGCATTCTTAATAGTTCACCGGTTTTTACTCGAACCGCTCAGAAGTTTTAATGTGAACAGACCGGATCAAGAAAAAGTGAGAAAGTCGGTCAAGCCCGACTTTAACATACTCTGTACCTGGAGTAGAAGCTGAATGCCATGCTGGCGCTGCGCTCATCTCTAAGTCTCTCTCTTTCTCCCTCTTTCTCTCTCTCTCTAAGATTGTGCGGTGATAGTTGTGATGGTGGGAGGGGGTGGGGGGAAGGTAGTTTACTAATTTGCTCATAACTTCAGAACCGCTCATCCTATCTTTATCATTTCTTCGGCAAATCAAATTTTGCTAATTACTAACTATCTCTAGAAGGTACGAATTATCTATCTTCAAAACTGTAGGAAACTGTAGGAGATAAAGCGTTTTTTCCAAATTGCGGCGGCGTGGCAAAAATTGAAAATAAACTTGATCTGCAAGTACAAGAAGCATTTGTCCCATACTTGTCAAACCTCTATCTCGTCAGACAGACGGACGGACAGACGGACATGGCTATATTGACTCGGATGTTGATCGAGAATATATCGCTCACTTACTTCAATACTGGCATAACTCAAAATAATCCATTTGGAGAAAAACAGGTTTGAAGTTCTCAATGGATTAAACCTAAAAAAAAATGGTTGTTTAAGTTTCAACTTAATTAAGTAAAATATTATAAATTTTGAATGCTTATTAATAAACATTGAAAATATGATGTTTTAACTGAAAGACGAAGTATGTTTGGTCAATATCGACGGCAGGACAACTGAGATATGACGGTTCTTGCATCAACATGAAAATTAAGCTGGAAAATGATATTGCGACATATTCTCATCTCACATGGAAAGTAGAAGAGATAGCGATACGAAAATTTTTGCATAAAAAAGTACAGAAGAGCGCGCACACTTCTGCATCATTAAGTCAAAAATCGTATTTTTTGAGTTATGCCAGTATTGAAGTAAGTGAGCGATATATACTTCATACTTATATGGGTTTTAGCAACCTGTTTTTTGTCAAAGTCTTGCATTTGGCTGGATTGAGGTCGGTGGAGAGTTACAATTTAATGTTTAATGTAATGTAATGTACACTTTTTATACACTTGAAAAGTGTATTATAATTTTGCCCAGAAGTTTGCAACGCATAGAAGGAATCATCTCCGACCACATAAAGTATATATATTCTTGATCAGCGTGACGAGCTGAGTCGATTAAGCTTTGTCCGTCCGTCTGTCCGTCTGTCTGTTTCTACGCGAACTAGTCCCTCAGTTTTGAAGCTAGCGAGCTGAAATTTTGCACAGAGTCTTCTTTTGTCTGCACGCTGCTAATATGTCGGAACCGACCGGATCGGATGGCTACTTCTTGTAGCTGCCATACAAATGATCGGTCGAAAAATGGATTTTAATGAGAAAAACTGGTTTTTTCTTAATATTACCGCTCTCAATCACGGTCATGGGTAATATTAAATGTTTTTAAGCTGATCTGCGAAGTTTGGTCGAAGTCGCTAACCGTTGAGACAAGCGATTTCAAGTGTATAAAAACTTCGGCACGGACGAAGTTAGCCTTGCCTTTCTCGTTTACTTTTGTATTGCATATTCACTTTCAAACGACCATACAGACTTCCTTATAAACCTTGATATCGCCGAATAACGAGTTGGGGACTCCAATTTGCTATGGGACGAGACCACGATTCAGCCTAGAATTCTGCTATGTTTTTTTGAACGTGTTGCTTTTGCTTTTCCAATTGTTGTAATTAATTTCTTTTGCCTTTGAGCTCCGCAAGGTGGTTGAACAATCTGTCCAATGATCCTCCATAGCAGAGTCACGACGTTTTTTGTAAATACACAGGGTATTTGTTTTCGCTTGTTATACCCTGTACCCATTGAAAATGGGTAAAAGGGGATCATGAAGTTGTGCAAATGTATGTAACAGGGAGAAGGAAGCATTTCCGACCCTATAAAGTATATATATTCTTGATCAGCATCAACAGCCGAGTCGATTTAGCCATGTCCGTCTGTCCGTCCGTCCGTCCGTCTGTCTGTATGAACGCGTCGATCTCGGAGACTACAAAAGATAGAGATACAAATTTTTGCATGTACATAGGTATAGGCCGTACGCAGATCAAGTTTGTTTCAGATTTGCAAAATTCCCCCCCCCCCCTTCCCCCTTAAACCGCAAAAAACTGTCAGAGCCAAAATTTTAAAGTTACAACATCGTCGCTTAATATATATTATCTTAGGCCCGTAATCTATCTATTCTGAAACGCACAATGAGATCTGAGCAAAAACACAGAAGTTATTAACGAAACAATTTTTGCACCCCCCCTCCCCCAACGCTTTTCTTATTACGCATTGCTTGCTGCTTGCGCCCGAGTGTGTGAGGGCGCGTTTGTGTGTATGTGTGCGTGTGTGTTTGTTTGTGTATGTGTGTGTTTGTCAATTGTACAGGGTATTTTGAAGTCGAGCTAACTCGACTGCAATGGTCTTACTTGTTTTTTCAATAGGGAAACCGTTTTTTGGTTTTTATTGCAAACATTATGGCGTGCCGTCCATTATATCATACTTATATGGGTTTTAGCGACCTGTTTTTTGTCAAAGTTTTGCATTTGGCTGGCTTTATATATACTTTAAATGGTCGGAAATGATTCCTTCTCCCTGTTACATACTTTTGCACAAACTTAATATACTCTATGTACCTTTGGTACAGAGTATAAAAATTCAGTACCAAATGATTTTCAAATTAACGACTTATATATGTACTAACGACTTTCATTACTAACTTTCAGGTTAGATGAAACTGAAAACGAGCAGAAAGAGCTTCAGATGCTGGTGGTTGAATTGAAGAAGTCAGAGGCAACGCTTAAGGAAAATTGCCGAAATGTGAATAACAAGTATATATCTTTGGAGCAACACTACGATCAAGAGTTTAGCAATGTGCGAACCCTGATGAGTAAGCAAAAGGCTGAACTCAATGCGCAACAAAAGCGAAATACAGAACTGGAGGAAGAGGTAAGTAAACGTCCTGTCTAGATAATCTCATGTAACTTTCTTCTGCCGCACAGCTTAAGAGCCTGCAGCTCAACAATCAACAAGTGAGTGTCCACCTAAATACATTAAAGCAGACGCACGCCCAGCAATTAAACGAGCTGGAAACACAACATAAGCAACTACAAGTCCAAAGCAATGAAATTACCGAAGCCTTTGAAGCATTTAAACAGGAAACGGAACAGTCATTGACTTATCAGAAGCAGCTGGCTGAGGTACATCAAAATACATATATCTCTGCTAATCAATAAACAATCATATGATTTCTAATTCAAGGCATCGATAAGACAACTCACCGATGAATTGCAGCAACAGCAATCCGCCTATGACGAACTAAGCCAGCGCTACCAGCTCCATATCAACGAGTCCAATCATAATACTATTGAACTAGAGCAAAAACTTAATGCAATCCAACAGCAGTTCCTCGATCTCCAACAGCAATATGATCAACTGGCTCACAGTTCGTCCACTAAAGAACAAACTTTGGAGAATGAGTTGAAAGATGGTAAACGTGAAATTTGTCGATTGTATGAGCATAATCAGGGAGTGACAAAAACCTTCTTAAGCGAGGAGCAACGCTATCAAAATGATATCAAAACTCTTAAATTGAATATGGAGCAATTGGAGGCCAATAAAAAGACTTTCCAGGAGGAATTCGATAAGCAAGAAACCGAAATTAAACAGTTGCGCAATCGCCTTGATGAACTAAATCAGAGCCAAGATGACATTGCCAATGAATTGGCTAAGGAGAAGTCCAAGTTTAGCTCTGAGCTTAAATCTAAGACCGAATTTTATCAGGTAATCACAGGCATTGCTTATAACCTCTGAAAAACAAAGTACAAATCCTTCTCTGCAGGCGAAACTCTCGGATCTGCAAGACGAACTCCGAAACAAGGATCACCAAATGGTGCAACTGGAGCAGCAGAAAAATGTAAGTCAGTCATTCGTTCCCAAGCATTATCGCAATTCTCTTTGGCAAACACAAATCAATCTCACGTGTTCTACATGGAGCCACCTGTCTCATAAACTATCAAATAACAGAGTTAAGCTTAGTACTCAGACAAACTAAATCGCTTTAGCTGGGTGTCAACTCCATATAAAAAAAGGGTGTCGGAAAGCTTTCGTAAAATTCCGACAGGCCTCTTACGCTCGGTGGAACTCAGACAAACTAAAATTTCCGTGCCTCAGCGTCGAAAGCTCGTAGTGCCGCTAACTTAACAAACACAAACAGCTGACACAATTCCGATGGGGTGCTTGAAGAAAAAATAGCTTGTAATTTTTCCGACACCTACCCGTCGGAATGTCAGCAGCAAAAGTTTGACGAAAATCATTGATTGCGCATATTTTGAAACCAACGGTAAGATTTTGAATTCCACATGACTTCTACATTCCATATATCATCCAAAAATATCTAAATATTAGCAAAAACCATTAACTAAATTCAAATGCATGCAAATCAGCGTAGTGTGACCGTTTCACATTGGGTGGTATTTTGATGAGGGGTGGTATTTTGGCGTTGTACAGTCACACTGCATCGTCCGCTGGGTAACCCATCGGAAAAAGTTGTCAATTTAGCTAGCGGACGATTTAGTTTGTCTGAGTACTAAGCTTAAACTGTAAATATATTTGACACATTGCCGCCTTCTAAGAGAAGAGAAATTGGCCCTTTTGATAAACAACTAGATTAATTAGCTAAGAATATTTTTAATATTGGCGGTGTGTGCTTGTTGTTGTGCCTCTGCGTACACTGTGGCAAAGAATGAGTTCTAAGAGTTGCCGGACACGTGCAATTTCAATCCTCAAGTCAAATCTCAGTTTACGAGGTCGCCTGGAAATGTTGTATGTGGTGTAGGTGTAGGCATGTGGCATTTGATTAGGTGTTGCTGCGGGAGTAGTTTGTTCTAGAGATGGACTGGAAGAACATCAGTGTCCTGTGTTACATCCTGTGGCTAATCGGAATGCGGCATTCTGAGAGAGTTGAAGACTCCACTTTTGGGTGTTTGTATAGAACTATACGCTTTTAATGAGCACGGTTGTAAGTTTGAATTTCTACTGACTCACTCTGGTGAATGAGTTTTCTTTTTAAGAAGATGCGCGATGCGCGTCAAACGGTTTCATGGCTGGTCGACCCTTTCAAGTGGTGTCTCGGCTATCCTGTTGCGAGCGATCCTAGCCAATGTCTCTATTAATATTAATGCAATTACAAAATGTGACATATTTATGACATAGGCTGAGTTAACTAAATATGAGATTTAAGCTACGTATGGGCCCAGTTGACTATCATGTTAAAGTTTTAACAGTGGTTATTGTGTCCTTTTTCTTGCCCCATGTGCTCCCTGCTATGGCTTTCAAGACTTTGTTTCTTTTTGTTGCTGTCAGACTTAGGCATTGTTTTGGTGGACAATATTTTACAATAAAATATTATAAACTAAAACCAGAGCTAAACTTAGAAGCAACACTAAACACACCTATAACACAGCCCAACAGTGATTTTGGTGCAGGTCTATTTTTAACAGATTATGTTAATATACACTTCACAGAACAAAACTGTATCATTGGTTTTGTTCAATCAGCTCTTGTTTCCAAGATATCGCGAAAAAAAACAAAAAGTCGACTTTTTGGCACTCTAGGATTTATGGAGGCCACACTAGGCATAATTATCTGAATTTATGAACTAATTATCAATGCAAATTTTAAAAATCGTAGCCGCTTTTCTATAAATCGAAAAATGTCTTTCTTTAAAGGCCAAATTAGGCACTTTCCGCTGGACTTATATGGTCCCTATGATTTTTTTAATTCGCAATGATATGTCCTTTATCGTAAATAGCTCATAAACTCAGACAATTATGCCTAGCGTGGCCTCCATAAATCCTAGAGTGCCAAAAATGCAAGATTTTCGTTTTTCCGCTATATCTTGGAAACAAGAGCTGATGGAACGAAACCGAAACCAGTTTAGGAATCAGTAGACATAAACTTATCATATTTTTAAATCAACAGGGCTGCACCTCACAAAGATGGTCAGTTTGTTGGCCTGTGTAATCAGAGCTGGGAATGCTGATTAAAAATGTTTTTTCATTAAATAATTTCACATAGCTAGATACTCAAGCACTAGTCAACTATTTGATTTAAATTAGCTGTATGCTTCAATTACCATTAAATCCTGTTATAATATGCTCACATTTAGCTCAACTGTTTTTTCAAATTAATTGAATTTTAATTGAATATAAATTTAGAATTAGTTGTAAGTTCAAGCTTTTAGTCAATTATTAATGGCACTTGAACACAGTCAAGTGCCAGCTGAAATTTATTTATTTATTTCCCTTCCATTAAAATTTTGCTTGGGATATTTCCCTTCCATTAAATTTTCAATTGGGATTTTTCACTCCAGCCAATTGAGAAATTTTTCTTCCACTAAAATTTCAATTGGGGATTTTCAGTTCAATTAAATTTTCAATTGAAACTTTTCACAACCAGTCAAAATTAAATTGAGAGAACAAAAGCAACTGTGTTCAAAATATTATTAGAACGCTGAAGTCTTGTATTTTTTCCCAGTTTCAATGGCGAATAGCCGACTTTGTAACACATATCGAAAAGCGATACCAACGTAATTTGATTTACAGTTTATAGTTCAGTATCATGCAGAATTTTCCGTGAATTTTCCGACCGTTGGGTCAAATTTTCCAGCATCGGAAAATCGCATTTCAAACTTTTTCGTATTCCATCCTTTCAAACCGAGTTTTAAGCCAATCGGATAAAAAATAGTTATTTGCATGCAGAATTTTCCGGTAAATTTCCTCGTAGGCAGATTTTCCAAGATTGGGAAAACACGTATCGAATTATTTTGCGTACTAAGCTTACAAACCAAGTTTCAAGTCAATCGGATGAAAAATAACATTTTTCCCATACAAACTTTTCCGACGCTTCTCCCGATTTTTCCGGCTGGAATTTTCCAAAACCCCGTCGTAGTACGCACTTTCACCACCAACAGAAACTCCTGTGAAAATTACAGCCCTCTATCTCTTTCCGTTTGGGCTGTGCGGTGATTGCCAATCAGTCAGTCAGTCAGTCAGTGAATCAGGACACTCTCTTTTATATATACAAACACTAGCAAATAGCCCGTCACGCTTCGCTGCGCCTTCAACAGTATAGATCCAACGCACACCACCCACATACCACCCACTTTCCGCCCTCTTCCCGTCCACTTACCGCCCACATCCCACCCACTTCCCACCTACATCCCACCCACTTCCCACCTACATCCCAACCACTTCCCGTCACATTCCACCCACTTTACATTCACTTACCACTCACTTTCCACTCACTTCCAAAACAACTTATCACCCACATCCCATTAACTTCACAACCACTTCCCAGTGGGCATCCCGGCGGTATTTCCAACATCGGAATATAAAAACAAAAATTAATTCTGCTTTGACCTTACAAACCGAGTTTCAACCCCATCCACTATAGGTCAAATGACCACTTTTTCTGTTCGAAATTAATAACCACTACAAAATCGTGCCATTTTAACTAAAACCTCTAAGAATATCATAAGTTAGAATAAATTTGTAAAAAAAAATGGAATTTAACCCATTAACGACCAAATATAAAATTAACCCTCAATTTTTTTTATATTCTAAAACATTTATTTATTATTAATTGTTGCATAGTGTAATCAGAGCTGGGAATAATTTTACATAGCTAGATACTCAAGCACTAGTCAACTATTTGATTTAAATTAGTTGTATGCTTCAATTACCAATAAATCCTGTTGAAATATGCTCACATTTTAGCTCAACTGTTTTTTCACTTTAATTGAATTTTAATTGAATATGATCTTTTAAATTTAGAATTAGTTGTAAGTTTGTAAGTTGTGTTTATTTATTTATTTCCCGGAAGGGATTCCATTAAAATTTTGCTTGGGATATTTCCCTTCCATTAAATTTTCAATTGAGATTTTTCACTCCAGCCAATTTTTCATTGAGAAATTTTTCTTCCATAAAAATTTCAATTGGGGATTTTTACCTTAATTAAATTTTACTACGTCTCAAGTCGACTCACACCTCCTCGTGGTGACCACCGGAAGCAGTGGCGATGCACCCGTATCTGCTGCTGACTAACGTGAGCGGCGATATCATTAGTCTTATCTGTGCTCACGCGCCAACAGAAGATAAAAGATGAATTCTATGAGCGCCTGGAACAACTATTTGAGCGCTGCACCGATCACAACATAAAGATCGTGCTAGGCGATTTTAACGCGAAAATCGGGAGAGAAGGAGTTTTTGGATCGACAGTCGGACGATTTAGCCTTCATGAAACAACCTCCGGTAACGGAGAGAGGCTAATAGACTTCGCTGCGGGTCGGAACATGGTCATAAGTAGTACCAGATTTGAACACCCCGACATCCATAAGGCGACCTGGAAGTCCCCTGGTCAATGAACACGAAATCAGATTGATCACGTTGTGATCGACGGAAGGCATTCATCGAGTGTACTAGACGTGCGTGCGATTCGAGGAGCCAACATAGACATACCTGTTTGCAGCCAAGGTACGCACGCGGCTCAGTGTGGCACATGCCTCACGCTCTGGCACACGTCGAAAGCTAAACGTCGAGAAATTGCAATCACAAGGGACCTCTGAAGCCTACACAGCTAAACTCGCCCAACTGCTCAGGGAAACCTCCCCATTCCCTTCCGATATATGCGAATAGTGGCAGCGTATATCGCACTCTATGAGTAAGGCTGCCCCCTCGAAAGCGGACTTGGTACGACGAGGAGTGCCGACGCGCTACTGCAGAGAAAAACGCTGCCCACAGGAGAACTCTGCAGCCGAGAGCAACGCGGGCTGTTACGGAGCGATACCTGGAGAAAAAGAAAGAGGAGAAACGCCTTTTTAGAAGAAAAAAGTTTGAGCAGGAAAGGCGCATGCGCGAGGAAGTCGAGAGGTTATTCGGCATGTGTGAGAGTCGAAAATTTTACCAAAAAATTAAGCAATTAACGCAAGGTTTTAAGCCCAGAGTCGCACAATGCAAAGACGAACACGGGAATCTGGTCACAGATCAGCAAGTGGCGCTTAACAAATGGAGAAGTTACTTCTCCAACCTACTGGGAGGCGATGACGAACAGGATGCCGCCACTAGAGAAGTAACGATGCCACCGATCGACAACATAGAGATAGACCCGCCGACCCAACAGGAAGTCTGTTTAGCCATACGAAGGCTAAAGAACAACAAATCACCAGGCGCTGATGAGTTGCCCGCTGAATTGTTCAAGGCTGGAGGCGATGAGTTGGTAAGGTGCATGCACCAACTTCTGTGCCGTATATGGGTTGACGAAAGCATGCCCGACGATTGGAATCTAAGTGGTCTCTGTCCAATCTTTAAAAAAGGAGACCCTGCAGTTTGCGCCAACTACCGCGGGATCAGTCTCCTCCCCATCGCATATAAGGTTCTGTCCCGCGTTATTTGTGAACGTCTAAAGCCGCTTGTTGATACACTGATTGGACCTTATCAGTGTGGCTTTAGACCTGGTAAGTCCACCACAGACCAGATATTCACATTGCGCCAAATTCTGGAGAAGACCTATGAGAGAAACATCGAAAATCACTATCTTTTTATCGATTACAAAGCCGCTTTCGACAAGCCGATAAGGTCAAGGTTTTTCGAAGCCCTGTCTACTTTAGGTATTCCAGCAAAGTACGTTCGACTTTGCATGATGAAGTTGAGAAGCACTCAAAGCTCCGTCAAAATAGGAACGAACCTCTCTGAGCCTTTTGATACCAAAAGAGGTTTTAGGCAAGGTGACACCTTATCGTGTGACTTCTTTAATCTGCTGATGGAGTATATACTGCGCCAGTGCCCAAATGCCAACAGATCGGGCACCATCTTTAATAAAGATGTAATGCTACTCGCATACGCCGATGATATTGATATTATCGCAAAACCGAACGGGCAGTACGCAAGGTGTTTTCAGAGATTGAGAAGCAGTCTGAACTAATGGGTTTAGCAGTAAACGAGGACAAGACGAAGTACCTAGTGTCCTCGAAACAGAAGTCTACGCGCCTAGGGCAATCTGTTGCAATGGGAGAGTACAACTTTGAAGTTGTAGAGGACTTTGTCTACCTCGGAACGATGATAACCGGCGACAACAACATCAGCCTGGAAATCCGAAGAAGAATCACGCTCGCAAACCGATGCTATTACGGGCTATAAGTAGGGAGCTCAAGAGCATAAACCTCAAGAGAAGAACAAAAATAGCGCTATATAAGTCGCTTATCATCCCAGTCCTGCAATACGGCGCAGAAGCATGGGCAATATCATCAGCGGATGAGGCGGCGATTGGCGTTTTCGAGCGAAAGATCCTTAGCAGGATTTATGGACCTTTGAAAGTTGGCGAGGATTTTCGCACCCGAAGGAATGACAAACTATATGAGCTCTATGGGGATACTAGTCTGGTCAAGCGCATAAAGCAACAGCGGCTGCGCTGGCTGGGACATGTTACCCGTATGGATGAACAAGCTCCAGCAAAAATGGTCTTCAAGAGGAATGCGAAAGAACTGGGACAAGGCAAGGTGGGACGACCACCTCTAAGGGGGGACGACCAGGTGCGGAAAGACATTTCCAAGCTTGGCGTGAAAAACTGGTGCCAGCTCGCACGGAGCAGAAGCGACTGGCGGACATTAGTTGCAGCGGCCGAGACCCTCAAACAGTTGTGATGCAAGCATCGGGCCAATAAAGAGTAAGGAGAAATTTTCAATTGGGACTTTTCACAACCAGTCAAAATTAAATTGAGAAAACAAAAGCAACTGTGTTCAAAATATTATTAGAACGCTGAAGTCTTCAATGGCGAATAGAAGACTTTGTAACACAATATCGATAAGCGATACCAACGTAATTTGACTTACAGTTTATAGTTTAGTATCATGCTGAATTTTCCGGGAATTTTCCGACCGTTGGGTCAAATTTTCCAGCATCGGAAAATCGCATTTCAAACTATTTCGTATTCTATCTTTTCAAACCGAGTTTCAAGCCAATCAGTTAAAAAATAGTTATTTGCATGCAGAATTTTCCGGTAATTTTCCTCGTAGGCAGATTTTCCAAAATCGGGAAAACACGTGTCGAATTATTTCGCTTACTATGTTTACAAACCAAGTTTCAACTCTATCGGATGAAAAATATTATTTTTCCCATACAAACTTTGAAATGTGATATGCCGAGGTTGGAAAATTTGACCTGACTTTCGAAAAATTCCCGAAAAATTCAGCATAAAAAGAACAATTTTTCATCTGACTTACTTGAAACTCGGTTTTGTAAGGACAGAATACGAAATAATTTGAATGTGATTTTTAATTTCGGAAAATCCACCCACGAGAAAAATGCCCGGAAAATTCTGCGTGCAAAATATCTATTTTTATTCGATTGACTTGACACTCGGTTTGTATGATTAAAATGAGAATTCATTTGTGTTTTTATTTTCCGATGCTGGAAATACCGCCGGGATGCCCACTGGGAAGTGGATGGGATGCGGGTGGGATGTGAAAGGGATGTGGGTGGTAAGTTGCTTTGGAAGTGGGTGGGATGTGGGCGGGAAGTGGGCGGGAGGTGGGTGGTATGTGGGTGGCAAGTGGATGGGAAGTGGGTGGTATGTGGGCGAGAAGTGGGTGGTAGGCGGTAGGCATGTATGTGAAAACTGGGTGGAAAATTGGTGGGATTAGGGTGTGCATTGTTTCTATACTGTTAAAGGCGCAGCGAAGCGCGACTGGATATTTGCTAGTTAATATATATATTTTTAAAAATCCTCTGTGACAGCAGAGAGACAAGCCGCAAGCGTAATCCAATTTTCTCCGTTGAGTCGATCTCTAGTTTTTTCCATTGTGAAGGACCTTCCTCCGAAATATTTAAATCGTAGTTCTACCAGAATTGGGCATTCTGAGAGGAAATGGAAGGTATCCTCCCTGGCACTCATGTTGCAAGGCGAGCACTTCTCGTCGCTTATGTGGGTGGGGTCTGCAATGTAGTGGCAGCATCTCGGACCTCGCTTAAAATATTACTTTTATAGCGTCCACCGAAAAGTCATCTCTAAAGTGATTGCCTTGTCCCAGTTTGAAGTTTAGGCCTTTATATAAAATCCAAGTTTCGCTCCGCCGACCAGTGACTTCAAAGGCATTCCGCTGGGCTTAATCAACTCCTTCCAGTTCAGTGTCGTGCGTTATTCTCCATTCAGCCATTTCTTCTATATCGCAAATCATACTATTAGCCTGGAAAATTTTTTGCCATGCTGCAAAGCACTGCGATTGGTCCCTCAGGATTTGCATAGCGACTAACTTAGGAAGCCTGTTCTGAGGTAGCTCCATGATTTTTATCATTTATTTAAAATGACTGTCCAGTCTCAAGGTGTGTCGCATATGATGGTGTGTTAATTGGCAGTTTAAAAAGCTTCTTAACAAAATTGCGTGCTAGTTTTTCCACACTATCGTATTCAGCATAGCTACACACCTCTGCTGCATATAGCATAATTGATCTTGCCGTTGCCTCAAATAGCTTATACTTCGCACATGGTTTTATTTTTTTTCTTGACATGAAACTTTTCCATGTGCTGTTCATTGCAATCCTTGCTTCTGATAATTTGTTCCGCAGATGTGCCTTAAACCGCATATTCTGTGTCAATGTGACACCTAGATATTTATAACCCTTCACAGCTTCCAGCTCTGTCCCGTCGAAGTACCACTTCTCTGCTCTTGCAAGGCGACCCCGCGATCTCGAACCACCATAATTTTGGATTTCTCTGTGTTAATGATGAGGCTCCACAGTTTACACTACTCACCTACTTTGTCAATTGTATACTGCATTTCTTCCGCACTTTCGGCCAGTAGTACATCTCCCAGCCTTGCTCCTCCGATTAGGTAGTCATGTAGGTCTTCGATGAACAGTGCGAATAGCAACGGACTCAAAAGACATCCTTGTTTAACTTCTCTGTTTGTCTCAAACCAGTCCGAGCATTTGTCTCCGTCCCATACTGTCGTTTTATTGTCGACGTATAGGCTTTTTATAACTGCAAGCATTTTCGACGATAACACAGGTTTACACGATTGTTCATCCTCTACATTTTGATGTCACTCCTTATGTAAAATCACGCGCTGAATCCGAATATGGAGCTTACAAGGACTGCAAATGTCGTTAAAACTTCATTTTTTGGATTCCCATTTGGATTTCTTCCCTGAAAACCTCGATGATGAGAGCGATAAGCATGGTGAACGATTTCATCAGGATATGAAGAGTCTGGAACGCCGGATGAGGCTATGATGGTTGACTTTTGTTGGTTTCTTACGCGGGAGGAAAACTGTGCCCACAAACTGCGGAACAAAATGGACCATAGACTTGTTTAATACCACTTGAACGGAAAACTGAAATTGCTCATTTTTTAGATAAATGCTCATAACTTCTACCATTTCCAAACGATTTCGATGTATGAACACTTTTTGAAATTGTTATACCTTAGGTTACATCATCCAAAAGAGAAAGAAATTTTAAAAAAATTTTTGCTTGGTGAATCTTTGTAATCGATTTTTTAAAAAAAAATAACAACATTTTTAATTTTCAAATCCAAAAATTTTTACCTTATCAGTAAAATCAAAACTTTGTGTTTGGTTTTTCTGTAACGTCATTCAATGCAGCTTACATTAAAACAAAGTTGGTTCGAATAGGACACTTAATGTGGCCACACGACCAACAAATGTAATAATACCTCGCTTAACACACGTTTATGCAACTATCTCGTAAGCCTGACGTGCTGGGAGAAAACGGACAATATATCTGAGTTCAGCAGCCAAAAATACATAAGGAACGGTTGCAAAGTTCTCTGTTGCAAAAGTTGGCCTTTTTTTGTAAGCTTGTGTTATTTGTAAACTTGTGTAATCCAAGATTGCTCAGTTTGTAAAGAAGGGCATTCCTGTTAATTGTTGGAATATCCACGTGTCGGAGTGGATAACCAGACTGCAAAGAACAACACAGCGAGTGCAAGTTAATGGTTTAATTGGTATAGAAGAACTGAACATAAGAATGACAATGCAAGTGCTTAAATCTAGTGAGAGTGAGAGCGGTTGAGATAACAGAGATGCTCCCTACTCTCTTATAATGTTATTCTACAATGCTAGACAGATCATATGTTGCTTACTATGAAATAGAGTTATACAATTTCAACACTTTTGCTTAAGCTACATATTATCTGTATAATGTATTAATCCAAGATCCTTGACAAAACCGCAGTGCTTTTGCTTACTTAAACTTTTTGTTAACACATCTGCAACATTACTTTCACTGAATACATGTTCCAAAATAATCTCATTACAATCAATTTTCTCTCTCACAAAGTGATACTTTATGTCTATGTGTTTTGTTCGTTTGTGATGTACTGGATTTCTAGCTATATGCTGCGCGCTGATGTTGTCACCATAGATGGTCATCGGATCCAGGTTTGACCACCCAATATCTTTCAGTAGCCTTCTTAAGTAAACTGCTTCCCTAGCAGCTGTTGATAAAGCGATGTATTCAGCTTCAGTGCTGCTGAGTGCGACGACGCTCTGCTTCGATGAAGTCCAGGAAAACGCACTTCCGCCCAAGAAGAATGCATAACCAGAATACGACTTTCTGTCCAACTGATCGTTGGCCCAATCTGCATCTGCAAAGCCTTTTACTGGATCGCCAGACTTCCGATAGACAATGTTCAGACCCATTGTACCGGAAAGGTATCGCAACACATGCTTCGCTGCAGTCTCGTGTTCCACTTGTGGATCTGTATTTCGCTGTGACAGTTTGCTCACTGCATGCAAAATATCTGGTCGGCTCAAGACTGCTAAATACATAAGCGAACCAATTAGTGACTGATAATGTGTCATATTTACCTTTACACATTTTTCATCTTTGCAACCAATGTGGAAGCCAGGGTCTAGTGGCGTTGCCACTGGCCGGCATTTCTGCATCCCATACACGTCCAAAAGGCCTCGGATATAATTCTTCTGACTCAGCCAAATTGGACCTTGGTTGCCTTCTCTTTGTATCTCCAACCCAAGGAAAAAGCTCAGCTGACCACCGTCTTGCATATCGAATGCTGATGCGATCTTTTGCTTGATCGCAGTGATGTCCTCCTCGGTAGGACAAATAATGATCAGGTCATCCACATAGACAGCTATGTAGTGGAATTTATGTTGATGCTCTTTGACGTACAGGCAAGCCTCGTTCTTGCTTCTTTTGAAACCCATTCCTTGCAGGACCTCGTCCAATGTGTTGTTCCAGATACGCCCAGACTGCTTAAGTCCATAAATCGCCTTTTGTAGTTTTAAAACCTTGCCGCGATTCTTTTCATCAACAAAATGCTCAGGTTGCTTCATATAAACGTCTTCTTGAAGCACGCTATTCAGGTATGCGTTTGATATGTCCACTTGATGAATGTGCAACTGCTTTTCTGCAGCCACTGCAAATAGCATCCTGATCGTCTCGTAACGTATTACTGGGGAATACGTCTCCCAATAGTTGACGCCAAACTGTTGCCCACAGCCTTTGGCAACGAGTCGAGACTTAAACCTTTCGATCTTACCCAATTTATTTCTCTTGATTCGAAATACCCATTTCGAGCCTATGGCCTTTGCCCTTTCGGTAGATCAACTAATGACCACGTGTCATTCGCGATTAAGGCTTCGAACTCTGTCTGCATCGATCTTCGCCAGTCATTTCCATATTGACCACTTAACGCCTCTTCTACATTTTGGGGCGTCTCTGTATCTTCCAGACTGTTCAAATTATTTAGGACATGATGCTGCTTTTTGGGCCTACCAGGTTGCCCTGTGCGAATAATTTTTGGTCTACCTGGGCCACGTCGTACCTGCATGTCATCATCTGATTCCGCCTCTGGGTCACTTGCGCTGACAAACAGCTCCTCCTCATCGCCGCTGTCCATACTACTGCTGCCGCTGCTTTGCAGCTCAGCATGCTGCTCACCCTCGTCCTGGCCTTGGACTGATGCATTAGACTCCTCCTCTGGAGCCATAATGGTAGAATCTGTATTGGACTCAAGGCGAATGATGTTTTTTGCAAAATTATCATTTATTTCTTCGTTTTGGTGAATCTCATTTGTTTTTGAAGAAAACTCACCTTCGACGAACTTAACATCTCGACGCTCACATACGTTTCGCTTCTCTGGATCGTACAATCGGTATGCTTTTGCTGCAAAGGAGTAGCCAACAAAAATATACTCCTTCCCCTTTGGCTGGAACTTTCCTTTTTTAGTCTTATCCAGGGCAAAGGCTCTTGATCCAAACACTCGTAGATGCTTTACTGATGGCTTGCGGTCTTTCCACATTTGGAAGGGTGTCAATCCATCCAATGCTTTTGTCGGGCACCTATTCCTTAAATAGGCTGCTGTATGCACTGCTTCGGCCCACAAAAACTTATTCAAACTAGCATGAATAAGCAAACTCTTGGCCATTTCCACAATGGTACGATTTGCTCTTTCAGCCACACCGTTTTGCTGAGGTGTGTACGGAACCGTTAATTGTCTTTTTATTCCGCACTTGATCAAGAACTCTGTGAAATCTTTGTTCACATATTCTGTGCCATTGTCGCTTCGCAAAGCTTTAATTTTTCTGTTCGTTTGGCACTCCACATAGTTTTTAAACATTTTAAACTTTTCCAAAACTTCGTTTTTCGCGCGCATGAGATAAACGTGTATTTTTCTCGAGTAATCGTCTATAAAGGTAACGAAATACCGATTCCCTGCCAACGACTTCACGTTCATTGGTCCACAAACGTCGGTGTGAATCAATTCTAATAAGCCTTTCGTCACTCTTTCCGACTTCTGCGGAAATGGCATTGAACATATCTTTGCCTTATTGCACGTATCGCAATTTATTTTCCCGGACATGTTTTTAATGTTCATTCCGATCACCAGTTTTTTTCTCGCCGAGTTTTCTCAAACTTTGAAAATTTAGATGTCCGTACCGATTAGAGGTGGGCGCGGGCCTGTATTTTGAGGCCCGGGCCCGCACGAACACGAACTCTTTTTTTGAGAGGCCCGGCCCGGCCCAACACGAAACTTTTTCACCGGGCCCGGGCCGGCGCGGCACGAAACTTAATTTTTTCTAAATTTGAGCTTTTAGCCTAGTGCGTTTTTCATTTAAAACATGGCCCGATGTTGAAAAAAGCCTTTCGCTCGTAGACGAACTGGCGGGAATAGCCAGAATGGTCCGAGCTAATTTGGGAAGGTATTTTAAGTCCCTTGCATTTTTCCAGAATTCTAAAATATGTGTGCCAGGAGCTGCTGGATAGGCCAAATATTTGTCAAGCTCTATGTCGATAGCGTTTTTTCTCAACTTTTCGTTTTTTTATATAACTTAAGTCTAAAAATTCAGCAAACATTCCATTTTCGGAATTATTTGGGTTTATGTTATTAGTTATATCATCAACGCTACTACATTCATGATCCCCTATAAATTCGGAGAGCATTGCTTTTACCGTAGCTAACACATTATCTCTTTTTTCCTCTGAGAGGAAATTCATCTCTCTATAAGGAGGGTTCAAGAAAAGCCCAACCAAATGAGCGATTGCCGGAAGAAACCTTTTTTCTAATGCGCTTAGGGTCATTGTTTTAAACTCAGTTATTATTTGGGAATCAAGTGTGCTAGCTCTGCAAAGTTTACATAATTTTTTTAACCACAATGCAAATATTGCAAAGTTTTATCAATTTCACAATAGGACGCCAATTTTGAATTAGTGGTGAGCAAACAAGTAAAATATGTATAAGCAAATCGATAGTAGTATCGATAAACAATTAAAATGCGATAAATGGCGGTTCTAATTCAAACATAAACAAAAATAGCGCGAACAAATCAAAATTGTTTTCGGGCCTATTTCGGGCTTTTACGGGCCTATTACGGGCTTTTACGGGCCGGGCCTTTTTGCTAAGGCCCGGGCCCGCACGAAGCCCGCACGAATCTTAATTTTAAGGCCCGGGCCCGCTCCGGGCCTGTGTAAGCCCGCGGGCCACGAAAAAAAGCCCGGCCCGCGCCCACCTCTAGTACCGATCGTGCCACCTTGTGGCTTGCGAAAAATCGTTTAGCATATGTACCGCACTGTTTTCTGAGGGCATATTATACACATACAAATTGTTTTCTTTCAATGCTCGCAGCATTATTTCGCCTTGTTTATTCTTTATTAACGCTTCTTTGTTTCCAAAAGTTACAAACTTTTCATATTCTGCCGCTTTACTTACTGACAAAAAATTCATATGCAGCTCTGGAACATATAAAACTTCTTTAAGTTCAATGTTTACATTTCCAGCTTTAAACTTCACTGTGCCATTACCGGGTGACTCTACATATTTATCAGCTGCTAACATTATCTTTGCCTTTTTCTCAGCAAACGTCTCGAACATACTTTTATTACAACACATGTGAGAAGTCGCGCCCGAGTCGAGACACCATGTATATTCTCTTTGGTTACAGATGCCGCTGTGCATTAAACAGTTGGATTTTTCTTTATTTTCATTTTCATTATATCTCTTATTTCGACACTCATTCGCACGATGACCAGGTTTTTTACAATTGAAACACTTTACAACGAATGGAAATTTCCCGTTTTTATTGCCTCTTTTTCTATTGTCTTGGCGATATTCACTTTGATTTTGAGCTTTATTCGTTTGTACGTCTCTATGTGCATATACCGCTTGCACAGCACGCTCGCGATCATCTTTTTCTGCTTTCCTTGCTCCTTCTTCTAGAAGCTTCACTTTTATGATTTCAAACGGCGGTAACTTGTCACGAGTTTCTATTGCCACAACAAAATTTTCCCAGCTGTTTGGCAAACTGGACAGTATCATGATCACTTTTAACTCGTCGTTGAGCCGTATGTCTATTTCAGCCAACTTGTCCGTAATTTCAACAAATGAATTTATATACTGGACCACGTTATCACCTTCACTCATGTTTAATCGTAGAAGTTTCTGGTACAACTGAACCTTTTTTATTGGACCGACCGACACATGAATTTCTCGAAGCTTTCTCCATGCCTGGGCGGCCAAAACACACGTTTTTATGTGCATCAATTGCGTCGGTTTCACGTTCAGTATAAGGCATGCCAAAGCCTTTTGGTCAATTATATCCCAACGATCGGACTCAGCCGGATCTGTGGGTTTTTCTAATTTGCCACATGTTACGTTCCACAAATCTTGAGTTATTAGTACGCTACGCATAGACATACTCCACACATCGTAATTGTCTTCACCGAGTTTTTCGATTTGGAGAGACACGCTCATTTTGTTAACCGTCCACGTTACTTTTTTGCGGGTACACGAATTACTGCAGTTTAACAAAGAGGAGTTCTTCGCATTGACTTTTTCTGGTCAAAAATATTAAACCATGTGCTTTACAGTTAGGGTGTCTGGGCCCATAACCTTTGTTGGAATATCCACGTGTCGGAGTGGATAACCAGACTGCAAAGAACAACACAGCGAGTGCAAGTTAATGGTTTAATTGGTATAGAAGAACTGAACATAAGAATGACAATGCAAGTGCTTAAATCTAGTGAGAGTGAGAGCGGTTGAGATAACAGAGATGCTCCCTACTCTCTTATAATGTTATTCTACAATGCTAGACAGATCATATGTTGCTTACTATGAAATAGAGTTATACAATTTCAACATTAATGCCCAGCGGCGCAGAGCTCAACGTGATGTGTGGAAAATATGCATTACGACTGTCAAAAATGTAATGGAATACAATCGCTGCTTTTCGTTAGAGAGATAGTAATCGGAAACAAACTGACTGCGCACAATCTGCATTACAATTTTAAAAATAATGTACGCATTCGTAATGGGAAGTTCGGCTCTGGCATACATCCTTATTACCAAGTAATGCAGGTTGTCGGCAGACCGTTTACAAAGCGGCCATGCTCATGGCAAAGTAATGCAGATTGTATTCGATTATTTCCTTCATACTGTTGAAAAAGTAACGCGTTACTCAGTACTCAGAACTCAGCAGTATGAAGGAAATAATCGCATACAATCTGCATTACTTTGCCATGAGCATGGCCGCTTTGTAAACGGTCTGCCGACAACCTGCATTACTTGGTAATAAGGATGTATGCCAGAGCCGAACTTCCCATTACGAATGCGTACATTATTTTTAAAATTGTAATGCAGATTGTGCGCAGTCAGTTTGTTTCCGATTACTATCTCTCTAACGAAAAGCAGCGATTGTATTCCATTACATTTTTGACAGTCGTAATGCATATTTTCCACACATCACGTTGAGCTCTGCGCCGCTGGGTGATGTCGAAAGCTGCTCGAAAATCGACAAAAAATATGTATAGCATTTTTTTTTTGGTTCCAAGTAATGCTGTGCGAAGCTGGTGAGGACAAAAATGCTATCAACAGTTGAGTAGCCCTTTCGGAAGCCGGATTGGTACTCGCTGAGCATTCATTTGGTTCACCCAAGCAATTAGAAGAGCTAAAATAACAGAGGAGAACACCTTTATCTTTGCGTTTTGAAATGAGATTCCTCTATAATTTTCTGCTTGCGCTGGGAAGGAAACTGGTGCCTCTGAGTTAAGCATAATATGGTACAACCATATGTAAGACACTCAATGAAATCCGGAGAAGCTTCCTTTAAAAATTCAGCGGTGATGCGATCGGCACTGAGAGCTTTTTTGCATTGGCATTTTGCAATCGCCATATTAACTTCCGCAACTGAGATCGCTACATCAAGATTGCTGTTTCATTCATGAGTAAAGCATAGCACAGCTGAGCTTCTGGCTAACTCATATAAAGAAGCTTCTGAACATAGAGTGCCAGTGGTTTTGGTTCCGCTTGAATTCCTTTCCTTAATTTGCCGCCGTTTAGCTTTTGTGCTATTTCCCAAAAGTCCATGCTGCTTTCTATTTTTGAAATGGATAATTCCAACTCAATGCAGTACGTAGCCCGTTTCTCTTTGCGTATTTGTTTATAAGCTTGATTAGACTGGTGGTAGTGAGCTCTAGCTCTGCCGCAATCGCTTTGCTTAGGCTAAAATGACAATTGCTTTTTTACAAATCTTTAGTGCTGTTTTTCCAAATTTAATTTTACGATATAGACGAGCACATCAATAGTTATGTTGTTTTTCCATGTCAGTGTGCTCAAAATTGTGTAACACATCTCAACTTGTGTTGTTTTTCCATGTTCGTATCAGAAGAATTTTGTTAATTTTTTTTAGTTTAGTAGAATCATAAGATCAAAATATTTTTTTTTAATTATATAAGTATATTTTTACGGCTCTTGGGGTAAGTGAACTCATTCCTCTCTTCATGGCGTTTAAGACTTCGATCGGTTCTGTTTCGAGCAATGAGTTTTTGTACTTAGTTTTCACAAAATCATTGCTTGTGTATCGCAGAAATTGTAGATCCTTCCAAGCGAACGGCTGCCCGTTAGCTTTTACCTTTCGGAAAAGAAGCTTTGTTTACGCCAAGGATCCAAAATCGAAAAAATCAACAGATTGCATTTCAGTAACAAGAAATTGCTATTTTGAACCAACGGTTTGAACAAATTGGTACCAGTCAAGTGGATGGTGGAATTCATCGCACGACTTCTTTTTCTTCCACTCTATTACCGCATGGTCTGCGTCGCATTTCATATGGGTATGCCCGAGCACAAATTATTATTGGAGTTATCGGAACTTAAGAATTTGGCGGAGTCATGGCGGTAGTAATGACTTTTATACAGCGAAAAACTCAGTATATAGCTTTCAATTTCTGAAATATATTGTTCGCTTAGTTTTTTTTTTTTTTTTAATTTTTTCAGCTTAAATCGATATATTTATGAAATATGGTAAAACCTAAGAATACATTGTTAACGATATACAACACTGCTCATGATAATACCACCACACCATTGGCACTCTTGGGGAGTCTCTCGTCAAACGTCGCGCGCTGCAGTTGTGTTTAAGCAGAATAATATACAGATCAACTAACCAATACATACATACATACTATAAGTTTATACTGACTATCATTGAATAAAGTTCTACTCCTAATAGATCTGTGGCGGCTTACTATTTAATATATAATATAAAATTCAAATTTCTAACTATCGCATAGCATTTAGTATTGTAAGCAAGCATTGTATTATCGATATTAATCGTATATTAACCACCACTATGAAAGTAAGATACACATCACCACGTACGAAGACGCGGATACGAGTGGACGAACGAAACACGCTCAAATATTAATTATTATTAATAAACATATTATATTGGCAAACAATTTAATTACTCTACTGTCATTACACACCGAACAGCCAAATTGGTGACCCGCCGACGAGAGTCCATTCGTATTATCAACCGCGGCCGATCCAAAAATGTCTCACACACCAGGCGACACAGCGTCCGAACAAAAATTCGCCTGCAGCTAACGAAGGCAACGAAACGCACATTAACCGCGTATCTGTTAAGGTGCCGCAATTTTGGCCCGATCACGCTGAAATATGGCTCGCACAAGTGGAAGCACAATTCATATTGGCTGGCATAACAACTGATAGCACCAAATTCAACACGGTTCTTGCTTCTATCGATTCACCGGTACTAGTCCAAGTCTCAGACGCAATCCTCAATCAGCCAGAAACGGGCAAGTACGAACACTTAAAAGCCTGCATTTTGGAACGCTATTGCGAAAGTGAACAAAAGAAAACACAAAAGCTTCTATCAGAAATTGATTTGGGTGACAAGCGGCCCACGCTACTTCTCAACGAGTTAAGTTCGCTTGCAAAAAACAAGGTTAATGACGACTTTTTTAAATCTTTGTGGCTACAAAGACTCCCATCACAAGTGAGAGCTATCTTGCAAGCCTCAGACGTAGTTTTGCCGGAACTAGCCAAACTTGCTGACAAAATAATGGAAGTCGGCGAGTATCACAACGTGTGCACAATCGACACAGGCAAACCCAAATCTAATCAACCCACGGCAGCAGACCTGGAGCTGCGCCTCGATCGCATCGAACAACAGATCAACGGGCAAATCTGAGGACGCTAACAATATCATCGCCCGCCTTATGATTAACGACCAACAGTCTAAAACCAAATTTTTAATCGACACCGGAGCAGACATATCTGTCTTGCCCGCACCTAAAAATGCCAAAAACGCACACAACTTACCAGTATTATTTGCTGCCAATGGATCGACAATACGAACATATTGGGAAAAACGCATTTCCTTATCCCTTGGCCTACGCCGAAATTTTACGTGGACGTTCGTGATAGCCGAGGTGAACTGTGCTATCATTGGCTCCGACTTTCTCCAACATTTTGATCTGCTGGTGGACACCAAACGCAAGCAACTCATCGATCGAGCAACACTTCTATCAGTAAAGTGTTGCCCTGCACAGCATAACATCTCGCAAATCACAGCGTACAACATAAGCAGTCAATACGCACAGCTGCTTCATGAGTACAGAGATTTGTCAACGATTAATTCTAACAAACAATTGAGTCTTTCAAAGGTAACGCACCACATTGTTACGAACGGGCCACCCACACATGCACGCGCTCGCCGTTTGTCAGGTGAAAAATTACATGCAGCAAAAAAAGAGTTCGAATATCTTATGTCAAAAGGAATTTGTCGACCCTCCAAAAGCAACTGGTTCAG
This sequence comes from Lordiphosa clarofinis, assembly GCA_018904275.1. Lineage (NCBI taxonomy): Eukaryota > Metazoa > Arthropoda > Insecta > Diptera > Drosophilidae > Lordiphosa > Lordiphosa clarofinis. Next base: position 1,504,727 of record JAEIGQ010000062.1, on the reverse strand, counting down.
CCCTCTCCATATGGTCAAAAAAACGAATAACGAATGGCGACCATGAGGCGACTATCGCTCTTTAAACGAGATCACGATTCCCGATAGATATCCAATACCATACATACACGATGTCAAGAGTATTCTGTATGGGAAAATGATTTTTTCAAAAATAGATTTGCAAAGAGCATATCATTAAATTCCCGTGGATCAGTGCGATATTCCGAAAACAGCTATAATAACTCCATTCGGCCTCTTCGAATTTATGTACATGACTTTCGGCCTGAGGAACGCAGCGCAAACGTTCCAGCGCTATATAAATGACGTCATCAGCGGCCTTGACTTTGCATTTGCGTATATAGATGATATCCTGATCTCTTCAACATCAGATGCTCAACATAATCAGCACTTGCGTATTGTTTTCGACCGCCTCCGTAAAGCTCAGCTAACTGTAAACTTTGACAAATGTCAGTTCGGCACAAACGAACTTGTATTTCTTGGCCACAACGTTAGCTCAAGCGGGCTTAAGTCATCCGAAGATAAAGTTACCGCTATTCGTAACTTCAACAAGCCGCATCTGGCTAAAGACTTAAAAAAGTTCCTTGGTATGATAAACTTTTATCGTCCGTTTATACCAAAAGCTACATGCAATCAGCAGACGTTACAACTTTTGGTACACGGGAACAAGAAAAACGATAAATCGATCATTAAGTGGTCTCCCGAAGCAGAACGTGCTTTTGACGGTTGCAAGAACGATCTTGCCAATGCCACTTTGTTAAATTACATGGCACCCAATGCTCAATTGACGCTCACAACAGACGCATCGGATCTTGCTATGGGCGCAGTACTTCATCAAATTGATAACGAGCAAATCCAACCACTGGGTTTTTTCTCAAAAAAGTTTACGCCAACCCAACAAAAGTATTGCACATACGACAGAGAGCTTACAGCCATGTATCAAGCCATTTTGCACTTTAAGTACGCACTTGAGGGCAGAAATTTTAGGATATTTACCGACCACAAGCCTTTTATCTTCGCCTTCAAGCCAAATAGCGAAAAAGCATCTCCACGTCGAGCCAGACAATTAGATCTTATCAGCCAATTCAGCACTGATATTCATCACCTGCCTGGTTCAGAGAACAAAACTGCTGATTTGCTGTCACGGATTAACGCAATCCAAACTAGCACAATAAACTTCGAGGAAATGGCTGCCCAGCAAACGGAAGATGAAGAACTTCAGTCTCTTTTAAGGTCAGATCATCAACAGTCCATCGTACTAACGCAATTTACCATTCCAGGATCAACTAAGCAATTGTACTGCGATTCATTGAACAACAAGATTCGCCCATACGTCCCAAAATTGATGCGCACTCTCGTTGTTCAAAATCTGCATTCTCTGTGCCATCCAGGGATAAGGGCAACCAGAAACTAGTATTTAGCCATTACGTCTGGCCATCCATGGAAAAAGATGTCGCTTCCATTGTTCGCACCTGCATTCCCTGCCAGAAAGCCAAGGTCCAGCGCCATACAAAATCACCCTTGGGCCACTACGCAACAGTTGACGCACGTTTCGAGCATATAAACATAGACATAGTTGGCCCATTACCCACCTCAAATGGATTTAAATACTGTTTGACCTGCATCGATCGTTTTACCAGATGGCCTGTCGCGATTCCTTTGACCGACATAACCGCACAAACAGTAGCGAATGCTCTAGTTTCCGGCTGGTTTTCAACTTATGGAATCCCATTACGAATAACAACGGATTTAGGACGACAATTTGAATCTACTTTATTTGCTGAGCTAGCTAACATGTTTGGAATCAAACATCTAAGAACCACAGCTTAGCACCCGCAGTCAAACGGCATTATTGAGCGTTGGCACCGATCGCTTAAAACCGCCATCAAATGCTGCGACCAAGTTAACTGGAGCACAGCTTTGCCGCTCATCCTCCTTGGTCTACGCACAACAGTTAAAAGCGACATCAATCTCAGCCCTGCAGAGCTGGTATACGGCGCACCTTTGCGAGTACCAGGAGAGTTTTTCACACCACGTGCCAAGCCCTCCACTGAGTCTGAGTTCGGCGAGGCACTCCGGAACGCAATGGCTAAATTGCCAATTTTAAGACCTATGCATCGTCACGTTCAACAAGAATTTGTACAGCCAGCTCTAGCAAACTGCAAGATTGTTTTTGTGAGAATCGATCGAGTCAAAGCGCCACTTGAACCTAGCTATGAAGGTCCATTCGAAGTGATAAGCAAACATGATAAATATTTCACTTTGAAAATTCAACAAAAACACGCAAAAGTTTCCATCGATCGCCTTAAAGCCGCATACCTCTACGATGCTACGTCTTCTTCAACTGCATGCACCAATACAAATCCCGAGATGATCTCAAACGAAGAAACGACCCAAGCAGCAGAACAACGCACTAGATCTGGAAGGCACATCCGATTCCCGTCCAAGTATCTAACCGTACTTGAACATTAGACGGGGGGTACTGTGGCGGCTTACTATTTAATATATAATATAAAATTCAAATTTCTAACTATCGCATAGCATTTAGTATTGTAAGCAAGCATTGTATTATCGATAGTAATTAATTATTAACCACCACTATGAAAGTAAGTAAATAAAAATAAAATAGGAGTTCTGTCATAAAGAAGATTTTGAATAGGGAAGAATAACTCAACTGAGATATGCTGTTTTGCCTTTTATAAACTTAAGCAATTTAGACTTATGTTGTTTGGTTTTACCGTAATATCTTTGTAACCAATCACCCGATTGTCGTGAAATTTTGACACAAAATGGAAAAGAAACCGAGGAAGCCATTGGTATTAATATCTCAATTTCGACATAATTCGAGATATGCTGTTATTCCTTATTGCCACAGATATGTCTTATTATAATGACAGGATAGATTGCTTAGATTAAATAGGTTGCTCGGCTGAGGCCGTGATCAAGTTAAGACCTTATGGCCCTTTGTGATGTGGGTTAAAAAGGACTTTGGTGGATGTGGATGGGGTGCGTCGTGTGGGCGTTGACGGTGAGCACCTGAGCACCTCTAGGCGCAGATAACCAGGTCATCTAAGAATGGGTATCCCTGGTGCTGGGTGCGTAGTGCCATCTTGAAGACAACCTATTTAAAAATGCATTTTATACCTTGCAAAGGGTGTTTAGCTCTGATGTTCTTAGCGTATAAAAGGAAGCACATCCTTATGTAACCAAGTCCGTTGAGGTTTGGCTTGCCAAATATTCACAAAAGAAGCGCAACCTATTGGTCAACTGGCTTTTATTTCAAAGGCAATATTTTTATTTATTTCTTATATATAATAAATACATACACAAATACTCAATTTTTATAATTGAAAAAAATAAATAGTTTAATTTCAAGATGCTAGAAGTAAATTTATGGGAGCATGAAATAACGCCCAGGGAAATAACGCCCGTGGGCGTTAGCATTTTATTTCACTTTTTGGAGTGAAATAAGGCCCGTTTTTCTAAAAACTCTCAAAATTCGATTCTCATGTTTTAATAACATTTTGTGCCCGATATAACAAAAGTTAATTAAAAGGTAATAATTTTAATTTATGTCTTGTGCACGAAAAATTAGAGCAAAGTCATGGCCAAGACCGAGCATCGGACAAATCCAAATCCAATCATACTCAAATTTCACATGGCGTTCCAAGTGTTACATGTTTCAATATTCTTATAATATTACAATACCAATAGCAAAGAAGAAGAAAGTTATTGCGGCGCTATTTGAAAGGATTTTGTTAAAGGTTTGTGTGTTTGTGGAAGATGACATACAAAAAACAGTGCAGCCGGCAAAAATTTTTTTTTAAAACCTAAAATAAACGTCAAACCTATTCAGTTGAGCGGCACTGTATAAGAATTTTATAAACTACTAGCAAATAGCCCGTCACGCTTCGCTGCGCCTTCAACAGTATATAACCAACGCACACCCACTGGGTGGTACTTCAGGCCCACATCCCACCCACTTCACGCACATTTCCCGCCCACATCCCACCCACTTTCCGCCCACTTCGCACCTACAGCCCACCCACATTCCACCCACTTGCCACCCACATCCCTCCCACTTACCGCCACATTCCACCACTTGCCCACATCCCGCCCACTGCCCACCTACATCCCACCCACATTCCACCCACTTGCCACCCACATACCACACACTTCCCGCCATCTTCCCGTCCACTTCCAGCCCACTTCCAATTAACATCCCACCCACATCCCTCCCACTTCCCGCCAAATTTCACCCACTTTCCATCCACTTCCAAAACAACTTTCCACCCACATCCCATTCACTTCCCAGTGAGCATCCCGGCGGTATTTCCAACATTTTCCGATGATTAAAAACAAAATAAATTCTCATTTTGACCTTACAATACGAGTATCAAGAAAATCGTATGAAAAATAGTTTTTGCATGCAGAAAAAAAAAAATTGTATGTTTTTGTTCGTGATGTGGGTGCAGGATTAGTAGGTTTAAAAATGTAGCCTCTTTTATCAAGCAAAAAAAAAAAATTCTCTGCTGCCTGCTCTGCCAAAAAGCTTAAGGCCCAGACAGCCTTATAACCGCTGCTGATTTTCCTTTTATATGTTTAGCCAATATAAAAATAATAGAGTGTATAAAAACCTGGGCCACCTGGAGGTGGTGGCCAATCCTTTCCCCCGGTGACCTGTCGTCTTACACCTGCACAAATTTCCAAAATATTAGATTTATTGAGCTTATTTCCTAGTGCTACAAGATAAACTTATAAATTAATGCACTAGTCACAAACATTTACAAACATATTAAACTTAGACTTAATTTTATTTATTTATAAAATAATAATTTAAATTGGGTTTTCATATAAAATTTGACATTACTTTCCTATTATATACTAATGTTATTAGATCATTGTGTTATCATATAATTTACTAGCAAATAGACCGTCACGCTTCGCTGCGCCTTCAACAGTATAAGTAGAACAAACTCACACCCACTTCAGGCCCACATCCCACCCAGTTCCCGAACATTCCCGCCCACATCCCACCCACATTCCACCCACTTGCCACCCACATACCACACACTTATCGCCCTCTTCCCGTTCACTTCCCGCCCAAATCCCACCCACTTCCCGCCTACATCCCACCCACTTCCCGCCCACTCCCCACCTACATCCCACCCACATTCCGCTCACTTGCCACCCACATACCACACACTTCCCGCCCAAATCCCACCCACTTCCCATTAACATCCCACCCACTTCCCACCTACATCCCACCCACATTCCGCTCACTTGCCACCCACATACCACACACTTCCCGCTTTAATCCCACCCACTTCCCATTTACATCCCACCCTCTTCCAGCCTACATCCCACCCACTTACCGCCCACTTCCCACCCACCTTCCACCCACTTGCCACCTACATTCCACACACTTCCCGCCCTCTTTCCAAATCCCATCCAGTATGATAAATACTTTTTTGGATTCAGAATTTTCCGGCCATTTTCCTCGTGTGCGGATTTTTTTTTTTCAAATTATTTCGCGTATTATGCTTACAACTTATGTTTTGTTATGTGTAATTTTGAAAATGAGTTTGGCGCTAATCGCTGGCAACTAAAGTTTCGCCCATACAACCTTGACCACCCACTTTCCAACCAGGGGGGGGTGAATTTTCCGGAAGATTGTATGCATTTGTTGTCGAATTTTCATATAGATCTTTGAAAATGAGTTTGAACTTGATCGGATGAAAAACAAAAAAGTTTCATACAAAAGTTTTCCGCGAATTTTCCACACTTCCCGGCAGAATTTTCCAAAATCCTTTCTTAGTACTCACTTTCAGCATAAGATAAAACTACTGTGAAAATCTCATCTCCCTATCTTTTATGGTTTAGGCTGTGCGACGGTCACCAGTCAGTCAGTCAGTCAGTCAATTAGTCAGGTTGAACTTTTTTATATATATAGATGTAAACAATCATGAAATATTTTTCCTTTTCGAAACTTTTATCGAGAGAAACTGTGAAGAGCTGGCTGCCTATTTTCCGGAACATTGTCTACATTGGATTCCAGCAACGCGCCGATGCGCGAGAGGGCGGGCAGGCGGAGAAAGTTTTTACGGCACACAAAAGACTCTAACCAATATATTTAGCTGTTTTTTTGAAAATCGCGCGATTTTAAAAAAAATAATGTTGCCTGCGGGGCTCCTCTTTTTCTACTTCACCTCTCACATAGCAACCTACAGCGCACTTTTAAATGATTTTGTTAAAGGATTGGGTGGCATTATTTCCCTCCAAAAAGGGATCAAATAACGGCGTTATTTCCCTGTGCGTTATTTCATGCTCCCAAATGTATATAGCTAAATAAGTAATCAAACATAGCAGCCACAGCAAATTGTTGTCTAGCGACAATATTGTTTCTAGCGAAAACAATTCTGCCGACTGCTCTGCCTTTAGCAGGAATTTATTGTGCGGCGAATTCAACAACTATCTATCTCGCTCTCACACATTTAGATTCCCATAAGAGCAAAATCGCTGCTAGAAATTGTCGGTAAAACAAGCAAGTGTCATTCCAGCCTTAGCAAGGGCTGCTTCAAACTTAAACCGCCTCACATACTTTATCAAACCATGGTTTAACATAATTTTCTTCCCATACATTTTGCTGCCGTTGATATACTTTATTCTTATGTGTCAATCGTGTAATTTCCATCAGTTGTGTTCAACATTTCATTTTCCCATTGTTTGTTTAAGTAGTCTCTATACTGATCAACCTTCTTCTGCACCCACCTCAGCTGTGGCAGAAGTTTGCTCTCCTTGTCGTTGACAACTATTGGGCGAATATTGGTTTGTGTTACCACTGTCAGATGATCCGAAAATACCCCGTCTTCGACAGTGACGTCAGTTACCATTTCATGCCATTTTCCTCTTATTATGCAGTAGTCAATAGTAGATGCGGTATCACCTCTCTTGTACGTGTATTCACCCATAGCATCTCCAGTACTTCTTTCATTCAGGACGGTCAAATTTAGTATTTCACACATCTCGATAATATGGCACCCATTCGAGTCCTTTTTCCGATCCTTCGATTCTCTCGTTAAAAGAGCAAAACCATGCCCTTTTTTTGGGTCTTCCGTAGTCACCTGATTTCGCCAATTCGCCCGTTCAGATCCCCTATAGTCATAATGTTTCTTCTGTGCACTCCATCACGTAATTCTATAATTTTTCGAATTCGTGATTCCATTGGTTACAGTTTATGTATTGCGGAACGATAAGCCATGTCTGCAATTGCCGTGTAAGTTTTACCGCAGTAACCTCCTCACTGTTGGTATAGCTAAATATATTGGTTAGAGTCTTTTGTGTGCCGTAAAAACTTTCTCCGCCTGCCCGCCTTCTCGCGCATCGGCGCGTTGCTGGAATCCAATGTAGACAATGTTCCGGAAAATAGGCAGCCAGCTCTTCACAGTTTCTCTCGATAAAAGTTTCGAAAAGGAAAAATATTTCATGATTGTTTACTTAGTTTATAAAATTCTTATACAGTGCCGCTCAACTGAATAGGTTTGACGTTTATTTTAGGTTTGAAACGTTGTATCTCCGTAACGAATACTTCGATTTGAGCGAAATAAATTTTGTTTCATAAAGAAAACAGTCATTTGTGAAATAGTAAAGTTTCTGTTCTGTTGGTTTTGTTTTTATATCATTTTTAATATTTTTTCAAAAACATAACAAAAAATCTCCATTTTTTTGGCTCATCTGAATAGGTTTGACACATTTAACTTCATTTTTTGATTGACTGCGTAAATGAAAAGAGCTGAAAACTTTTGAATTCCAAAATTTAAAGCAACTTCTATCAGCTTTTTGTAAAATGGTCCGCGGAAAACCTTTAACCGATTTTGAAAAAGGTCAAATGAAAGGCTATTGAATCTGGCTTAAAACACTATGAGCCAAGAAAATCGGTCGAAGTCAAAACGTTGTGAGTAATTTTCTTCGTAATGAAGCAGAATATAGAAAAAAATCAGTGGAGGAAAAAAATATGCAACAACAGCATCGGACTTATCCTACGAACTGCCTCAAACTCCCACCTTTCTGCTGGTAAAATTAGGGAAGAATGCGGCTTAAATGCTAGTGTGGCCACTGAAAAACGAATTATTCGAAGCGCCAAACACTTAAAGAGATTGAAAATTAAAAAAAAAACCACCTCTCAACGATGCTCGAAAGGAAGCACGACTTCGATTTGCTCGAGAACACATGACGTGGAACAAGGAGTAGAAGACGGTGGTCTTTTTCGACGAAAAAAAGGTCAACCTCGGTGGACCGGATGGCTTTAATTACAATTTCTACGATTTGCGAAAGGAAGAATGTTTTTTGAGTCGTCATCACTCGTGTGCAGGTGTAATAATGGTGTGGGGAGCCTTATCGTTTTATGGAACATGCGAGCTTCAGTTTGTCACCTCGAAGATGAACGCAAATGTGTACAAGACTGTTCTCCAAAAGGCTTCTCCCCAGTTTTCGGAGATTTATGGTCATATTGCATTGACGTATCAACACGACAACGCTCCCATTCATACCGATCGGGTTGTAAAACGGTGGATTAAATATTAAAACGTTAAATTGCTCGAGTGGCTGCCTTACTTTCCTGACATGAACATTATCGAGAACGTTTGGAGAATTTTTTCCAGAAGAGTATACGAAGGAGGAAGACAACTTAGTGACTCTAGGACCCAAGTTGAAGCAATTAAAAAAGCCTAGTCAACAATTTCACTAAATGAAATTGAAAAATATTATGATTCCTAACCAAACCGTATGTTTGAAATAATTAAGAACAAGGGTGGGCCTTAGACTTAACGTCCCTTATATGAAAAAAATTGTTTTTTTCGAAATGTTCTGTACCTCAATGCCCCAAAAATTCGTAATATCTTCTAGTTAACGTAATGAAAAACAAAACTTGGAAACTTTTAGGTTTAGTGCTGGCGCCGTGGGTTTAAAGTTGCTACATTAAATTTTGATTTCCCCTTTTTAATTTTACGTTTTCAAAACGATTTGGTTCAACTTAAAAACGGTTGATGTGCCAGAAACAATCAATGCTGCGCCTGAATTAATACTGCAGGATCGGCATACCGTGAGAAAAAGTGGTCTTTGGGCGTAAGCATTTTTCACCCAAACATTCCATGTTCCGCTAGCTTTGTTTGCGTGGAATTCTTCATAATTTGACCATTGTCCAAGAAGTTGAGCAAATTTAAGCGCTGTGCTTTAAAGGTTTTGTACTAATCATGGATATGCATATAAGCCGAACACCAAACCAAAACTAAATGGCTTTCTCACTGAAGCAAATTTTCAAAAGATCATTTTGGAAAATGCAGATTCCTGTCCTCACTGTGTTGCTTCACCATATGGGCATTTCCATGACGTCGAACGGGACAATCGTACGCATTTAAACATTCAAAAAAGTCAAAATAAATCGGATTTTTATTTTCACAATAGGCTTAACTTATAGCTCTTCAACAGCCCTACAATTGATGCAAAGATCGATTTTGGAAAATTTTTTGGTTTCAAGATAATCGCAAAAAAACATGACATTCGCACGGGACAAAAATAGAAGTGGTTTTCGCGGGAAACCATGCAAACGCCGAATTCAGCGAATCCTGAGGCAATATATTAATGCGTTAAATATTAGAATGTAGTGCAGTGGTGTCTCTTTAAAATGGATTTTATTTCACCCAAAAATAACTTACAGTTATTTTAAAATGTAAGCGTAAGCATTTTCGCACGGGACATGTCGCACGGGACAGTTTTTTCCATCATTATATTTATGTGGTTTCTGCTATAATGCGAAGCAAAAACTTACAGGTAATTGCATTGGTCTTTTATGCATTCATGTATACCCCTTTGGAGCATCAGAAATATTCTAGATAGCGAAAGTACATGTAATTTAAAGTCACTTTTTTCCAAAAAAAATTTAGCAATTTTAATGTCAAAATAAGAAAAACTGAGCTAGCACGGCCGTGAAACCGAATATATCCAATTGGGTTATTAGTAAATGTAAGATTAGCTTACATTAGCTTAATTTGGTTGATTCCCTATAAAAATTCGATAAAATATATTTTTTTTTAACCACTTTTAACTTTTTGGCCCAGGTTGACCTTTTGGTGGAAATGCCCATATGCAGCTTAACAATTTACAAAATAGCTGGCAACAAAGATAACAAATGAAACATAGATATTCAGTTTTTAATTATTTCGCTGCTAGAAAAAAAACTAATGTTCATAAGGGTTTAAAGCGAAAATGCAAAATGCAATTAAAAGTAGTTATTCAAATTTATTCATAAGAATACTTTTTTTTGCTATGTGGATAAGAGTACTATTTTCCTCTTCTTCAAAATCCATTTGATATGGATGGCGACTACTTCCACTAGATAGGGACTTCCGTCATCGGACCTCTTTCTTTAAAAAGCAGCATCAGGACTTAATTCAATAGAACTTTTTAAAGCAGCATCAAAAATGTCTTCTAAATGGTCCATAAAACTCCTTTCTCTGTTGCGGTACAACTCTTTATCGCTACCAGCATTCTTTCTGAGGAACACATATTGATCATAAAGATTCCTCAAGCTCTTCCTAGTTTTATGGTAAGCCCAAGTCATTTTAATACACCATCAATTTGAAGGCGGCTTAGACTGTCCCTTAATGTGTATTTGAATCCTCTTATATATATTATGCAGAAGAACCGCTTTTCTAGATGGTAGCTTGCTGAATCCAGCACTACCCGCAACGCGCAAATCAAATAAATGCTCGAATCCTCTATATCAGTGGTGCACAAACTCACATTATCATGATTTTGCGCTGGTGTGCGTAGCAGAGCAACACGAATTAAACGTTGTTATGTGAAATATAGGCTACAAGCAAACACACATATGTGTTTGCGTGCATTTTATAGAGCACACGTATTCTCTCTCTCTATGCGTGTGTCGGCTGCGACGCTGGCAGAATTATGACTTCGTATCCCATGTGGTACGAAAATTGAAATGTGTGCACCACTGCTCGATATCCATCATTTTGCTTTGAATAAAATATTTTTAAAAATAAAAAATGTTTGGCATCTCAAAGGTTACTTATTCGAAAAAGAAAAATTAGAAAGGGGAAACTGAAATTTAATTTAGCAACTTTTAACCCACGGCGCCAGTATTAACCCTTAAAATTTCGAAGTTTGGTTTTTTATTACGGTAACTAGAAATTTTAACGAATTTTTTGCGCCCTGAGGACTAGAACACTTAAAAAAAAATTTCCCATACGATTATGTTCAGTCTAGTGGGCCTATCAAAGACTAAATTATGCTAAAACAGTGTTCTTTATTAATTAAGTTACCAAGTGCCTTGACATTTCGCTTTATAGACTTATGTTTAATAGTTTTAGTGGTCAAACCTATTCAGATGAGCCAAAAAATATGGTGATTTTCTGTTATGTTTTTGAAAAAATATTAAAAATGATATAAAAACAAAACCAACAGAACAGAAACTTTACTATTTCACAAATTACTTTTTTCTTTAAGCTTAGTACTCAGACAAACTAAATCGTCTGCTAGCTAAATTGACAACTTATTCCGATGGGGGGGGTAGCGTACGGTGTAGTGTGACTGTTCAACGCCAAAATACACACGTTAAACACGTCAGCTGTTGTTTTGTTTCAACTGAGTGGGTTTTGATAAATTAACAAACGCGAAAATGGAAGAATATTCGGATGATGTGTGGAGAGCAGAAGTGATCGGCAATGCCTTAGTTGTGGGGATGGCGATGTACTCCATTGTAAAGGAGGAGGAGGATGCTCAGAGCAGTCGCCAGCGCCGCAAATTTTGGGTGAATCCCTATTTGTCGGACAGAGGTAATAAAGGAAGATTTGCTAGCGATGTAAGTATTGGTATTTATTATATATATTCACATACTTATGCCTTTGCATATTTTATAGTTTAAAAATATGACTAAGACCCCAGCAGTTTTTTTTTTGAGAATTTCCATATGATGGAAAATAACTTTAATTGCCTTTTTGGAATGTTGGAGGAGCACTTGGTTCCAAGGCGAAACACCCGGCCAGACGCGATACCACCCAAAGCCAAGTTGGCTATTGTCCTGGAGTAAGTCAGTTAGCTTAGCAATCCAACATCCATTTTTAATAGTTTCTTTCATTAGGTACCTTGCATGTGGAGACTTGCAGCGGCACATTGGTTCCACTTATCGGATATCCAAACAACATATGGGTGTTATAATATCCCAGGTATGTAGTGCCATATGTGCGTCGCTATCCGGAGAGTTCCCAAAATGGAACATTCAGAACATGAAGGCATGGGCTGAAGACTTCGAGTCTCAATGGAACTTTCCCAACTGCATTGGTGCTGTTGACGGAAAGCATGTGGAGATTAAGGCACCACCCAAAAGTGGCAGCGCTTTCTATAACTATAAGGTATGTTGTTCATTGAATTCCACAATACTGAAAAGAATAATACTTTTCTGTATACTTAGGGCTTTCATTCAATTGTCCTCCTAGCGATCTGCGACGCATCTAACCGATTTACCTATATCGATGTTGGCGCTTATGGCAGCGAGGGAGACATGAATGAGTTCTCCCACTGTAAGCTCGGACAAGCCCTACTATCTGGAAGTATGATGTTTCCTGACGACCGAATGCTGTGTGGAGAACCAACTCCACAATTTCTTGATGCGCATAAATCCTGATTCATATGGCACTTTTAAAAATTCACATATTTCAGAAAGCGCAGCATTTGTGCCTCTTTCAGCCTTCCGTGGCCGACCTCAGGACTACCCCAAATTTGTCCGGAATAATTTAAAAAATTATGTTAACTCCGAGTCCGGGTCCGTGCCATGGCAAGACGAATCTGCAGGTGTCCGTAGACAATAACAATAATTTTAATTTTTTGGTGATTATTTTTTTATATTCATTATATAATACTATAAATATAAAAATAAAAGAAACTTATGATATATATTTAAAACTACTTGGCTGCCTTGTAGTGCGCCCAGAGCACGTCATTCATTGCCTTTTCGGCGTCTTCTGCTTTTTCCGGGGGCATCTTGTTTAATAAATCGTCCCAATAGTGTAAAATCGGACGGACAAGTGGAGGCGGAGCAGCTACAGGAGGCGGTCGCGCAACGAGCTCAGCGTGCTTGCTTAAAAAATGTGTCCAGCATACCAACCATCTGTTGTGAACTTGATTGGTCGCTGGTCTTCGCTTTCTTGGACGATTTTGACTGCTGTGAAATTAAATGAATTGATGACACATGAGGTTCTTACTTGACTTGACCAATATAAGTACTTACATAAGAGTAGGAAGATGTATCTAGAGATACACTTGGCTCCAAGTCAATCAACTCCAACTCGACATTATCAGCAATCGCGAACTCCATCAAAGCTGATTCGTCCTCAGGTTGGACCAGAGATGCAGACGAAGCATCTGAAGCACTGTGGCTCGTCGACGGCATGTCCTCGAAAGCAGAACTATATGTGCTGAAAAAATTAAAAAGTGTGAATAGAAATATACAAATTAATAAACATATTTAAACTTACCGCCTATGCGTTGACATCTCTGGCAAAAAGGTCATGTACTGGGCAAACTGCCAGTCGACGCCTTCACCCACCTTTGGCTGCGTCAATGGAACTCCACCGGCACTTCCACTCTTGGGCAGCTTCTTTGCAGACGCCTTCTGGTGGTAGCGGTAGCTGTCCCGCAGGGACTTCCAGGCACTCTTACAATCCTCCACTGTAAAATGTATTTATTATATTTTGCAATATTTAATTAAATTATATAAAAAAGCAATTCTTGCAACACACCTTCTTTTTTGACCTCAGCAGCCACAGATTCCCAAGCTGATTTCGCACAAATAGCATCGAAATGCTTTTTGTGGGTCAAATCCCACAGGATAGGATGCACATGGACTGCCAAAATTAGTGCAATTTTCTCGTCCGTGTTAAACTGCGCCAAGCTGTTCTTTTTTTGTTTTTTTGCGCCACAATTGTTCGAAGACATTTCGATGGGTAGGTGTCGGAAAATATACAAACTATTTTTTCTGCTTCCACCCCGTCAGAATTAAATCAACTGTCAGCTGCCTTCAAGTTAGCGGCGCTACGAGCTTTCCGATGGGTATGAACGGAAATTTTAGTTTTGTCTTTTTGCGCCACAATTGTTTAAAGACATTTCGACGGGTCAGTGTCGGAAAAATTACAAACTATTTCTTCTACTTCCACCCCGTCAGTATTGAATCTGCTGTTTGCGAGTGTCAAGATAGCGGCACTTCGAGCTTTCCGATGGGTATGAACGGAAATTTTAGTTTGTCTGAGTTCGACCGAGCGTAGGAGGCCTGTCGGAATTTTACGAAAGCTTTCCGACACCCTTTTTTTATATGGAGTTGACACCCAGCTAAATCGATTTAGTTTGTCTGAGTACTAAGCTTTACGAAACAAAATTTATTTCGATACAACGTTTTAAACCTAAAATAAAAGTCAAACCTATTCAGTTGAGAGGCACTGTAAAATAGTTTACTCCTGTAAAGTAAATAAGATATTAGTGAAAAAATACTACTGATAAATACCCTGCCATTATCTTTCCTTACTTGTTGGAGAGCGATTTCTAAGTAGAAAAATTAAAATAAGTCTTTACTATTCGGTATTTTATAGGCGTTAAAAAAATTGCCTGCGTTTTAAAATAAAACGGCAATAAATTTTTGCTTCTTCGAAATAAAACTTCTATGCTCTAACAATGTCATTCTCTTTCCACAGAGCACCATAGCCGAACTGAATTACAAAATGACTCAAATTGGCAGTGTCTTTGACAAGTCCGTTGGCTCGGCTAGCATCATTATAAAGGAATCACATGAATTGCGGCCATCTCAGTTTGATGCTTATGACACTATAGATCTAATGGATGGCTCAGAGGAGAACCTATTGGTGCGTATTGAACCTAAAGCCAAAAGCTTAATTTTTACTGACTTAATGTTTTTTTTTCAGTTAAATGGGGCTTCAGAATCTGCTTGTAATAATGCAAACAAGTCAGAAGAAAATAAAGAGAATGCATCAACAACACCTGCTGCGTCTATATTTGCCGTTCCAAAAAGTTCACGTAGACCACCGCGTCGCCGCATACCTGTATATGATTTCTCCGATTTTGGCGATACTGATGATGACGACGAATCGAAGAAACCAAAATTTCCAGAAGTAATTTAGTATCTAATTCTGACTCACAAGTTTGTTACTAATGCTTGTTTATTTCCACAGCCATCGACACATAAGAGCGGAACTAGCAAGTTCAGACGCTTGCAACATACATCACCAAAAAATAAGGATGCAGTCGATCCTTTTGATGCTTTAAAGGAAGCCTCTAAGTAAAGGAATACATTTTATCATACTATTTCTCTAACTATTTATGAGTTACATAAGTCATTTTGAGGACCAGTTTAATCTAATTTACCTTTGTTACAATGATTTAACTTCATCCGCATACCTGTATATAATTTCTCCGATTTTGGCGATACTGATGGTGACGACGAGCCGAAGAAACCAACATTTGCATAAGTAATTTAGTATCTAATTCTGACTCGCAATTTATTACTAATGCTTGTTTATTTCCACAGCCATCGACGCATAAGAGCGAAACTAGCAAGTTCAGACTCTTGCAACATACATCACCAAAAAAAAATGATGCAGCCGATCCCTTTGATGCTTTAAAGTAAGCTTCTAAGTAAAGGAATTCACTTTATCATACTATTTCTCTGACTATTAATGAGTTACATAAGTCATTTTGAGGACAAGTTTGATCTAATTTACGTTTTCACAATGATTTATCTTAATGGACGGATAAATTAATCATTTCTTAATTTCTAAAATCTTTTCTTTGATTAAAAGGATTAATAAATTAATCATAATGTTAGATTTTCATCTAAATGAAAAATACTTTAGTAAGAATATATTGATTAGAGTAGAAGAATTTTCAAAAGTTAAATTTAACTTAAATGTGCCCAAATGAATGGTATACTTTTATGATTTTTGTGGTTAATCTTTTGACTAAAATGTGTAACACGAATATGAAATTCAAACCGTTTTCATAATAACGCTGGTGTTGAGTTATAAAATACATTACATTATATTACATTAAATTACGTAACATAAACTGTTGTTCAACTGTTACGACAACAAAATTAACCGTTTTTATCAATGAAGACAGCACAAGCACACAAAGGAGATTTTGAAACAGGCCGATTACCTTTTCTTGGGGAGGCTATGTGAGGTTAGTTGTTCCAAAAAAAGGAATAACTAGATAAGGCATCTTATATAAAAAATTGTACATTTAGTTTTGGTGTTACATGATGCGGGCGTAAGTAATGAAGACGCCGAACACATACAACGAATTGCTTCCGTGCTGGGTGATCGTGATCGTATGGTGGTCGTCGGGGATTTCAATATTCCACATATCTCTTGGGCTTCATATGACAATTCCTTCGAACTGTATCTCATAAGTTTCTTAATCTTATGGCTGAACTATCTCTTGGGCAGCTAAACTCTATTAGCAATGGTTTGCACAGACTCCTTGATATTTATTTTGTTTCCGATATTTCCAATTCGGCAGTATCCAGAATTTCACCCTTGTCAATTCCAGAGGAGATTCATCACCCTACACTACAAATTGATTGTGACCTTGATATACCGAGCACTACTTCTCCCCCTTTTCAGAACACTGCATCCTTTTGCTTTCAAAAGGTTGAATTTCTACGACTCAATGAGGCGTTATCAATGGTAGACTGGTCTTTTCTAGACTCATCCCAGGATATTGAAAAATCCACAAACGCTTTTTACGAAGTTATTTATACTGTGTTTAACGAATTTGTGCCCCTTCGGATTTCTTCTTCTCCATCACGTGCCCCCATGGTTCACGAGAGGCTTATCTAACCTGAAAAATATTAAGTCTAGGCTCTACAAAAAATTTTAAAAAATCCGGATCCCGCGTGGATTTTGCCAAATATTCCGTGGCACGATCCAAGTTTATGGTCCTCAACTCAGAATGCTATAAGGACTACTTGGTCAGGTGTAAGTTGAGCTTTCAGGATGATTCAAAGAAGTTCTACAACTTTGTCAATGCTAAAGCCTAGTACGGACGGCGTCCGAATTTTCCTTCCAGAAATTTGCCTGATATTCCTTTTTGTGGAATGTAAAAGGCAGTGTGACCAGATAACAAAAAATATACCGAAAACGGAAAATAAATAAATTGACCAGCTGATTTGTGTTGCAATTGCAGTTACAGTGGCTTCTGTTAAAATGAAGAATTTGAGCAAAACTGTAGAATTGGATTCGCCTGTTGCCAAGAATATAATGGTCTGCACGGGGCCGGATAAGTCCAATAATAATTGTTTCATGGAACATCAGGCTAGAAGGACCGCACTCAGATGCACATATCGCTGCAACGCGAGATGGATCAATTAATGCCTTGGCAAGTTCCCTGAAACAACATGACAAGTTGAGCAAGAGTGGCGTAAGATTCCATCCTGATTGTCTGCAGCAGGAGTATGAGGCAGCCACACGAAGTGATTATAAGCAATCCTTTTCTCAACTGGACACAAACTGCTTCCCAAACACTTTTTGTAAATGCTGTGTCCAGTGGCTTGCCATCTGTGATGTCCCACAAATATGCATTATTTTTCACTGCATCAATTAATGCATTTTTGTCTTGCACTCCATTTTTTTACTTTTGCCTTGCCTTTTGGCGACTGACACAAGGAAAAAATGACTGCACAATATCTCTTGAAGAAATATCAGCTGTTCAATACAGTCCACTTGGTTCATCGATGTGGCAACTCTCAAAATTCCTTGTGTGTTTTCCTTGGCTTTCTGCGTACCAAACATCAGAATGAGGCAAGGAAAAATTCCTTAAGAAATTTTTTTATATGGAGTTTGACAGCTGAAAGAAAACTCGAACGCCCTCCGTACTAGGCTTAAAATGAAATCCTCTCAATTTCCGCCCTCCCTTTCTTTAGATGATGTATCGGGTGACAACGACTCTGATATTGCCGATCTATTTGCAACATTTTTCCAACGATGCTTTTCTGCACCTGCTAATAATTTTGTCTCTAAATATCCTTATTCTGTGGCTAGTTCCAACTGCATTGTATGCCCTGTTGTAGATGCAGATAGCGTTATATCCAGCCTACGATCAATCAAGTCCTCTTTCAGTCCCGGACCTGACAAACTTCCCAGCTGTGTGTTGAAACTTTGTGCCGACTCCTTATGTGTGCCGCTTTGTAAACTATTTAACATATCTCTTCAACAGGGAGACTTCCCTTGTCTTTGAAAGGAATCCTATATTATTCCTATCCATAAAAAGGGACCAAAGTCAATCATTTCGAACTACAGGTGTGTATCGAAACTATCGGACATTCCTAAGCTTCTTGAATCCTAACTCCCCAACAACAACATTATTGTCGTCTATCTATATCTCAACATGGTTTCATGAAGAATCGCTCTATCTCTACTAATCGACTTGAATTTACTACTCTTGTAAACAATGGGTTTGTCAATAAGCAACAAACTGATGTAGTTTATACTGATTTCACTAAAGTTTTTGACTCAGTCAATCACGAGCTCTTAGTACATAAATTGTGTCTGCTCGGCTTCCCACGAATCCTCCTCAACTGGATAAAGTCTTACTAAATTGATCGATCTCAACGAGTTCGTTTCAAATCAGTACTATCCAGTTCCATTAATGTACTATCCCCCAAGGTAGTCATTTTGGACCCTTACTATTTAACCTTTTCATAAAAGATATCCCACAGGTCTTATCCCATTCGCAGGCACTGATTCACATGCCGACGACCTCAAACTTGGTTTGTCGTATAATGACCCTACGCCTGCTCTTCTCCTGCAATTCGATTTAAACTCTCTTCACACCTGTTGCTTGGTTAATAGCCTTCCTCTTAATCTCAGTAAGTGCAAATGTATGACTTTTAGTCGTAATCAACCATATAAGTTTGATTATATGATTGATCCCATCACTTTGGAACGTATCCATAAAGTTAATGATTTGGGTGTATAATTTGTTCCCAAGTTATGTTTCAATAGTTATATATCAGTCATCGCAAACCAACCAAGGAGTTTTCGGTTTTGTTAAACGATGGTCAAAGGAATTCAATGACCCCTACGTCCAGTGGCGTACGCAGGGGGGGGTTTGGGGGTTCCAAAGGTTTGGGGGTTAAACCCCCCCTGAGATTTACAAATGCATTGATGAGAATTCACTTTTCACTTTTTTTGATGGGTTTTGGCTGTCCTTATGAGGACAGATTACGCCTCATCAACCTTCCTTCTCTTAAGAACCGCCGAATTTGCCGTAGTGTTCTATTTATTCATAAACTCCTATCAGGAAATATTGACTCTATCGCTTTGTTGTCTAATATAAGTCATGCAGTCCCACAACGCGGTACTAGAAATTATTATCCTATTTATATACAGCCTTGCCTAACAAACTACGCTCATCACGAACCCTTTCGAAACCTGTGTTTAAACTATACTTTCATTTCCATATTTTTTCATCTCAGTACTCCTTGTTTGTAGTAGAAAAAATTAATTGTCGTTCCTAAGAAGGCCCTCTTAAAGTTAGACAGAACATTGTAAAACTATATAAATAAATAAATAAAAAATCTACGTGTGAACGACAAACAGACAGATGGAAATAAAACTGTGCAAAACTTGTGCAAAACCGCAAATCAATTTGTGGTTGGCATATCGAGATCCAACTCAGATTTTTATACTTTTGTCCAGATGTTTGTAACGCATAGAAAGAAGCATCTCCGGCCATACTTCATCGATTTGTCGAGTCCGGGCGGACCGGATGACTATAGCATATAGCTGACATAGAAACGGTCGGTCGAAAAACTAGTTTTAGTAAGAGAAATTTTTTTTTTTTAACGCTATCGAGCTTAACAAATTCATCGAACTCCATGGGGAAATGCAGGCTACTAGATGTCAAGGGTCACGTGTCGAACAGTGTGAAGGCAGCCTAATTCTAAAATATAAATAACTGACCTTTGAAATTTTTAAATTTACACTTTTAATCAAATATCAAACTGATTATAAATATATATATTTTAAGAACTGAATGGCGCTTGCTGTGTATGGTCATTGAGCATTGGATGTCAGTTGATTATACCAAAAAAAAAGTGTCAGGTTCCGACCATGTCTTATGCTTGGAGTGCAAGAAATACTGTCCTTTTAAAAAAGGATTCGTTCCACTTCCACTGAAAGACCAAGTTCTAGACCCAGTTCCACGCCCAGTTCGACCTTAAGCGAAGATAAAGATGAGAAAGAAGAAGGGAAGTATGCCAATGTTTCTGTAAACAGCTCGTCTATCGGTTTAATTCTATTGGGCTTAATTTTTGTGAATTTCCTTTGACAAAGTCAGCTGATTTTGAAAAATTAAATCGGTTATGTAGCATATACTTAAAAATTTTAATTTAATATGTTTTATTTTTTAATTGTTGATTGCTTTACAGAATCTTTTACAGCCCATTCTTTTGGAGAGAACCTTGGCCCGCTTATATTTTAAAGATGTCTTAGCCCAAAAGAACTTCCGTGGATTTAAAAAAATAACAAAAAGTCTCTATTTTTTTTGGCTCATCTAAATAGGTGAATAGGTGTATTTCCTGCTGCCTTAATTTAGCGGGTTGTTCATAAACTCGTTACCACGCGCATTTTAAAAAAAATTTGCCTGCGGCGCTCTACCTTTTTTCAATTTTACCTCCAAACCAGAGGCTAAACCCGAAATTAAATTCAGTTTAAGTCAAGGCATTTAAATTGGTCTAAGGCTTTTTTTTTACTTGTACAGGAATCGGACAAGCGAAAGAAAATTATAAAGAAAATTTTTTTGTAATAATAGAAAAACAATTTTCTTAAAGCCTAGTACGGAGGGCGTTCGAATTTTCCGTTCAGAAAGGGCATAGCAGAATAAGCATACAAAAACTGCAACCTCTCCGATCAGCACCAAATTTAGATATGTTGTTACCATCAATGAGAAACTAACTCCCCTAAATTTGTAGTCTTCTAATCGCTATTGGAGTAGAGTTATGAGGGCGGAAAGGTAAAACATAAAACTCGTTTATCTTAAGAACCGATTAACCGATTTGAATGGGTTAAAAATATGTTATAAGTGTCCACCATAGAATTCAGAAAATTATTTTTGCACATTTTTATTACCAATTCTTAGGCACAAAAAATATTATTAAAGTTTTCAAAAAATTTTTTCGAGGTGTTAATCGATTTCAACTTTTATAGTTTTTTGCTGGTTTTTTCAATAAGAAGTCCTTAACAATGTAAAATTTTTGCACGGACATCGGGAATCATCTTCATAGTGAATACCAATAAAACATGTGAATAGTTTTACAAATATATTTTATTATTTTGAGCACACTGTAACTACTTACACAGAATTGACAGAAAATTTCCCCTTTTTTCCCCTTTTAAGTTGATTTACAGTGTGCCTAATATTTATAAAATATTAATGAAAAACACTAATTTAACGTTTAATTATATTTCACCATGAGGTACACTTGGGATATGTTTGCAAAAATTATATGTTGTTAGGGATCTCTTGATGAAAAAACCAGCAAAAAACTGTCGGTCTCGCAAAAGGCTAACACCGTGAAAAAGTTATTTGAAAGTTTCAATAATTTTTTTAAGGCCATAGAATTGCCAATAAAAATGTGCAACAAATATTTTTTGAATTGTGCTGTCGACACTTACAACATATATTAAACCCATCCAAATCGGTTAAGCGACTCTTAAGATAAACGACTTTTTTGATTTATCTTTCCGCCCTCATAACTCTACTCCAATAGCGATTATAAGACTACAAATTTAGGGGAGTTAGTTTCTCATTGATGGTAACAACATATCTAAATTTGGTGCTGATCGGAGAGGGGGCAGTTTTTGTATGCTTATTCTGCTATGCCCCTTGCCTGATATTCCTTTTTGTGGAATGTAAGGGGCAGTGTGACCAGATAACATTAAAAAATATACCGAAAACGGAAAATAAATAAATTGGCCAGCTGATTTGTGTTTTGACATAACTATAAGATTTAAATATAATGAGGCACTATGCACAACATGGAAGTAGTTGCAATTGCAGTGGCAGCTGTTAAGCTGAAGAATGTGAGCAAGACTTCATTGGAATTGGATTCGCCTGTTGCCAAGAATCTAATGGTCTACACAAGGCCGGATAAGTCCAATTATAATTGTTTGATTTCCATTTAGAACATCATTCCGGGCGAGGACCCCACTGAGGTGCACATATCGCTGCAACGAAAGATGGCTCAATTTATGCATTGGGACGTGCCCTTCAACATCACAAGATTCCAACATGGCGCAACTGCTTCCCAAACACTTGTTGTAGGTGCGGTGTCCAGTTGCTTGTCATTCGTGATGTCCCACAATCATGCATTGCTTTTCACTGCATCAATTAATGTATGTATTTTTGTCGCATTACTAAAATTTTTCTACTTTTGCCTTGCCTTTTGACAATTGACACAAGGATGGTCTGATTCCGCAGTTGTTACATCCGCGTCGCCAGTGAAATAAGTGTCGTGTGAGTCCGAGTGCGAGTCAGGCAGCATAGACTGCAGGGTGAAGTACCCTCGTGAGTGCAAGTGAATGTGCAAGTGAGCAACGAGTGCGAAAAAGTGAAGAGAAACTGCTAGTTAATGCAGCGAGTGCAAAAAGCAGAAAGAGACTGCCAGTGAAACAATAAAAAACTACAAAGAAAATGAGCCAAAAACTATTCAGAGAGCGTAACATCCGCAAAGTGAAAGTGTCGCCATACTTTTCGCCGGTCCCGAAAACAAAGACGGTCAAGTGCGTCGATATGGCCAGCGCGAGTGAGTTCGCGAAGCTAAAAGCGGATAACGAGGAGATGCGCCGTCTCATCGCCCAGCTGCAGGCGCAACTCCTGCAGCAGCAAAAAGAGCAGCACGGCAGCGCAGTGAAGCAGCAGTTGCAGCAACTGGGACTGAAGGCCCAAATAAGGACGCTAGATGGCAACCCATATGAGTCCCTAGCGGTGTCGGACGACGAGTCCGACAAGGAGGATGAGGATGGTGAGTACCCCTCGCTATCCCGAGCCAAGAAGAAGAGGCGAAACACCAACTCGCCTTCTAAGGGAAAACCACCTCAGCCTCCGACTCAAGCGGACACAATGGAGGTGGAGATTATCGAGGATGAGCCGGCAACCCAAGGACCACCATCTGAAAAGCCAAAGAAGAAGCTGGCACAGCAAGGCGGGGCATCAGCAGCGCCAAGACCAGCAGGACCAGCCCCTATGGAACAACAGCAGCAACAGCAGCCGAAGAAAACAAGTATGCCGATTATCGCGGTGTACAATGTGAACCCCAAGGTACTGACGGGTAAGTTGAGCCAATGTTTTTCCTTATTTACCCTAAATATTATCAACAAAAATTTGACTCATATCAAAGTGTTCTCCTTAGAACACTTTGTAAAAACTAAAGAGATATTAGAAGAGTGTAATTTCAATTACTACACTTATACTCCTAGGGAACTTAAGCCCCATAGTGTAGTACTTAAAAAACTTCCTCAGGAAGTATACGAGGCAGATGACATCAAGTCTGCCCTTAGTTTGTCCGTTCCAGACCTTAAAGTCCAGTCCGTGAAACCATTTAAAAAAGCATTTTGGCTTGTACAGATTGAAAAATCTGACAAGCTTTCCCAAATTTTTAAGGTAAAGACCCTGCTGAATTGCCGAGTTGTGGTTGAAGGCTTAAAGTCTCAACCCAACGACGCAAAGCAGTGCTTTAATTGCCAGCGCTTCACGCACGTAGCAAGCAACTGCAAATTGCCCTACCGCTGTGTCAAGTGCCTTCAAAATCACGCACCTGGCCAGTGCGAAATTAATAAGTCCGAGGTTCCGTCCGAAAATAATAAAACACAGTGTGTGAACTGCAAAGGTCAGCACACTGCAAATGCGAAAGTCTGCCCAGTCCGAAAGGCACTGGTAGAGAAGCTAAAACAAAAAAAGCAAGTTGCCCAGACCATCCCTCCCCGCGCGGTGCGAAAGGCACAAAACTCTCTTATTAAAAACGGTCAGACCTTCTCGGCCTTATTTAACAAACCCCAAACGGTGCCCCAAACCCAAGCTAAGAAGCAACCCCAGCTTCCACAAAACTTGGTTATTAGCAACCCTCAGCTGGGCCAATACATGGCAAACAGACTGAGCGAGCCGCCAAAGGTTATGCCCCAGGCACAAAATAATGGTTTCTCCTTGGAGAATTTTAATAGTATAGCCGTCGATGCCTTTGGCAAAGACCTTTTCACTTGTTTTGAGGCAATGCAAAGCGCCTTCAAAAGACACCCAGCGGTCTCCAACGCTCAGCAAAAACAAGCCTTAGTGTTGGATTTCCTCTTTACCCTTGCCCAAAATTAAAATGACCCACTTAAAAATCATTTTTCAAAATGTTAATTCCCTCGTGTCTCTTCAAAAAAGACACGAATTTGACCAATTTATAAGCCTTCACAAGCCAGACGTCATGCTCATAGCTGAGCATCGTCTTGGCCGTAGGCATAACCCCACTCTGACCCACTATCAGTTTATTCGCCAAACTGTGCTAGCCACTCACACAAATCATGCGCAGCGCCAGGTCTCCGATCCTGGCTCGTCAGTCGCAATTTGCGTTAAGAACGGTATAAAGTTCAAACGCATTAACATTAGTCCCTTGCGTTACGTAGAAGCCGTAGCGATAGAAATTTCGTACACGGACGCTAGCAGGACCCAAAACTCCTGTATAGCCGTCTCGCTCTACAAACGCCCAAATGACCCCCTCCTTGTGGCCGATCTAAATTCCCTGATGCTGAGTTTAACACAGAACTCTAGCAATACCCCAATATTTATAGGCTGTGACCTAAATGCCAAGCATCCCAGCTGGCATGTGCCTATACATAGTCCCGAACACGTCGATGTTAACGGGCGGACGCTCTTCGATTGGCTATCGACGCAGCCCAACTTGGCTCTGTTTCCGACAAAGGAGCCAAGCCGCCCAAATCGCTCCAATAGACACACGTCTATTGATTATTTTATAGGCTCAATAGAACTCCCTGTAGATATAGGCCTTGGGTGTGAAACCCTTAAAGACTTTCCGTCCGATCATTTTGGGGTAAGACTTGATATTCGCTTGGGGCGGTTCCGCCTCGAGCATCAAGATCCCAAAATTATACACAATTTTAATAGAATAGATACTCTAATGTGGAATGCAACATTGCTGAGAAACATTAGATCGATACCAATAGATAGGAACCAAAGTCCGTCCGATATGGATGTCCATGTAGATAACCTTAATTTAGCTCTTGGAATAGCGCTGGAAACACCAGAAGCCATTCCCAAAATAGAAGTAGATCCGTCCAAACCTAACAGAACAGTCCGTCTGAGCCCTTCTTGCCTCGCGCAAATTAAGCACAGGCGCAACCTCAGACGGTTGCTATATAGGCGCCAACTCACACTTTCCGACAGTGAAAAGGCATATTATAAGTCCCTTATAAAAGAATTGTCCGTCCAAATTAATGTACAAATTGAGATTAGCCACCTCAAACACATTGAGAATCAGATCAAAAATCTGAATCCAAGCAAAATCAGCTTGAAGACTCTTCGTCAAACAGTCTCAAGCGATTCTCAGCTCAAGTCCGATATCTTACTCTCTCCTGTAGAACATAGTGATATAGATTTAGAAGTGGCCCCTCTCATAACGACTCAGGTGGAAAAAGTCAATGCACTTGCCTGGTCTTTTGAGAGGGTGCACAAGCAAAATGACAACATGTCGTCGGTTAGTCCTGAACTCAGGGCACATGCCGACCATGTTGACAGAGAAGTAGTTAACTTGTTTCGCACGCCTCAGGCCTCTGCCCAATACATAGTTAACTTCGACTCTAATCGAAATGCCGATGGCGAATGGAGCGGGGCAGAGGACCTTGGGTTCACAAATGCCGAACAGCTCCTAGAGTGGGTCAGATTTAAGAATAGCAAGAAAACGCTAGGGCCTGATGGATCTAGCAATTTCCTTCTTAAAAGATGCAATTTGCCAGTCCTCAGGCACCTAGCAAATATATTTAATCACTGCTATAACTCTGGCTACTTTCCCACAAGCTGGAAATGTAGTCGGGTTATGCCTATACCCAAGCCAAGTGCTAGCTCAAACAGCTTGCAAGGCTATAGGCCCATATCAATTCTCTCGGCTATTAGCCAGCTCTTTGAGAAAATGATTATGGAGCAAATTAAGAAACACCTAGATACACGCGAAATCCTCAAGCCCTGTCAATTTGGTTTTAGGGAACGTACGTCCATCAGCCATTCTTTGGCTGTGGCAAATAACTTTATCTTTGGCAACTTGGCTCGGCAGCGCGCCACCATCGCCTGTGCCTTAGATTTTGAAAAGGCCTTTGACACCGTGTGGACAAACGGCCTCATCTATAAGATGAATAATCTGTTTAGGTTCAATCCCAATACTACACGTATTATCCAAAACTATCTGTCTCAGCGGTCCTTCTACGTCTGCAGCCCCGATGGCTCAGAACGTTCGCTCACGCGAGAAATCACAGCAGGAGTCCCTCAGGGATCACTGCTAGCCCCTATCCTATATAACATATATTTAGCCGACCTTCCGGATTTCGAAAGAGATCCAAGGTCTTCCTCAACTGCGAAAATCCAACCGTTGATTTACGCAGATGATATCCTTCTCCTGGCGTCCGGGGCACGGATAGCCAGTGCAGAAACGGATTTAAATAATTATTTAGACGTCCTATGCGAATACTTCGCTAAGTGGCGTCTGAAATTAAATGCAAATAAATGCGAAGGCTGCATATTCCGAGGTCCGGTTCAATCGGACATATATCGAAATGCACGTACCTTTAACCCGAAAATTTATATAAATGTTAGGACCCCCATATTAATAAAATCCGAAATAAAGTATCTAGGTGTCATATATGACCAGAAGTTAAACTTTAAGAGTCATATAGAACATACCCTTAGAAGAGCTAAGATCCAACTTAGCCACATTTACTATATATTCAGGCCTTTGGCGGCGAGTCCGACCGTCCCTAGGCCTGAACTTATTAGGACATGCTCCCTTGTGTACAAAAAGCTAGTGCAACCAATACTAGTTCATGGACACATAGCATGGTTTAATATAAAATCCAGGCAGATGGAAGATCTACGTCTCTTTGAGAGACGGATCATTCGTCGAGCCCTGGGCAGAGGAGCTAGAGACCCTCTCACGCTCCATTATATTTCAAATAAAGATTTGTACGAAAACACGAAAACCAAACGTGTAGATACACTTATATACCAAATATTAGAAAAGTTCGTAGATAGCAACAGCAATAGCCCAAATCCATTGATCGCAGATGCTGTGGCTCAGAGAAGGCTGCCGGCCAACTACTCTGTCCACCATCTGACGATAAACAATATAGAACACTTAAAAGAATTAGGAATTATGCACGATTCGGAGGGCAATCTCATTTTCTACCATAGAAAACGATTGTCCCTAGATCCGAATGATCTAGTTTTTAATATTAATCAGTAAATATTGACCCCATAGATTGGCTCAACTTCCCCGTCTCTTCCTTCCCCTGTAAATACCTCCCATATTTTCTTTTCTTTTCAGCTCTTCTTCTATTTTCAGCTCTTTTCTCTCTGTCTCTTTTCAGTTATTAGTTTTTGTAGGTTGTTTTATTAGTTTTAGTTACAAACAACAAAAATCCTTATTGTAATGCAGGTTTTTACTCGGATTGTGGGTTTTCCTGTAGCGTATGGTTACATTTGACATGTAAATTTTCTTTTCTTTTAGAATCATATATTAATCTTTTTTTTAATCCTAGATCTATCCTTATTAATTCACCCTTATTGCCTTAGTCCTCATGAAGCACTTAGTGCCCTGGACCACATTAATTTTCAGTATTTTAGTTAGTCTTGGAGTAGTCGCCCAAGGCTGAACCATAACTTAGATATAATAAACATGTGTTATCTTTAAGTTTTCGTAGACAATAAATAGCTAAAAAAAAAAAAAAAAAAAACAAGGAATAAATGACTGCACAATATCTCTTGAAGGAATATCAGCTGTTCGATACAGTCCACATGCTTCATCGATATGGCAACTCCAAAAATTCCTTGTGTGTATTCCTTGGCTTTCTGCGTACCAAACATCAGAAAGAGGCAAGGAAAAATTCCTTAAGCAATTTTTTTTTATATGGAGTTTGACAGCTGAAGGAAAATTCGAACGCCCTCCGTACTAGGATTAAAAGAGAAAAATTTTTTCATTTTATTAATTATTTATTTTGTTTGCCAGAATGTGGCTTAACAGATTTCTGTATTTCAAACTCAATCTGTTCTCCTTGCCATAATTTTGTAGCAAAATTTTGCCCTTCCTCGAGTTTTCAATAATATGGTGCAAGTCAATCTGAAATAAAAAAGTTTATTTATCTCTTTTAAAAATAAATATAAAATACCTTGATTCCTTTATTTTCCACTGGTGTATTGTTCTATTAATAAAAAAGAAAATATTTAAAAAATATACATACAGTATGTCAAGAATGTGTTTTGAAGCAGGGAAAAATTCTCATTTTGCAATTTTATTGCGAAAAGAAACTTTCTATAAATACATACATTCGAATCATGTAGAAATCAGATTATTTTGAAAATGTACCAAAAAGGGGTAAAATTAGTCATTTTGTTCATTTAAATTTAAATTGGCAGCTAATACATGAAAGATATGGAGTTCATATATAAACAAAATCGGGTTGAGCATGTCAAACTTGTCGAGAATCATTAATTTTTATTTCCATTTAAGCTCTTGTATTATATTTTTTAAAATGTTAAAACTAGATGGATTTGGTTACTTTTTTGCATACTTGTTTTAGGAACGATACAGATTCAGAATACAATAAGAACAAAATTTTGCGATTTAGAGAAAGCGCCCTTTTTGCAATAAAAGTGCACAAAGTGAATTTTTTCCTTCTGTCAAAACACTTTCTTGGCATACTGCAGCCCAATGGCAGTAGGAAAAATTGGAAGACAGAGAAGGACAGAAATAGTGCACAGAGTGTCGAGCTTGAAAAAATAGAAAACAGCCGCCCCTGAATATGTACAATGTGCGTATGTATTAGACTGGCCCTTATATTAACTTTTTTTTTTGATTTCAAAATACCGGGCGGAAAAGGGTTCGTTTTGGTCCCAATAGATATGAAAAAAAGTTTGGCAGCGATTGGACTTCATTTAGTGGACGCGCGTTCGCCCTCAAAATCGAAAATTTGAAATGTATGGGAAATGAGGGGGATGAGATTCGAATTTAATTTCTAAAAACTCCAAAAAAATTTTTATGTGTTAATTCTTTTTACATCCTTTTAGGGGAATATCAAAGCAACATTTTAAATATAAATGTGTCTTATTTTGAGAGTCAGCCTGGCCAGAATCATATCAAAAGGGTAAATTTTTCAATTTTTTTTTTGGTATTTTTTCGAAGAATTTTTAATACATATGAGATTTTGATTTTTGCTTTTGCCCGGGCGGCAAAACTATCGTTTTGGTCCCAAAAGATATAATAAAAATTTTGGCTGCGATCGGACTATATTTAGTGGACGCGCTCTCGCCTTAAAAACCAAAAATATTAAATATGCTACCAATATATGGGATGAGATGCGGATTAAATCTGCAAAATTTAAAAAAAAATTTTTTTTGTGATTTTGCTCTTAAATCCTTTAAGGGGAATACCATAGCAACATTTTACATATTTTTGTTGGATATTTCGAGCGCAAACTTGGTCAGAATCATATCAAATCGGCCAATTTTTCAAAAAAAAAAAAATTTTTCTGAGATTAATTTCGGATTTAATATCAAAAAATTTTCAAATGTTCTTAAAGTGTTAATTCTTTTTAAATACTTTTTGCGGAATATCATAGCAACATTTTAAATATTTTTGTTGGATTTTTCGAGAGAAAACTTGGTCAAAATCATATCAGAACTCCAATTTTTCTCATTTTTTTGGGTTTTTTTTTTTAATGATAAATTAATTTATGCGAGACTATGATTTTTGCTCTTGCCTGGGCGGAAGAAGTTTCGTTTTAATCCCAATAGATAAAATAAAAAGTTTGGCAGCGATCGGACTTCAGTTGGTGGAAGCGCACTCGCCCTCAAAATCGAATATATGCGCAATATTTGGGGTGAGTTTTGGGCTTAATATCTCAAATTTATAATAGAAAATGTTTATGTATTATTTTTCTTTATATTCTTTTAGAAGAATATCATAGCAACATGTTAAATGTAAATGTCGGATATTTAGAGCATATCTCGTATATATTATTTTATCTTAAAAAAAAAACATAAAAAAAATGTGAAAAATGAGCTTTTAAATATGATTCTTACCAAATTTATTCTCAAAATATCTAACTTTAATATTCAAAATGTTGCTATGATATTTCGCTTAAAGTATATAAAAAGAAATAATACATAAAAAAAAATTTTAAAATTTTACAGATTAAATACAAAATTAATCTCAGAAAATAATTTGTTTTTTGAAAAATTGATCGATTTGATATGACTCTGACCAAGTTTACGGTCGAAATATCCAACAAAAATATGTAAAATGTTGCTATGGTATTCCCCTTAAAGGATTTAAAGAGCAAAATCACAAAAAAAAATTTTTTCAGATTTTGCTGATTTAATCCGTATCTCATCCCATATATTGGTAGCATATTTAAAATTTTTGGTTTTTAAGGCGAGAGCGCGTCCACTAAATATAGTCCGATCGCAGCCAAACTTTTTATTATATCTTTTGGGACCAAAACGATAGTTTTGCCGCCCGGGCAAAAGCAAAAATCAAAATCTCATATGTATTAAAAATTCTTCGAAAAAAATACCAAAAAAAAAATTTGAAAAATTTACCCTTTTGATATGATTCTGGCCAGGCTGACTCTCAAAATAAGACACATTTATATTTAAAATGTTGCTTTGATATTCCCCTAAAAGGATGTAAAAAGAATTAACATATAAAAATTTTTTTGGAGTTTTTAGAAATTAAATTCGAATCTCATCCCCCTCATTTTTCATACATTTCAAATTTTCGATTTTGAGGGCGAACGCGCGTCCACTAAATGAAGTCCAATCGCTGCCAAACTTTTTTTCATATCTATTGGGACCAAAACGAACCCTTTTCCGCCCGGTATTTTGAAATCTATTTTTAAGGGCCAGTCTAGTATGTATTTACAAGTACGTATGTACTACATACAAGTACGTATGTACTTGTAAATATACATATGTACATACCGAACTAGGTATGTATGTATTATGATTAAATAAGTAAGGCAGCCGACGCTAGCTCGATTTTGTCCCTTACTTATTTCATCATGATATGTATTAGATATCTGGCAGCACGCGCCTTGGTGAGACAGGTTATTGTTCTTAAAGGTATGTACAATGTACATTACTTGTACTATATAAGCATTTATATAAATGTTGACTTACTTACCTGCTTTTGCCACTCTTCCAAGTTGGCGAAAAAAATGATTGCCGGCCCCACCAAATTTTGCGGTACAATATTAAACAGCTGCTTTCATTTCATAACGCGCAGGGTCTCAACTGATATATTACACTATGTCACAAAATTTGAAAAGTTTTTGTATCCGGCACTTTTGGCAATTGATTCTAATGTAAAATTTCACGCTGAATTCAAATCTGCTCTCAGATATGTCAAAAGTAGAACGGTTTTTGAGATATCGCGAAATTTTCAATTTTAGTGATTTGAAAAAAGATAAGTCTACTTAAAGGCCATTTTCTCTGGATTCAGTCCACCGATATATACAAACTTTAACAAAAATTAAAAATAATAAAATTATTTCTTAAAAAAACGATAGCTGTTTAAAATCCAATTATAAATGACGAAGTTATGGCACTTCAAAGTTGGATTTTTGAACAAATTTTGATCATTTTTAGTTTTTTGCTGCCTTTTAGTAAGTTTTTTTCAATTTTACCATAAAAATTGCTCAGGTCTCCGATATTGACAGGATTGGGTAATCTCTGACGATAATTTTTTGCCCTTGGTCATCGAAATCGGATGAAAAATAAACGCTACATTCACAATTAAAGCTTAGTATACACTTCCACCAAAGACTCGCCAAAACAAAAAACTCCATATAAAAACAAGTAAGACCATTGCAGTCGAGTTAGCTCGACTTCAAAATACCCTGTACAATTGACAAACACACACATACACAAACAAACACACACGTACACATACACATAAACGCATTTAAAATCACGCCCTCACACACACACACACACGCGGGCGCAAGATGCAAGCAATGCGTAATAATCAAAGCGTGTGGAGTGGGGGGGGGGGGGTGCAAAAATTGTTTCGTTAATAACTTCTGTGTTTTTGGTCAGATCTCATTGTGCGTTTCAGAATAGATAGATTAAGGGCCTAAGATAATATATATTAAGCGACGATGTTTTAACTTTAAAATTGTGGCTCTGACAGTTTTTTTGCGGTTTAAGGGGGGGGGGGGGGGGGAATTTTGCAAATCTGAAACAAACTTGATCTGCGTACGGCCTATACCTATGTACATGCAAAAATTTGTATCTCTATCTCTTATAGTCTCTGAGATCTACGCGTTCATACAGACAGACGGACGGACGGACAGACGGACAGACGGACAGACGGACAGACGGACATGGCTAAATCGACTCGGCTGTTGATGCTGATCAAGAATATATATACTTTATAGGGTCGGAAATGCTTCCTTCTCCCTGTTACATACATTTGCACAACTTCATGATCCCCTTTTACCCATTTTCAATGGGTACAGGGTATAAAAACTCACAAAAATTTTTGTGCCAAAATCCTTTGGCAGTGTCTTTGGTGGCAGTCCACACTCAAAACAAAAAGGCCTCGATTAAATACCGATAAAATACTAGATCCGTAGTTTTTGTATTTTTATCGATAGCTCCCTGAATAATTAATTTTAATTATTTCAAGAGGTATCGGACATTGCCGATACACAAATATGTGTAATCGGGTGAAATTTGGATAATTTTCTCATCAGTGATTGAGCGCAATATTCAAAGTAAGGTACAAAACACCGTGATACTTCAATTTAATTTAGATTTAATCATAGCAAAAGTGTCATATCTGCTCACCAGGCCCAGTAGCCAGGGTTTGGCCATGAAGAACGCATGTTAATAACTTGTATTTATTGATTGTAAAACTTATAGTTTAAAATTAAACCAAAAGCTACGGTCTTGGCAAAGTGACCATTTTACATGCATACATCTTAATATCTGGTCACATTGTCCCAAAACAAAAGAATTGTCACTTTTGGTATTTTTGTTTTGGCGAGTCTTTGGTGGAAGTGTATACTAAGCTTAAGTAAACATACCTGGCAGATGGAATTTCGCTACCAAGGTAAGTGGGATCCGGCAATGATGGGAGACAATTGCTGGTTCTTGTTGCGAGAAACACAAATTCTGCACAAAAAACCAAAGCGGTCTACTTTACTTGAGTACTTTTATCCAACCTTGAACTGCAATACAAACTCCTAATGCTCAACGTTTATTTTTATTTGGCTTGCTAAGATGTGATTAATACTAAAAAAACTAGCAAAAAATACTCTCAAGAAGAGGTATGTTTTCTTAATTGTGAATGTAGCGTTTATTTTTCATCCGATTTCGATGACCAAGGGCAAAAAATTATCGTAAGAGATTACCCAATCCTGTCATTATCTGAGACCTGAGCAATTTTTATGGTAAGATTGAAAAAAAATTACTGAAAGGCAGCATAAAATTAAAAATTAACACAATTTTTTTTGGATTTTAAACAACTATCGTTTTTTTAAGAAATAATTTTATTATCTTTAATTTTTGTAAAAGTTTATACATATCGGTGGACTAAAACCAGAGAAAATGGCATTTAAGTAGACCTACCTTTTTTCTAATCACTAAAATTGAAAATTGCGATATCTCAAAAACCGTTCTACTTTTGACATATCTGAGAGCAGATTTGAATTCAGCGTGAAATTTTACATAAGGATCAACTATTTAGAAGCCGGGATCAAAAAATTGTTGCATAGTGTTATTCGCTGTAATGAATTTTAAATATAAAAATAAAGCTGACACGAACAGTCAAATATGTATTTTTTTTGTATTGTACGTACCACCAAAAATAGGACCGAACGCCTGCCCATTCAGCTTTGCAAGTAAATCATCCACGTCGTTCCAAATTCCTGCGCACAACTAAATAAGCTCTTTTCTCACTATCGTCCTTCTCTCTGATGAACAGAGTTGCTTTTCGATAATTTTCGATTAAGAGAGTTTTTTAGGCTGTTTTAGCTCGTTGAGCTATTTTGGCTTCAAAAAAAATTTCATTTGCTTTGTTTGAATATAAATCACAACACCTTACTAAATTACCGACAAGTATTAGTAGGCAGCTAAAAGTGCTATATGAAATCACAAATCTGGCTATGCCTTTTTTTTTTGAAAATAATAAAAAAATAATCTTGTAAAGTAGTCGAATTATTTTTTGATTATTTTTGATTATTATTTGACAATCCTAAATAATCCCGATTATTTTTGATTATTTCTGAAAGTAATCAATTAGTAATCGAGTAAAACTGAAAATAGTCGTATTGTAATCATTATTTTGCCTATCAAAAAAAAATAATCAAATATGTAATCATTACGATTAGTAATCATTACTTAACAGCTATGCTAAAAACAATGACTAGTCTCGCCATACATTTAAGAAAATTAATTCCAGAAAATTTTCCCCGTTTTTAAGAAAATGCAATATTCACTTTGAGGGTGTTTTTTATACCCTTGCAAAGGGTATTATAATTTTGACCAGAAGTTTGCAACGCATAGAAATATTCATTTCCGACCCTATAAACTATATATATTCTTGATCAGGGCGACGAGCTGAGTCGATTGAGCTTTGTCCGTCCGTCTGTCCGTCCGTCTGTCCGTCTGTCTGTCTGTCCGTCTGTCTGTTTCTACGCAAACTAGTCTCTCAATTTTAAAGCTATCGAGCTGAAACTTTGCACAGAGTCTTCTTTTTACTGCACACTGCTAATATGTCGGAACCGACCGGATCGGATGACTATATCTTATAGCTGTCATAGGAACTATCGGTCGAAAAGTGGGTTTTTGTAAGAAAATTTTTTTGTTTTTAATGAAAACGCTTTCCGCTTCAAGAATTATTACTTTTATACGCTTTTACACAGATTTGGAAGTTTTTATCAAAATCGGATGACTATATCTTATAGCTGCCATAGGAACTATCGGTCGAAAAGTGGTTTTTATTAGAAAAATGGTTGGTTTTAATGCTTACGTTCGTAAACTCTGTGGTATTAAAACATTTGCAAGGGTATTAAAACTTCGGCAAAGACGAAGTTAGCTTGGCCTTCTTGTTTTACTCTAAAATCAGGGTGAATTTTGCCATAGATTTAAGAAAGTGGTTTTAGAAAAAAGAACCCTGATTTACAGAAAAATCTGTCCTTTTCTTGCTTTTATAAAAGTTTTTTCTAAGAATTTCTTTTTATGGCATTTGTATTTTTCGAAGTTCTTGAAAACTTTTTTTTTTATAAGAAAGTTTTTCTAAATACCAGGGCAAATTTAAAAATAAGGCGATTTTCTAAAATACATGGCAAATTTGTTCCATTTTTGGTTTGGCTGTTGAATAGTGATGAAGCCCAAGCCGTTTTAGCCGTCTAACTAAAACTACACACGGAAGCGCCCTCTGTCGCTTAAGAAAGGCAGGTTGGAACTAGAAGGCGAAATAGAAAGCTTTATCCATGAATGTAGGATGGTGTGTGAGTCGATTTTGGGAGTGTAATTTTGTGATAGAAAGAAACCAATGGGTGTTTTATTACAGAACACTATTGGCATATTTAGAAGTTGCTGAGAAGTTTTCCCTGGGACCGGCTGTAGTTCCGGAGCCACCAATTGTCGGAGGATTTAGATAGCCCAGACCAGAGGTATTGGCCGACCACAACTTAAGCCCATTTCATTGGGCGAAATATACTTAGAGGTTGCCCCTGCCCGGCGTAGCGTACCTCCCCATACATCGGATAG
This sequence comes from Lordiphosa clarofinis, assembly GCA_018904275.1. NCBI lineage: Eukaryota > Metazoa > Arthropoda > Insecta > Diptera > Drosophilidae > Lordiphosa > Lordiphosa clarofinis. The sequence continues at coordinate 1,468,607 of JAEIGQ010000062.1, read as the reverse complement.
GGAATTCCTCCTCATCACCTTATCACCACGCTGACAAGTGAATGCCGGCCTCTTGTCCCAGGCTATTATTGATTTGGCTCACAACCTGCTCGCATGTACATGTTAAATTTAAATCAACCCATATTTAGAAATAAAGCCCTCCGCTAAAAAGAAAAACACTAACATATATGCATACCTTTATTGCCCTGTAAAGCATGCTATGATTGTTGAGCGAGCCCATCACAGTTTTCATTCAACCTCGCTTAAATACACTTAAAAACATACAATCACCTTTTTTTTAGTAAACTAAGAGAAGTGCCCCCTATCTACCAACAGCCTGGATTGAGCCGACCGCGACGCTTCTGTGATAGGGCAGCAGACTAGGGACAATTACAATCAGTCGCTGTATGGAGGGGTGGGCCAGTTGCAGGCACAACATCAATGCCTAATCGCTCGTTCCGCCAGACGGCGCTCATTAACCCGCGTCTTACCCGTTTCGTTTAAATGTAAAAATGTTTGTTAGTGTTAGTGTTTTGAATTGTAGACGTTTTGTTGACTTGTGAGGTGTCCGATTTTTTTTGGTTATTGTGCGCACTGCGGGCACGGGGAACTATCGCCCCTGGGATGACCGATGCTAGCCGGTGTCTGCCCAAGGAAAAGAAGCGGTGTCGTAACAATATGGCGCCCAACTAAAAAAAGAAGTCTAGCGACCGTCTAAGGCGCTGACTGTCTTTTTAAGTAAATAGAAAGCCAAGATAATGATAGCTCGCAAATAGTGACTCTCCTTCAGGGGTCTTGGGCGACTTTGCGGCTTGCGAGGAGCCTAATGACTGCATCGCAAGTGCGCAGGGGAAGCATAGACCCATAAAGGATATGACACTTAGGGAAAAGTTTAAACATAGAGTTTAGAGGAGACTTAGCTGCACTTGGAAGTGGGCTAAATGCTACCCCAAATAGGAATCGTTTCACATGATTTGTGGTTACTAGAGTGAATTGGTGGCATCGTCGGGCATTTCAGTGTGTCGAAGATTAGCATCCAATCGCTTTCGGCAGCAGTGATAGAGATCTGTGATATATAAACGAAATTAGGACAGGCAGTTAAATAGTTTTGATGTTACATACATGTTCATAGGAGATTTGCTTTTGTTTTTGTTGTAGCGTATATATTGTCATAGCAACATTCTAGTTTCGTCCTGTTTGTTTCACTTCTGTTGCACTTCTGTCGGATGATAGTGGCCCATACGGGTATTATACCCGGGATGCGTAGCATTCTCGGCGGCAGGAGCAGCTGAAAGGAAAACAGGAAAATAAAATTATTATAGTTGCTAAATGTAAATGGTAAGAGCCCCTGGACTGGCGGTCATCAGTCCATGCGGATGACTGGACCAGTCGATGAGCTCTGAAAGTTTGTTTAGATCGGGTTTATGATTATCTGTTCTTGTGATTAGCAAGAGTAGAAGCGTTATCAGCGGTAAAGGAGGGATATGCAACGCTCACAGAAGCGGCGGATTGGTCCGGTATGGGAAAACCTTCTCCCCCTTATTATTATATGGAATATTGAATCTAATAAGAGATTGAAATTCAAGTTAGTCGAGGTAATAAAGCGAGAGGTGAAATATTGAGAGTTTTGTGTGTGTTGATCAAGTTTGTGGTATTTTTTGTATTAAATATATATATGATTATGGGAGGATAATCTCTAGTTTAATTTTTGTTATTTTTAGAAGAATTTCTTTGTGTTAGTTTTATTTTGTTAAGGCAATAGGTTGAGCCAGAACAATTTAACAACAATGTCTGGTACAGAAGGGCAAGATGATCCGCCTCACGATCATCATCTGAGGTCAAGGGGGCCCACTAGCAGGAGATGATAATCTGTGGCAGACTGATTCTAGCGGGGCAGCAGCCCTTCTTCCAATAATGTCTGCTGGAGGGCTCAGTAGAACACCGATGAACTATCGCAGGCAGCAACGCCGGGCGAAAGATCAGGGTCAAGACGACGGAACGGAACGTCAGAAAGGAGAGCACCAGCAGAAGAATGATGAGAAGCAAGTGGAGGACCAGAACCTAAATTATGAGTTTCAGAAAGCATCCATTAGCTCAGAGGAAATGTCAGCCGTCAATGCGGCAATAGCCCAGGCTCACCAGACATATCGTCAATCGCAATCGAAAGTGGTATTGGGGACGCATGGAGAGAAGAGATTCGGCTAGGCTTCTGCAACATAATGAAGATGATGAACGATGTGTTCAGGCCACCGGTTTCCCAGCCACCAATGAATCCATATCAGGCGAAAGCGAGTCAAGGCGCGATACCTAAACAAATCCCACTTAAAGATACACAAACGGCCAGGCCTCCGATACCACCACCAGCCGACCCGAAGGAGGGAAAACAACCCAGAAGATTTGTATGAGTGCTGGGCGAGAAATTGGGTAAATCCTTTGGCAGGAGAAAGACCTCAAAAAAATCCTTGGGAAACGGGTGGGGATAAATGGCCAGCTAATGAGCCAGAATTAGAGGGACTATGCCGAGGCAGGGACTTTGAACCAGCCGATCCCAAATATGAGAACTGGCACCGGTCCACGAATCACGGAGAAAGCAATCCCGGATCGGAAGGTGGGATAATTTGCGGCGGGCTCTCTTAAATCGTTTGCGTGGCCCTTGGACCGAACATTATTTGATGCACAACTTGCTGCGCAGAGAGCAATTGCCCGGGGAAAGTGCAGAGGATTATATCCACGCGATTCGGCAATTAGCCTCTCGCCTGAAGAAGCCACCATGGGAGCATCAGCTGGTTAAAATTATAAAGAAGGGGCTACGTGAAGGCATCGCCCGGTTTGTGTACGCAATGGATGTAATATCTATCGACGAATTGAGAGACGAGTGCAATGAGGTGGAGCAGAATCTGCTGAGGCGGGGGAATAGAGACTCATATGGTAGCCGTACTACAGCGCGATATCCTCCAATGAGCCAAAAGGTGGTAAACGAGCTGGAGGCAGAGTCAGAAGAGCTCGTACCACCCCAAGAGGTCGAATAGGCACGAATGATACCGCGGAACAAATCCAGACCAGGATGTTGGAATTGCGGCATCATGGGCCACGATTTTCGCGACTGCTTGGCGACCGAAAGAAAAATATTCTGTTTCCGGTGTGGTCGTCCTGATACTTTCTCCCCAAAATGCCTAGAATGTACGGGAAACGGGCGTCTGAACGTGCCCAGAGCGGGAGTGGGTCGTTCAGAGACAAGTCCTGCGAACCCACAAACTTAAAAAGCGAAAAGTTAATTAGTTCTAATGCATGTCCTAGTGTTAAGATTGCCAAAAATATAAATAATCACCAATTTAGTCAGAGATTACCGTATGAGGAGCGTATGCGTCGTTATTTGGAGGCACGCAGCACACCAAATTGCCGGCATGAGAGTCATCACCAGACGGGTCATAAAAGCGCGAGAAAGGTTCCGAAAACGACGAACGGTGAGGCGAGAAGTGGTAGCTGCAGTACAGCGAACGTTCCATCCGGATCTACGTGTGTTTGCCGAAGTAAAAGTCCAGTGTCGACCAGTGTCTGGATTGCTGGACACCGGAGCTTCGGTTCGCTTATTGGGCCGAGGATGCAGACAACTGGTAGAGGAAATGGGATGGGTAGTGAAGCCGTATAACTCCAGCGTAAAGTCAGCTACGGGACATGATAGGTCGATTATAGGGCGGGTTGAATTGCCTGTGGAATATAACGGACAGACATGCTCCATAACGCTGTACCTTTGCCCGTATTTAGAACAAGCTGCGTATTTCGGCGTGGATTTTTGGAGGGTCTTTAATTTAGCACCCACAGTACTCGGAGAGCAGCAACCTGTAGTGGCATCCGAAGCAGTAAGCTTGGAGGCGCTGCAGCACCAAGAGATAAGTCACTACGTTGATGACGAGGAAGAAAATCCCAAACCGAAATCATGGCATCTGGAATTAGAGCAAAAGGAGGAATTAGAGTTGGTAAAAAATCAGTTCCTAGCCTTTGAAACTGTTGGTCTAGGAAAAACCAAAGCGGAAGTCCACCGAATCGAATTGATTGAGGGTGCTCAACCGGTTAAGGATCGCCACTACCCGATGTCACCTCCGGTGCAGCAAATAGTGTGGGACGAAGTGGATAAAATGTTGGCCTTAGGAGTAATTGAGGAGAGTCAGAGCCCATGGAGCCACCGTACAACAGTGGTGCGAAAGCCGGAGAAGAATAGATTCTGTCTAGATGCGAGGAAGCTAAACGCCTTCACAATCAAAGACGCCTACCCTCTGCCTTGTATAGAAGGAATCCTTGCGCGGGTGGATCAAACACACTTCATCTCTAGCGTGGATCAGAAGTTTGCCTTTTGGCAAATTGAGCTTGAAGAGACTAGCAGACCGTATACAGCGTTTACGGTACCAGGACGTCCCTTGTACCAGTTCCGGATGATGCCCTTCGGACTGTGCAACGCCGCGCAAAGGTTATGTCGTCTGATGGACAAGGTTATACCGGCTGAGCTGCGATCCAACGTGTTTGTGTACTTGGACGATTTGCTCATCATCGCGCCAGATTTCCAGACCCACATGAAATATTTGTTGAGGATGGCCGAATGCTTAAAAGAGGCCAATTTGACCATTGGATTAAAAAAGTCAAAATTTTGCTTTAAGTCCCTGAAATACCTTGGATTCATCATAGGAGGAGGTACCCTGAGAACGGATCCTGAGAGAGTGGAGGCCATTAAGCGGCTTCCGGAGCCCAAGTCCGTGAAGGAGGTGCGTGCATTTCTAGTCACAGCAGGATGGTACCGGCGTTTCGTCAGAAATTTTGCGACATTGGCAGTTCCACTTACCGAGGCATTTAAAAAACGGCCTGGAGGAAAATTCGTGCTCGGCGAAGAGGCAAAAAAATCAGTCCAAGAGTTGAAGAAGGCGTTGATGACGGCTCCTGTATTGGTGCATGCGGATTTTAAGCGCTACTTCTATATACAATGTGATGCCTCGCATTTCGGGGTTGGAGCAGTTCTGTTCCAGTTGACAGATGACCAACAAGAAAGGCCAGTCGCATTCTTCTCAGCCAAAATGAGTAAACATCAGATCAACTACTCAGTGACTGAAAAAGAATGTCTTGCTGCGGTCATGGCGGTTCAAAAATTTAGGCCTTATACCGAATTGATGCCCTTTACCGTAATAACGGATCACGCCAGCCTGAAGTGGTTAATGTCCTTGAAGGATCTGAGCGGCAGACTAGCTCGTTGGTCTTTGCAACTGCAAGGCTACAATTTTAAAATTGAGCACCGCAAGGGATCCGAAAACGTGGTAGCAGACACATTATCGCGCAGTTTGGAGAGCACAGCCGTGGAAGAACTGGAGCTGGATGTTACCACTGCTCTTGGATTCGAGACGAGTGAATTCCAATCAGAAGAATATACCAGTTTAGTAGAAGAAATATTGAAGAATAAAGATAATCTACCTGATCTCCGGGTGGAAAATGGAGTAATCTTCAAAAGAGTTGCATTTAATCAATTGGAAGAACAACTAGAGGGAACCATTTGGAAAATTTGGGTGCCGGAGTCATTGACTGCGGAGGTGATCAGACGCGCACACGAGGAAGCGACTGTTGCACATGGTGGACTCACTAAGACTCTGCATAACTTGCGGCGGCAGTATTATTGGCCAAAGATGGCGGCTCAAGTAACTCGGGTCATCGGGAGTTGCCAAGTCTGTAAGGAAACAAAAGCCACGAATTACAAGATGCAGGTGGGTTTGGGAAGCGAAGTAGTGACAGATCGTCCCTTCCAAAAGGTCGACTTTCTGGGGAAATATCCAAGGTCTAGGCAAGGACACGCCTGGATTTTTGTGGTTGTGGATCACTTTAGCAAATTTACACTGCTGAAGGCGATGAAGGATGCGACAGCCACGAATGTAGTTGATTTCCTTGTCAAAGAGGTATTTTATAAATTTGGCGTACCGGAAGTAATCCACAGCGATAATGGAAGACAATTCTTGTCGAAGGTATTTCAAGATATGATTGAAGCCTTTCACATCTCGCACTTGAGGAAAGGTTGGCGATTCGAAACAGCGTTCATTCGGCTACTGGAGTGACGCCCTTTTTCGCACTCTTTGGGCAGCATATGATGCTCAATGCTGATCAATACAAGCTGGGGCGGAAACTTAGATCCATGTGCGAGCACGAGATGGCCACCTTGAGTAATGCGGACAAGTTGCAGCTGATCCAAGAGAAGATGAAGAGGCAGCTGCACATCGCATATGAACGTAGTGGTCAGAGGTACAATCGGAGAGCCAGACAGTTTCGAGCAGTTCCAGGACAAGAGGTGTACAGGCGAAACTTTGTGCTAAGCGTTTTTAGAAAGGCATTTAATGCGAAATTCGCTTGCAAGTTTCTGAAGGCCCGGGTGATAAAAGCAGTCGGAAACAACGCCTATGAGCTGGAGGATCTCCAAGGACGACTACTGGGAGTATTCCACGCAAAATACATCCGCATCTGAAATATAAACCGCAACACAAAGTAACTAGCTCTTTTAAATTCATCCGTATACTTCCCGTGGCAAAGAAGGGTGGTCGTGGAGGTACTTCGGTGCGAACGGCAGTGTGGGTGTGGCCCAACGTTGGGCGCTGCAGCAAGGATGCAATATGTTGGACTTGACACCGGCCTCTTAATTTACAATCCAAATTATGAGGAAAATGCTCACGAAAATCCTTGGCGTCTGTTTTCTGTCCTGGCCGCATGTTTTCCGTGATGGTGTTGCATTTTTGGTTTGGCTGTTGAATTGTGGCTCGTGGGAATCGATAGACGGGATATCGGGAGGTACAAATAGTGATGAAGCCCAAGGCGTTTTAGCCGTCTAACTAAAACTACACACGGGAGCGCCCTCTGTCGCTTAAGAAAGGCAGGTTGGAACTAGAAGGCGAAATAGGAAGCTTTATCCATGAATGTAGGATGGTGTGGGTGTAAGATAGCTAGAGAGAAGGGGGGATCGAGGAAGAATCGAGAGCGAGAGGCTGGACGTATGGGCATCCCGCTCCCACATATAGAGCTGAGGAGAGATTGGCCTTGAAATTGGTCAGTCACCCCGTACAGAGAAGCGCCGTTTGTAGGTCAGGTCCAATTTGGGAGTAGGACGAGGTATTATAGGGGGCTCGTAGCCGTTGCCAAGGGCACAGTCGAGCGGATGAGTCGGACCGAAAAGTATTCGAGTATCGACCAGTCTGTCAAATCGAAGTCGGGAAACTTTTTTTGAGTGCAGTGAACATATTAAAATCAAGTGTGTGTCGATTTTGGGAGTGTAATTTTGTGATAGAAAGACACCAATGGGTGTTTTATTACAGAACACTATTGGCATATTTAGAAGTTGCTGAGAAGTTTTCCCTGGGACCGGCTGTAGTTCCGGAGCCACCAATTGTCGGAGGACTTAGATAGCCCAGACCAGAGGTATTGGCCGACCACAACTTAAGGAAAAATATTTAAAAAAAACAAAACGTGAGTCCTTTCCAACCTGTGGGGGCCCATTTCATTGGGCGAAATATAATTAAAGGTTGCCCCTGCCCGGCGTAGCGTACCTCCCCATACATCGGATAGGGAATTCCTCCTCATCTCCTTATCAGCACGCTGACAAGTGAATGCCGGCCTCTTGTCCCAGGCTATTATTGATTTGGCTCACAACCTGCTCGCATGTACATGTTTAATTTAAACCAACCCATAGTTAGAAATAAAGCCCTCCGCTAAAAAGAAAAACACTCTAACATATATACATACCTTTATTGCCCTGTAAAGCATGCTAGTTTTCATTCAACCTCGCTTAAATACACTTAAAAACATACAATCACCTTTTTTAGTAAACTAAGAAAAGTGCCCCCTATCTGTCCCAATCTGGAGCTCTTTTTGGGTGGGTTTAAGGTATGACCCTCTAACATTTATTTAATTATTTATTTATTTACATAACAACAATAACAATATTTTCCATGAGATTCGAGCTTTCTATGTATGTATTATACATATAAAATACTTTTAGTTCCAATATTTGGTCTAAATTTTACATGTTTTTTAAAAATTCGTGGAACGAAATCGGGAGGAGATTTTGTAATTCTGTTTTTTGTATTTGATTGTACAATTCATTATAAAAAACACAAAATTAAAAATTTGTGAATGCGAGGGCTGTTCAAAAAGTTCTCGGGATCCAAAGTGGGCTCTTCCAAAAAAAGATGTGTCGATGGTACCCACGTTTCCGGGAGTTACAATTATCAGATGGGAAGTTTGTTAGTATGCCATTATCGTCCGTAGCTGAATTGTGAAAATAAAATTGAATTTAAAAAAAGTGCGGCCTTTCTAAAACGAAAAATCCATTTTCACCATTTTTTTTGCAGTCCAGTGTGCAAAAAAAGTAGTAAAAACTTTTTTTCTCAAAGATTGAGGTAGGGACGATAGCCACGTTTATTTTGCGTCCATAAAGCCCTACATCATCAAAATCGGTTCGGTTGAACTTGAGAAAATGTGGGCACCTGTCCGAAAAACATTGTTTCGAGATAAATGAGTTTAAAGTTTAAAGAAATTTTAAAATTGCCGTTTTTACCGAAGTCATTGGTCGACAAAAAAAAGCTATATAACCTAAGGTATTTAAATCCATTTGGGATAATATTTTAGAATATCTAAGCTAAAAAATAAAAACAAAGAAAAAATTTTGAAAAAAAATTTTTCTAGACCAGAAGAGGGCCTTAAAAGTCTTTAAAAAAACGTGTCGCTTTGACGCCTATGGCGCATTTTATAGCAGAAGCAAGTCGCTCCGAAGGCACTGGGGTAATAAGATACCTTGCGGCTAGTCTGGATAGTCCCGTCATGGCCGCCTTATCCGAATTCCAGAATATTAAGGGATAACTTTCCCATGACGTCTGTGGCAACCTAAAGTATAACTTCAACCCGCTATTTTGCGACTCTTGGGCTTGCATAAAGTCAACATATGGACATTTGGTCGTGCAACCGTTAAATACTTTCCGCACAAATTACACTTAGCTGTGCCTTTTTTATGTCGCTCTAATTTGCTTTTATCACATTTGAATCCATTTTCTGTGTCTTAAATGCGCTTGCGCTCGCTATTCAGATCAAAAAGTTACCAACGCACAAATAACAGAAAATATCCCAAAAAAACAATCGATATTCGATATTTGGTCAAAAAAAAAATCACGATATAAATATATCAAATTTAAAAAATATTATTGATATATTGGCATTTCCGCGGGTCGCGAACGTACGTTTGTACGCTTTTGATGTACAAAAAAAGACTAAAAAGACAAAAAACAAAAATCATCCCCACTTTTTTTGCGATTTAAAAGCATTTTGTTAGCTCTGTGTTTAGTGCAAAACACGGGGTTTATCGAGTTTTAGATTTCATAATAATAGCAATAAACATGAGGTCGCGAACGTACGCGGAATAGAAGTCGACTTTTGCTTAATCTAGTGAAATGCAAAATTCTGCGAAATGGAACGGAATATTCTAAAGCTTTTAATTTATTATAAAAGAGGATTAATGTAGCTTTCTATCGAGTGTTTACACAGAAAAATATCTCGATTGGTTTTTTTAAAATTGAATTAATTACCGGACGCGAAAGTACGGGTCGCGAACGTACGGTTAGAAAAAGCATGATAAAAATTAACCGTTAATCGAACTTTTTGGGTGACTTACATTGATAATTACTAGACAGTACGAATCGTCTATCTTCAAAACTGTAGGAGATAAAACGTTTTTTCCAAATTGTGGGGGCGGAGGGGCGTGGCAAAAATTGAAAATAAACTTGATCTGCCTTCAAGTATAAGAAGCATTTGTCCCATACATGTCAAACCTCTATCTCTTACCATCTCTGAGATCTGTTTGTTCATACGGACGGACGGACAGACGGACGGACATGGCTATGTCGACTCGGCTGTTGATGCTGTCGGAAATGATTCCTTCTCCCTGTTACATATTTTTGCACAAACTTAATATACTCTATGTACCTTTGGTACAGAGTATTAAAAGGCTACTTGGATACTACTAAAGGAGCCTTATGCTTTTGTAATTTTCATTCAATGTTTTAAAATTTTACAAGTTGCCGGATTGAGTTCCTCGAATTCAGAATACGAAGAACTTAGTTCGTTAGCACAGCCACATATAACAACGCAATCTGATTTGAATGATTTTGTAAGGGACTTAGAATTACCAAAGAGCTAAGCTGAACTTCTAGGCTCGGGACTTCAGCAATGGAACCTTTTATAAAGTGGAACGACTATTACATTTTTACGCAGTAGACAAAAAGAATTTACGCAATATTTGAAAGTGATGAGAGCTTAGCATATTGTAAGGATGTCACTGGATAACTGGAGGCTATAATCATCACATTTAACAAACACGAATGGAGACTCTTTATAGATAGCTCTAAGGCAATTTTAAAAGCTGTTTTATTACATAACGAAAATAGTGCACCTTTGATTCCCATTGGTCACACTGTACATAAGAATGAGAGCTATGAAAGCATGATAAACCTTGTGCTGCACAATAAGTACAATGACCACCAATGGCAAATGTGCGGAGATTTGAAGATCTTAGATCTGCTCCTAGAACTACAACTAGGATACATGAAATTTTGTTGCTTTATTTGTGACAGAAAATCACTTTATATAAAAAAGTCGTGGCCCTTTCGTAATTCAATTGTGCCTGGGCAAAAAAATGTCAAAAGTCTCCCTTTTAGTTGCCCATAAAACTGATGAAGAATTTCGTTAAAGCAACGGATAAAGATGGCGATGCTTTCCAATATCTAAGCCAGAAGTTTTCCAGACTAAGCGAAGCTAAGATAAGCGAAGGTAAGAAATTTATTTAATGCTAACTTCGACCTAGTCATAGAAGGTAACCAAAATTTTTAAATTTATTTCCAGATAATCGTAAATCTGTTTTTAAGGAAAAAAAGCCTCTGACGACTTTTGCCTAGTCGCAAATAACTTCTTAGGAAATAAGAGGAATGTCAACTATTTTGAACTAGTTCAAAATATGTTATCATCCTTTCAAATTGTGGGTTGTAACATGTTCTTGAAAATGAACATCGGCGCATAAAACAGCAGCGCCTGCGCTGGAAAGGACATGCTACCAGTAAGCATGAACAAGCTCAAGTAAATCATGTGAACAAACCGAAGGCGAAAGACTTTGGGAGACCGAAACTGAGATGGGAAGATCAGGTGCGGAAAGGCATAGCCAATCTTGGTTCGGTGCCAGCTAGCACGATACAGAAACGTCTCGCGGGCATTAATTGCAGCGGCGGAGACCGTTAAGCAGTTATTATTTACATGCAGCGACAAAGATAAAGGAGAAGAAGACTATTCTTTTAAATACTAATCGCAAATGTTAACGTAGCATTCCATGAATGTTGTTATCTTACATTACATTTTTGCATAAAATCTTTATTAATTCAAGTTGTGTAAAATGGATATTGTTCATAAAGGTATTGACTTAACTTCTACAATTCAACTTAAAGAAATTTCGTGTTTAATTTTGTGTAAATCGTTGTTTTAGATTAGAATATTTTTGTGTTTGTTTTTGGTACGACTGTCAAATGTTTAGTTAAAGTTTTAAGTGTGTAACCTTCCTCAGCCCTCACAATTCTATATGACATATTGTTTCTTAACACCTTAAGATTTTAAAAATGTTAAGTTTTCTTGCTACCAATAGTAATTAGTAACGTTATGCACTTTTTTGATTTGACAGTCCGTATGAATGGACAGATCTCAGAGATGGAAAGAGATGAAGGTTCGACATGTATGGGAGAAAAACTAATTATAATTGCAGGCAGATAAAGTTTATTTTTAATTTTTCCACGCCCCCTCCCGCCCCCGCAATTTGGAAAAAACTTATGTCTTCCACAGTTTTGTAGATAGATGGTTCGAACCTTCTAGACATATTTAGTAATCAAGATTATTTATCGATCTGCCGAAGAAATGATCAAGATCGGATTAAAGATACTCAAGTTATCAGCAAAAGAATGTTCGCTGCTGCAGCGCTGCCGCAGCGGACAGTGCGTGGACATGTCCAAGCATGCCCATTTTTGCTTATTACAGTTTTTACTCTTCATAGACCTCACAGTATAATTTTTGCCCCATATTTCCTCCTGAAGTATTTATGACCGCTCTCTCCATATAAATGCAACCACTGTGCATTGGTTTGATTTGTGTGTGAACGTCATATTCATTTACAGTTCAACTCATTTGCATGCCGTTTCCCAAAAACTTATTGTGCTGTCTGAACACGAAGTGAACACTGTTTTTCAAACTGCTATCGCATATGCCGAGTTTGATCTTGCAAGTCAAATTTAAGAACAAATTATAGGAAACTTGTGATGCTTGTCAGTGTGTTTTAATTGCTATGACTTTTGTAAAGCAGTTTGGATAAGAGTTAGAATAATGTGAGATAAGCACAATTGCATTTTCCGGCGAAGGGGACACCTTGAAATAAATATCGTTGGTGGAAAGGTGGTGGATAAAACCAATGCCAATTATTCATATAAAATTGTGTGAGAAAATTGTTGAACAGATATTATCGATGAGATTTAAGGAGGAAATCGAACCTAAACGAATCTCGGTTCCGGTACGTACCGAAACTAATGTTTTGGTACAACGTTCTGTTTTGGTTCTGCAACTGTTTCGGTTCCGGTACCTCGATTTTTATTTCGCTATCGTATCGGTACGAACCGATATGGACCGGTAAAACTAACGGACATGGTAAAACTTAAGTCCAAACAAAGTGGATTAGCAGCTTTAGACATGTATGTAGGGTTGTCGAATATTTCAAATATATATATTTCGACATTTTTGCCGATATTGAAAAAGTATGATTTCGATATAAATAGTTTGATGTCAAAAACATCGATATTATCGATATTTTTATCAATAAAATCCCGGATGTTAACTATGAACAGGTCTTTTTCAATTGACGAGTAATAAGAACTAAAATCTGACTGCGCTTTAAAAATATGGACTTAATAAATATTCATTAAATTAACAAATGTTATTAATTTTTTTATTATTTTAACTCTCACAAATTGAACTTGGTAATGGTAATGGAATCGCAGGTGAATGCAAAACTATAGATTTGCTGAAAATCCTGTTTTACTTTATCCTTACAAATATTTTACTGTTTTTGAATCAATTCTGAAAAAGAAGCGATCTTAAATTTTAATGTTTTTACATATCTAAATAAATAACCACTTGTCGTTGGCAAGTAGAGGTGGGGATGGATTGAGTTTACTACATATTTAACGAGAAGGCCAAGCTAACTTCGTCTTTGCCGAAGTTTGAATACCCTTGCAAATGTTTTAATACAACAGAGTTTACGAACGTCAGCATTAAAACAAACCATTTTTCTGATAAAAACCACTTTTCGACCGATAGTTTCTATGGCAGCTATAAGATATAGTCATACGATTTTGACAAAAACTTCCAAATCTGTGTAAAAGCGTATAAAACTAATAATTGTCGAAGCGGAAGGCGTTTACATTAAAAACAAAAAAGTTTTCTTACAAAAACCCACTTTTCGACTGATAGTTCCTATGGCAGCTATAAGATATAGTCGTCCGATTTTGACAAAAACTTCCAAATCTGTGTAAAAGCGTATAAAACTAATAATTGTCGAAGCGGAAGGCGTTTACATTAAAAACAAAAAAGTTTTCTCACAAAAACCCACTTTTCGACTGATAGTTTCTATGGCAGCTATAAGATATAGTCATCCGATTTTAACAAAAACTTCCAAATCTGTGTAAAAGCGTATAAAACTAATAATTGTCGAAGCGGAAGGCGTTTACATTAAAAACAAAAAAGTTTTCTTACAAAAACCCACTTTTCGACTGATAGTTCCTATGGCAGCTATAAGATATAGTCATCCGATCCGGTCGGTTCCGACATATTATCAGTGTGCAGTAAAAAGAAGACTCTGTGCAAAGTTTCAGCCCGATAGCTTTAAAACTGAGAGACTAGTTTGCGTAGAAACAGACAGACAGACAGACGGACAGACGGACAGACAGACGGACGGACAATGCTCAATCGACTCAGCTCGTCGCCCTGATCAAGAATATATATAGTTTATAGGGTCGGGAATGAATATTTCTATGCGTTGCAAACTTCTGGGCAAAATTATAATACCCTTTGCAAGGGTATAAAAATACACACACAAAAAATTCAATTACTTCGTTTCAATATTTATTTAAAGAAAGGCTCCCAAATTCTTTATCGCATCCACTACTAATGGCTGCTTTGGTTGGGTCTAAAAAAATTCAAAGATTTTAAACATAATTGTAATTGATTTACATTAAAGCTTCCAGAGATGGAACATGCACGAGCCTGTTTATGCTCTTTTTATAAACTTACAAACATATCATGTGCATCACGATATAAATATACACAATCAGGGGTGTCACAGAAATCTCTAGAGATTTTCGTGTAAACGATTGCACTTCGAACAAATCAGGGACTACTTTATTTGCGAAGTGCCAAGAATCAGACCGCCTACTAGATTACGTGGATGGAAAACCGTACGCTTCAAATCTACTTGACTTTGAGCAGGCGGTTTCAAATCTCTCAACTTTTGACATCTTATCTAGTAGCCGGGCATATTTTAGCCCCATACCATATAAATTTAAACAGCTTTGATATAAAATGCTGACGTTTATACGTAAACCTCTAGAGATTTCTGTGACACACCCGATTATGAAAAAATGCATAAATAGCAGCCAATTTGACACACTAAGGACCCAAATTCCCAGAATTCTAAATCATTTATACTAAGATTTACCGTTGATGAGCAGCATTTCAGCCAAGCATCTCCATGCTTTGCTTTTAGTTGCGCTTTTATATTTGTTGAGTTTCCACTGGTCCCTAAGACTTTATGGCATTGTTTGCACTGAGAATTCTGTGCATCAAATTTAATGAAAAACATTTTAAACATTTTGTCTTAAATGTCCAGAGCACAAGATACATTCATTTGCAACATTTTTAATTTTTTGCTTTAAACATTGCGAGCGCTTTTTTAAAATTTATTTTTAAAATAAATCTCAAAAATCTAGCTTCAAATAGCAGGAGCATTTCGGTTATTTTCATTCCATACATTAAACAGCGTTCTACATATCATTACCTTAAATTTCCAAATTGTTTCATACAATTTTTACTCACAGGTGATAAATTGGCACATGCTTACTCAACTTTAAGCATGTGCCAACCGTTTCTCGTTTTTTTAACACAACAAGCAGCTGACCGAACATTTGACTTCGCAGCTCTGCTGGACTTAATGTGCCTAATGTATGCTCTCTAAGAATATTTGATTGAAATCACGAGTTGTTTCTATAAAACTTTTGAATTTATGCCGCCTAAACTGAAATCTGGTCCAATGTGCAACGGAAAAAAGGATCAAAATAGTAATTTTTTGCAGCTTTCGGCTCAAATTATTTAAAGCCTCGACGTGATGAAACATTTTTAAAAACAGGTTCGTGTTCAGCTTTCACAAAATTATCTTTAATACCCACCAACTCTTCAGTATACGGGAAAAAGTCTAATTTGGTTGCCTTGTGTAATTGTTTGGAATTCTTTATTATTTCTTAAGTACTAATTTCTAGTTTAATCGGAATCTTAAATCAGTGTTAAACGATATAAAAGTTTTAATGGAATCGATTGATATATTAGCAACGGTGTTACTATTTGCGCAATTAATCTCAGTGCCGGCGTTGACGCTGCTAACGATACCGATTAAGCACATTCCCTTTTTTTTACCCAAAGAGCATTGCATATAAACCGGGCTGCCACTGTCGCCCATACATAGCTTGGTCTCCCCACTCGTTTCTATTTCGAAAGATCCAGTTTCTGTATTCCGTGTGGTAACACGCACAACCATTGACACGAGGGTTCTATTGGACCAACCAGACACTTGCGGTAAGCTTTCATTCGAGAGTACAAGATCCTTGTGAAACCAGGGTAGACAAATAGTTACCTGATTCGGCCCCGGACTTACGTTCTCTTTCAATTTCAGAATGGCAACATCATGGTCGTAAATACCGTTACCCGCATAACCGCTGTAATTGAAGAAGTTAGTGTTCTAATCAAGTGTAGCTAACGACAACTTACGGATAAATCATATAGTCATTTACTTCACACAGTTGATCCAAATAACCAATGCGTAGGTCATCATTATCTATGTGTGATATTGAGTCCTTGAAAAGGCAATGAGCGGCTGTTATCACAAAATTCAGCCTGATCAAACTGCCGGCACACTTGTAGTCGAATCTTCGTTGCATTTTATGATAGATGGCCACGGTCCAGGGTGCTTGCCATGTTTTGATCGCATATGCATGTATAGAAAACGGTTTTGCCGGCTTATGCATTTCTAGGCAATCGTATGAACAGTATTCGCTGTCTTTTTCATTGAATGAATCCAGTCCATGCCAGATGCCATCGTCCAGACATGTTACAGAAGGAATATCCTTTATCGAAAAGAAACCTGGCTTACAAGCGACTGTAACCGTTGTTCCAGGTCTCAGTTCAAGTGAGTTAAAGCAATTCGTATTCCGGTTTTCTCTAACACAGACGGCTGGCGTTAAAGAGTAGATTGGATGGCATTTATATCGCATAGTCCTGAGATACAGAAAAGTTATAGCGAATAAAAGAATGAAGAAGTTTGTAAGTAAATTTTTAAAGCTGCCTTAACACTTCTTTATTTAAGGGAGGACATCTAAGTAGCGCAAAAAAAAAATGTGGATTTTCAGAATTTTTTTTTGGCCAAATGGAAGGGCCAATCGAAAATTTGTAAATGAGGTATTATAGTTTGATACATTTACTCGAAATGGGTTTCGGGTTTTTTGTATCAAAAACAAAATGGCGGTCGTGTATCATTTCTCCGTAGACCTTATTTTTCCGTGGCCGGACACATAACTCAAGCAAATCTTAACCGATCGATCTGAAATTTTAAGAGTAAATCGGAAATACCTATGGCTATCGATCCACGTAGGATTTTTTCGATATTTGGCTTACTTTTTTTATTTTTAATTTTTTAAGATTTTTTTGTTTTTTAAACGCATTTTTATACTCTGTACCAAAGGTACACAGAGTATATTAAGTTTGTGCAAAAGCATGTAACAGGAAGAAGGAATTATTTCCGACCCTATAAAGTATATATATTCTTGATCAGCATCAACAGCCGAGTCGATATAGCCATGTCCGTCTGTCTGTCCGTCTGTCCGTCCGTCCGTCCGTATGAACAAACAGATCTCGGAGATGGTAAGAGATAGAGGTTTGACATGTATTGGACAAATGCTTCTTATAGCTGCAGGCAGATCAAGTTTATTTTCAATTTTTTCCACGCCCCCTCCCGCCCCCGCAATTTGGAAAAAAGTTATATCTCCTACAGTTTTGAAGATATACGATTCGTACCTTTTAGAGATAGTTAGTATTTAGCAAAATGTATAATTTTGCCGAAGCAATGATAAAGATCGGATGAGCGGTTCTCAAGTTATGACCAAAAATAAATTCCCGCCTCCCCCACCCCATCCCACGCGCTCACAACCAACAACGCATTTTTATTCAACAACGTGTGAGTGAAAGAGAGAGGGAGAGAGAGAGAAACTTAGAGATGAGCGCAGCAGAAACGTTGCATTCAGCTCCTGCTCTTGGTACAGAGTATGACATAGTCGGGCTTGACCGACTTTCTCACTTGTTTTTTTTTTTCAAAAACTCACTATTTCGCCAAAAATCAAAATATCGAAAAAATCCTACGTGGATCGATAGCCATATCTATTTCCAATTTACTCTTAAAATTTCAGATCGATCGGTTAAGATTTGCTTGAGTTATGTGTCCGGCCACGGAAAAATAAGGTCTACGGAGAAATGATACACGACCGCCATTTTGTTTTTGATACAAAAAACCCGAAAACCATTTCGAGTAAATGTATCATACTATAATACCTCATTTAACAATTTTCGATTGGCCCTTCCATTTGGCCAAAAAAAAATTTTGAAAATCTACATTTTTGAGCTACTTAGATGTCCCCCTTTAAATAGCCGGTTGTCAAAACTAAAAAAAAAATTGCGCGATCCATGCTCCCCCCCACATTTGAAAGCAATTCCTTATGAAAATCCCTCTAGAAATGAAATCCGCAAATTTGTATTCCCGTTACTCGTAGAGTAAGAAGGGTGTACTAATTTCGTGCAAGTCTATGTAACGGGAAGAAGGCATAATTTCCGACCATATAAAGTATATATATTCTTGACAGTCATCGACTAACTCTCAGAGAGTGCGCACGTCTTTTCAGTCAGCTTTCGTTTTAGTTTATTTCCAGATGCATCATCGCTTATCTCCAGCGATTTTTCTCTCCGCAATTAACTACACCGACACACGCGCGCGTGGGTGACAAAAGAACAAATTTTACCATGACC
This sequence comes from Lordiphosa clarofinis, assembly GCA_018904275.1. NCBI lineage: Eukaryota > Metazoa > Arthropoda > Insecta > Diptera > Drosophilidae > Lordiphosa > Lordiphosa clarofinis. The sequence goes on along the minus strand of JAEIGQ010000062.1, from coordinate 1,450,199 downwards.
TCTGGGCCTCTTAATCTTGGGGACAATCGCTTCAGTTTACTGAGCCCAAAAAAGAAAAGTTCCTTCCAACCGTTCCCAGTCGATTTTCCAGTCTTACCCTAAGTGAATTCAAACAACCCCAAATTTAATAGCAGCTAAAAATTCTAAAAAACCACTAGCCGAATACTCATGCTTTGCCGTTCACAGAGAGCTGAAAGCACTTGACAAAGAAATCATTTCAGTATCAACTCTCCGCGATGGAAAGCTCCTAATGCTCGTCAAAGCAAAAGAAGTCGCTAAAAACGACTCAACTGCCAGGCATTTTGCGAAATCGAACGTAAGCTGCACGAGAGTCTAAATGTTGTAAAAGGAACCACATACGCCCCATATCTAAACAATATCGCTGACCAAGAAATTATAGATAAGCTAAAGAGCCAGCCCAAACCAAGAAAACTAGACAGTTCATGGCAGACCGTAAAGGTCCCAGAAAGAAAGAAAATTGAAAACGTATTATCACAAGCCAACTTAATAGTCCTAAACGCGGGTTCCCTAGCTCACTTTTCCACTCATCGCACCTTCACACATGTAGACGTTACGATTGTTTCTCCCCAAATATCCCATATTGCAAATGGAATATTTCGTCCGATTTACACAGTGCCACCATAAAAACACAATTTAATGCAGACAAGATAACCCCGATCCCTAAGTAAAAAACCGACTCTAAAAATTGGAAGAAATTCCAATCCCAGGTCTTTAAAGAACAGTCCACAAACTAGGGTTGTCGAATATTTCAAAAATATCTAAATCGATATTTTTGGCGATATTGAAAAGTATCATTTCGATATAAATATTTTGGTGTCAAATACATCGATATTATCGATATTTTCGATATTTTTCAATAAAAACCCGTATCTTAACTATGAACAGGTCTTTTGAGGTAATTGAGGCGTCAATAAGAACTTTAATCTGAATGCGCCTAAAAAATATGGATTTAATAAATATTTATTTTATTAACAAAAGTTCCTAGGTTTTTATTTAATATTTAATTCTCACAAATTGAACTTGGTAATGGTTATGCCATCGCAGGTGAATGCAAAATTATAGATTTGTTGAAAATCCTGTTTCACTTTATCCCTACAAATAGTATACTTTTCTTTAATAAATTCTGAAAAAGATTTTAAACATAATTATTCTTCCAGAGATTGAACATGTACAAGTCTGTTTATGCCCTTTTTGTAGACTTACAAACATAAGTGGCCGTGTGTGGCCCAGTGGTTAGTGTGCTGGACTGCTGGGCGGGAGGTCGTGGGTTCGATCCCGCCTTTGAACATCTAATAATAAAAGTTTTTTCTTTCTTTAGAAAATAGCATTTACACATACGGTCACCTTCACCAGCTATTGGCGCCAGCTGTGAAGTAACTAGCCATGAAAAAGCAATTTCTCAAACTTTGCCGTTCGGATCCGGCGTTAAGCTGTAGGTCCCTTTCTCTTGTGCGAAAAACTTAAAGCACACACGCCAAGAGATTGAGAGATGCTTGGCTTAGCCCCGTTGGAGGAGCTGTATGGCCAATTTTACATCTTATAAACATAAGTATAATGTGCATCACGATATAAATAAACACAATATGAAAAAATGCATTAATAGCATCCAATTTGACACAAGGAACTCAAATTCCCAGAATTCAAAATTATTTATACTTAGATTTACCGTTGATGAGCTGCATTTCAGCCAAGCATCTTCATGCTTTGCTTTTAAGTGCGCTTTTATATTTGTTGAGTTTCCACGGGTTCTTAAAACCAGGGATCGCAAATAAGTGTTATGGACTTTGGAGACACCCCATATACGAATTTTGAGTGAGCAATCCAAAACCAGGATAAACTTTTATTTTCAATTTATTTTCAGTTTAAAAATATTCAAAATCAATTTTTATTTTCAATTTCTATAATAAAAATTGAAAAATAAGTCTTATTTTCAATTTTTATAATAAAAATAAGAGTTATTTTTCGATTTTTATTTAAAAATTGAAAATAAGACTTATTTTTCAATTTTTATTATAGAAATTGAAAATAAAAATTGATTTTGAATATCTTTTAAACTAAAAGACTATGAACTATGATTCAATACCTTTCCAATGATACATCACATGTCCTTGAAGGATCAAGGATAAGGATTAAGGATACCAGTTTTTTTTATTGATTCAATGCCTCTGCTTATACATTTCGCTCACTTATTTCAAGTCTGCCATAACTCAATCACGTTAGAAAGTCGGTCAATCCCTGCAAAGTAAAATAGTAGATCAGTGTTTTAGTCCCAGTTTATGTAAGCACTAGAACTACTTTTTGTTCCTATGGCAGCTATATGCTATAGTCATCCGACCCGGACGGTTCCGACAAATGTGCAGCGTATTTGTACCAAAAGACTTCGTGCAAAGTTTAAAACTGACGGAGGAGATAGCATAGAAACAGACAGACAGACGGACATGGCTATATCAACTCTGCTCGTCATGCTTCCTCCTGTGCGTTACAAACATCCGGACAATTTTAATATACCCTCTCCAAGGGTATAGAAATATCTCTTCGTCTTTAACTCGGAAATCATATCACCTTTTAAACCGCATATCCATTTTTTTGTTTTTAAGATGATCCGGTGACGAGCTGTGATCAACACGTTTCACTTTTGAACTGGTTTAGCCGGTTGGTTCGGCTTGCTTCATAGTACTATCCTACACATCAAGTTTTCAGTTCAAAGCTTAAGTCATTTCTAAGAAATGACTCTTAACCAAGGCTGAAAACCTCTGAAATTCTGTAAAAGGCTCGGCTTGTAAAGGTAAATTCTATAGAAGCAGCCCTTTTAATAATATCAATGCCGGACTCTCTTCTTATTTATAAGCAAAAATTGTGAAACTGATACTAAAGTCGTGCAAATGTATATAACAGGTAGAAGGAATCATTTCCGACCATATAAAGTATATATATTCTTGATCAGCACCAACAACCGAGTCGATATAGACATGTCCGTCTGTCCGTCCGTCCGTCTGTATGAACACCTAGATCTCAGAGATGGTAAGAAAAAGAGGTTTGACATGTATGGGACAAATGCTTCTTTTAACTGCACGCAGATCATGTTTGTTTCAAATTTTGGCCACGCAAAACTCCTTCCGATCCGGTGGGGTTAATTTATTGTGCTACGCCCCTGCTCGCAGCGTTAATGATCGGAAGGAAAAAAAAAAAAAAAAAAAAAAAAAAAACAAGATTTCTAGAAACTATGCAAGTGCAAGAGTGTGGAGAATAAAAGACCTAAAGCCTTCGTCGGAAAGGTAATCACTGAGAAGAGGAGAGATACCATTGTAATCCCTACACAGAATGCGAAATGGACAGTTAGAAGCATATTAAGAGGAAGCAAAAGGAAGCCTCAAGGGAATATAGTTTCGTGTTTGTCTAGAAGGGACATTGAAATTCACACGCCCGAGTAAGTACTCAGCGTCTATATTACCATTAATAAGTTTATTTAGAAACATTATACCTAACATAGTCCTTCTATGCTCAAGTGTAGGTAAGTCTAAAAGTTTAAGTCTGGAAATATAAGTAGGAAGTCTCAACTGTGGGTCCCAACCCAGGTTACGAAGAGCAAACAAAAGGAACTGTTTCTGGACAGATTCGATGCGTTTACACAGGGTAAGTGACTGAGGATTCCAAATACACGAACCAAACTCCAAAATAGGCCTCACAAGAGATATAAACAAGAGCTTGGTCGTGTAGGGATCATTAAACTCCTTAGACCAACGTTTAATAAAACCTAGCAAGCCCATGGCTTTATTCACGGAAAGTTCAATGTGAGTGCCAAAAGAAAGTTTATGGTCGAGTGTAATACCCAGATCATGGAAATATTCAACACGTTCAAGTTGATAAGAATTCAATAAATAGTTAATCAGAAAAGGGGTTCTACGATAAAACGTCATAGATTTGCATTTCTCCCTGTTCAAATGCAACAAATTGTGAGAGCACCACATATATATTGAATTCAAATCAACCTGAAGCAAAGCAGAATCGTTGGGCGAGTTATGGCTCAGAAATATTTTTAAGTCATCTGCGTACAACAATGCACGAGAATGCTTAATTACATTAGGCAGGTCGTTAATAAATAACAGGAAGAGAAGAGGTCCAAGATGGCTACCTTGCGGAACTCCAGAGGTCACAAAAACCGGATAAGAAGTACAACTATTAAATACAACTTTCTGAGTTCTAGACTGAAGATAAGATTTTATCCAATTAAGAAGCCCCAGCGGAAATCCCAACAGACGCAATTTCAGAATCAGAAGACAATGAGAAACACTGTCGAAAGCCTTACTAAAATCGGTAAAAATAACATCTGTTTGTTTACCTTGGGTGAAACCATGAATCACTGAAGAAGTAAATTCCAGTAGGTTTGTAGTAATGGATCTGTTTTTAACGAATCCATGCTGGTTCGGTGATATAAAAGGAGAACAGGAATGTTGTAATTGAGATGTTAAAATTTGCTCAAAGAGTTTAGGTATTGCAGACAGTTTCGCAATGCCCCTGTAGTTAGAAATGTCAGAACGTGAACCCTTTTTATGTAAGGGAATGATGAAAGATTCTTTCCATGGAGCTGGAAACTTAAACTGTTCAAGTGATTTGGAAAACAAGATGTGGATAGGGTAGGCAAGCAAGTCTGCGCATTGTTTTAAGATGCACGATGGCACATTATCAGGGCCAGGAAAAAGGTTAGATTTTAATGAAAGTAAACCATTTAGGACAGAAGAAAAAGATATCGTGGGGCAGCGTATAAAATCATACGAGGAAATAGGATAAGAATAGCTGTTGCTGGCATCAGACGACGAGTAAGTTGATTGGAAAAATTTTGCGAAGAGATTTGCAATATCAATATCAGACGAGGCATTTTCATGTTTATAGAACAGGGAAGAAGGTAAGGTATTAGAACGACGTTTAGAATTAACGAATTGGTAAAAGCTCTTTGGATCGTTGCAAAAATTACTTTTTACTCGAGAGAGATAATTGTTATAGCAAATACGATTTTGGGCTTGAAATTTTGCCCTAGCAGTAGAGTATTTGGAGAAGTCCGTTGCTTTTCCAGATCTTTTGTAAGTCTTGAAAAGACGAGACTTAACATTTTTTAAGTGTCTAAGGCTTGCGCAAGTCCAAGGTACATTTTTCTGAGCACTTCTTACAATCTCCTGTGGAATGGAGATATCAAAAAGTTCGTAAAGTTTAGAATAGAACAATTTGGTGGCAGCTTCAACACAATGAACTTGATTAAGATATGACCAGTCAGTGTTAAGCAACAAATTATTTAAAAGATTGAAGTTTGTTTTCCTAAAACAACGCCTAAGTAGCGCTTTAGTTGGCTGTACTTCTGTGGGGATGTCTGGAAGATCCAATTGAAGCTCTACGGTTGGATGATAACTATCTTCAGGCAAAGAAATGGGACATGTACGAGATAAAGTAGCACATGGACTATCAGTAAATAATAAATCCAATATACGACCATGCGAGTTTGTTACGAAATTAGCTTGAAGCAGAGATAGGGCAAACATGCTGTCCAGAAAACTATGCTGGCATGAAGGGAGAACAAATTCCGAATCGGGGGATGAGACCCAAGAAACAAAGGGAAGATTAAAGTCACCCACGACGACTTGAAAGTCACAGTCGCGGCAGGATTTGGAAATGTACTCAATAGCAGAAGCATGCTGAAGATAAGTGGATTCGTCAGAAGACGGAGGCACATAAGAACAGCTCAAAAATATGCGAGAATCACCGATGTGCACAGAGACACACACAAATTCAATGTCGTCAGTGTTAGGAACATAGAAAATAGAAGCATTAAGAGTTTGTTTAACAGCGATCAATACACCCCCACCATTACGATTTTGACGGTCAACTCTAAAAATGCAATAAGAGTCGCTCAGAATTTCACTATTTAATATGTGAGATTGAAGCCAAGTTTCGGTCATCGTTAAAATGTCACCTTCGAAAGCAAAACTGTTAAGGTAAAGGGATTGAAGTTTACTTCTGATTCCCCTCACGTTCTGGTATTTGATGACAAGGGATGACATCAGTTTTTTGAGGCTTTAGGAAGAGTGGCAGTTGACTTAGACTCAAATTCACGAACAAGAGTAAATTGAGGCCAAAGATCAGGATGAAGAATTTGGTTTAGAAGGGAAGCGGGAACGTACAGTTTGAAAGAGGATATTGATCGAGGCTTAGAAAAGGTATATTTATATACCGATATGTTCGAGCATCCTGTGGAAGTGATCAAATAGTTCTTCAAGTCATTCTCAGTGATATCAGGGCAAAGACGGGAAACAAAAACATGTTTCCGAGGAGCAACTGCTTCGATAGGACGGAAAGAAAGTCGAGCATTGGTAGGCGTAGAAGCGGCAGCATGTATAGCTGAAGCAGGAGCAGGAACATTAGCAGCTACAGCAGACCAAAGTGCAGGTGCTGGTGCAGGAGCAGCTGATGGAGCTGGTGCAGGAGCAGCAGATGCAGCAAATGCATTACCACCATTGACATCAGACGCGGATGCAGAAACAGCTGATGGATCTGCAGCGGGAACTATTGTAGTTAAAGGCACAGCAACTTTAGCAGCTAGGTTACAACAAACTGCAGGAGTTGATGCAGGAGCTGCTGCAGGAGCTTCGACATCAGACACAGGTTCACTCGAACGTTTTGCGATATCCGTAGCAACCAAAGAGGAAGCAGCCTGTTTACCGGAAGAAACATCAGTTCGGGCAACAGTTTTGTCACCAGCATCATCCGTATTAGCCAGGGCCAGGGTGTAAGCAGTGGTCGAGAGCATTTCCATGTCAGCAGCAGCAGATACCATGCCAGAAGAGCAAGCGGCATCGGCGTCGAAAGAAATCAGAGACGGCTCATTCGTTGTAGTAGGTGTAACAGGTGTTGCGTCTGCAAAATGGGAACGATTAGGTTGTGAAGATGGTACATAGCTTCTTTTATTGCGCATAGGCGAATTAGCTAGTAATTTCAAACCGCGAAACTTCGAGTGCATCTTCCGAAACTTTCCAGTGAGATTAAATAAGTCATCTTGGACCTCCATGAAATCACCACGAGTCTGCTTCATAAATGTATGCATTTCAAATGCAACTTCTCGGCAGGAAAACCTGCACACCTAACGTGTGCAACATTGTTACACAACCAACATGCAACAAGTGTTACATACTTTTTGGATGTTCACCCTAAGGAACGCAGGAACACTGTTAAACATGTTCTTTCAAGAGTAACGGGTATATCGAAGTCGGTTAGAGCCGACTTTAACTTACGATCTCGTTTATGCTCTATATATGCTCTTCATTGTTGGTCATCCATGGTTTGGGGTTCAGTATTGTCAAAACCATGGCAATTTAGTTATTTCCTTATGATCGTGACAAGGTTCTTTACCTTTGGTCATCCGTGGTATTAATTGCGGTTCGGTATTATCATAAACAGGGCAATGCAGTTATGTGTGATAGTTTGTGGACTTGAAAAACAGTTTCTTAAGCATTTCGCGGTTTTGTTACCATTGAGATCCCTTACCTGCGAATTGCGCCTATGCATTGATGCTGACATGATTTTTCACTTGGTTGACAATTACGTTTTTCAAAATTCATATTTTTATCCTCCTTGGTTTTTTTTCGCGATTTAATGTCTTCAGTCAGTGTAAATGGTTTATATACCTCACCTATCACAAAGTCTGTAACTAAATTCGTTTTACACTCCGTGTACTTAACTAAAAACCATTTTGTACTTAACTAAAATTGTTTAGTACGCACGAGTGCTGAACACAAAAAAGTTCGGAACTTGATTTTTCCGGTCGGTGCGTTACAAATTATTTACCGTAACTGTGATTTCGTACAGTAAAATGTAAGATTGGCTATACAGCTCTCCAACGGGGCCAAGAAATATTCTCATCTCACATGGACAGTATAAAATATAAATATCAATTTGAAAATTATACACAAATCAGAGCACAACACAGCAATTATTTCTGCATCATTAAGTCAAAATTAGTCATTTTTGAGATATGACAGACTTGAAGTAAGTGTGCGAAATGTATAAACAGCTGCATTGAATCAATCAAAAAAATTGGTACCCTTAATTAGGGTTGTCGAAAATATATCAAAATATCAATATATCGATAATATTTCTTAAAACTGATATATTTATATCGGATTTTTTTTTTGTCCAAATATCCAATATCGATCTTTTTTTGGGATATTTTATGATATTTGTGTGTTGTTCACTCTAAGGTCTGGGCGGCAGGCGCAAACGCATATAAAAGACGCAATGAGAAAATGGATTCAAATTTGATAAAAGCTAATTACAGCGACATAAAATATGGCACAGCCAAGTGTTATTTGTGCGGAAAAGTAATTAAAACAAGCGGTAACACGACCAATTTGGCAACGCACCTCAAAAACAAGCAAGCTTGGAAATGGGACACATGTTCCTTGCTTTGCGCGTACAATCCACTTGGTGGTAGATGACACCGTGAAGGAGATTTCGTCATTTTACAACCTTTTTGACATGTTGAAGGGAAGCCCTGCATTAATGGACCAGTTGCGAAAAGCCCAGGGCGATGAGGGAATTTCGGAAAAATGCATTAAGACCCTGCAACAAAACGTTGACACGCGGTTGAATTCTTGCAAATAAAGTGGCAATCAAAGAATTAAAGAACTAAAGAATTACCAGAAAAGCTATCGGCTAAAGAATTAAACATTTGCAGTGATTTTTGTAGCCTTTTGAGCCAATTTAAAGAAGCAACTGAGAAAATAAGTTGTGAATATAATGCCACAGTCAGTATGGTCATTCCGTTAATTTGACTTTTATTCAACAAAATACAGTTTGTAAAAGTTGAATCTGACGAGGGCATCCTTACTAACGAGTCGCTTTGTAACCTATTGGAGAAAAGGTTCAAGCCACTTGAGTGTTAGTATTAGTGAAATCGTCACTTCTTGATCCTAGGTTTAATAAAAAAGAACGAGAGCGCAAGTTTAAGTCGGCTCTAACCGACTTCGATATACCCGTTACTCATGAAAATACAACATCTGAAAAGTATGCAACACTTTTAAAACTCGGCTATTTTTCACATTTTTGCTCATTACTTGAGAACCGCTCATCCGATCTTTGTCATTTCTTCGGCAAATTTATTCGTTTTGCTAATTACTAACTATCTCTAGTAGGTACAAATCGTCTATCTTTAAAACTGTAGTAGATATAACGTTTTTTCCGAATTGCGGGGGCGGGAGGGGGCGTGGTCAAAATTTGGAATAAACTTGATCTGCCTTCAAGTATGAGAAGCTTTTGTCTCATACATGTCAAACCTCTATCTCTTACCATCTCTGAGATCTAGGTGTTCATACAGACGGACGGACGGACGGACGGACGGACAGACGGACATGGCTATATCGACTCGGCTGTTGATGCTGATCAAGAATATATATACTTTATATGGTCGGAAATGATTCCTTCTGCCTGTTACATACATTTGCACGACTTTAGTATACCCTTTTTACTCTACGAGTAACGGGTATAAAAAGATGTCCATCTCGCTAGTCGGGGTAAAAGAGGCGACTTTAAAAGAATTGGATACACCTACAGAAGAAAACCCGGTACGTCAAAAATTAAAGTTTGTATGTATTAACTTTAATAACAATGATTAATGATTCTTTCCAAAAATAAAGAAACAAGAAATGCCAATTAATTTTATTAAAATTTTTACAGATTTCATATGTCGAAAATTCAGATAACCCGTGTGTTCTATAAAGCCCATAATAGGTCAATTTTAAAAGGAATTTCAATGGAAGAAACGCAAAATAGTGAACTGAAGTTATACCTTAGGTTGCCGCAAACATCATCGGAGAGTAATCCCTTAATCTTCTGGAATTCGCATACGCTGTCCATGACGGGAGTATCCAGACTAGCCCTAATGTATCTTATTACCCCTGGTAGCTCAGGTGCCTTCGGAGAGACTTGCTTCTGCTATAAAATGCGTAATTTGCGACTCCCGTTGCCGTATGACGGACTTATATATAAAGCAATGCGTCTTTTTAAAGTCTTTAAAATCCAAATCTTGGAACTAAAAGTATTTAATATGTATAATACATAGAAAACTCGAATATAATAGAAAATATTGTTATATTTGCTTAATATAGACTATTTTTTTTTATTTTGGGGCAGAGTATTACCTTTTTTTGGGAAAAAATTAAAATATCAATTATATCGATATATCGATTTTTTAAAAGTAATATATTTAATATCATTTGATATTTTTTCAAATCAGAAAATATCATCGATACGATGTTTTAAAAATATTCGACAACCCTACCCTTAATCCTTATTCTTGATCCTTCAAGGACATGTGATGTATCAATGGAAAGGTATTGACTCATAGATAAATGTCCATTTTTGTAATGCCCCTTTTAGTTTAAAAGATATTCAAAATCAATTAAAAAAAAAATGTCTTATTTTCAATTTTTATAATTAAAAATAAGTCTTATTTTCATATTAAATTAAAAGAGAAAAAGGACTACCAACAAATATTTTCTAAGATTTTTAATATTAGCAGAAAAGTTTTCAGAATTATTTTAGCTGGGAAAAAAGAACCGATTTTATCAAAAAATAACCACATTTTACATTATAAAACCAAAATTTTCTATGTTATGAGCAAAATTAAAACTTCGTGTTTGGATTTTCTGTACATACAGCAATACAGCTTACATAAAAACTCATTTTGCTGGAAAAGTTTGCTTAATGTGGTCACAGAACTTACAAACAGGGCTGCAAACCGGTTCGGAGTCTGAGACTCCGGGATTTTTGGAAAATCCGAAACGAACCTGAACCGGAGGAGAAAAATATTTTACGCCCGAACCTGAACCTGAACCGGAGCGAAAAATAATTGAAAAGGGTTCGGTTCAGAAGAAAATAAATTACTACAACAAAAATTGAAAAACATCACGCGGTATGATAAATGCCAGCGAAAACAATTAAACAAATTGAATTATAATATTATTCTGAAGTACAATCGGCCAAATTTTATCTCCCGAGTTTCCATCACACTAAAATCATTGGTCATATGTCAAATAAACTCGATTTTCTTATAAATTAACTCTGCTTTGGGGACTGACGATCCTTTGACCAACGACAGACGACTATTGATTGAGAAATGCCTATCGAACTGGTCGGAGCTTTCGCAATGTTTGGATACCAAAACACCTGAAATTGACCAGAGAACTATGATATTTTGCTTATGCCAATTTGCACTATTTGGAAAAAGGCAAAACGTTTGAATCCAAAACAGTCTTTCTTTTTACTTTTACCAGAACAGGAATCAATTTCACATTTTCGAAACCCTTGTGAAAGGGGAATTGAGAACAAGGTCGGTTTCCTTTTTCTAGCTGCTATAATGTTAATATTGCTATTTTTCTATTTTTATTATTTTATTATTTAAAAAGTTCTTAAAAAATCCTTCTGACACTTGTTATGTACTTTTCCACTGAGTCCATCTATCGGTTGCCGGCTAGCTAACGGCTGGCTCAGGGGTAAGCACTACCCCGATATATGGACAATCGGATAACAAAAAAATAATATGTATTTTATTTCTTTTTTCTGGAACTATTACCCGGTCACTTGTCTCGCTACTACCTTTCTATCTGTGGGCAGGCAGATGTTGTGCCTTGCCTTTGGCGTTACCCTTCCTACCATTAGTTGGCTGCCAAATTGTTGTTGGCCAACACCCTATTCTCCTCACATTCACCTTAGGTCATATTCGTCTCATCATAAACACTTTAAGCCATCATGTTCTTTTTTTACTTTCAGACATATATATATTTAAACAATTTCCTTACATTCACAGACATTTCTTCCCTATCCTGGGTACCACAGGGAGGTATACAGGTAAATAAATAAATAATACAATTGTGATTTGGCGACCTTTCTAATTGTAGATGTATAGTTTCCGGCTTGAGGTCAGGTTGATAGAAAAAACGATTTATGTTTCTTTTTTCTCCGATATATTTCTGTTGCTCTTCGGCATCCGTCTTCAGGGCAAAACTATAAAAATTTTATACACCAATATTAAACATTCATACTTTAACAAAATTCACAAAAAACAGTTTACGTACAATTTTTACACGTCTGCACCGTTTGACGTGGAGTCTTCAACTAATTGTCAGTGAGTAAGTGTCTGTATAAATGCGCGCAGTTCTCAGTATCACTCTTAAAGTTCAGTCTCCTGTCAGTTGAAACACTTGAGATGTGCAACATTTCTAATGTGAAGCATTTGTTGTAATGCTGCTCTTGTTGTAGTATTGTCGCTGCCTCAAAATTTGGCGAGTGGCCGCTTTCTACGCAATGTGCTGCCAGCGCAGTTTTTTGTATGTGTGTTTGATGTCGTAGTTGGTTGTCAGATTTATGTTGGGCTATTCGGGCTTTTAACTTGGATTTTGTCGTTCCTATGTAGACTTTGTTGCAAATATCGTCATTAGATCCTTCACATGGTATTTTGTAGATGACATTCTTGACATCCGATTTGTCTATTTTTGCTTTGGTCCTGTTGAAAAATCCTTTCATCGTGTTTGAAGGTTTATGCGCAATTTGTATGTTTTGTTTGTCGTAGCAGTTTGATCGTGCGAATCGTTCTGATAGCTTAGGTACGTATGTGAGTGATCGGTATTTCTTAGGTTCTCGTATTCCTCTATTATTTGCGTTTTTGTGTCTTTTCAATAATGAGTCAATTACCCACATAGGGAAATCATTATTTGACAAAATTACTTTTATCTCCGATTCTATGGCTGTCTGATATGTTTTGTCGCTGATATTAGTCATTCGTTGAATATACCCAAGTGCCGTATGCATTATCATGCTTCTTGGATGTTTTGAATTGAAGTTAATAATCCGTCCTGAAGCTGTTGGTTTCATGTACCACTTTGCAGTGGCGGATCTAGGAATTGACTAAGGGGGGGGGCTAAGGGTACTCAAAATCACTCAACATTGTTCGGATCTTATTGTGCTTCTCAGAATAGATACATCATCTCATACAAAAAGTCGATATGCTCTGAAGGTAATAAGTTTTCCAAGGTAAAAATAAAAAACTTGTTTTTTGGACATTTTTTGAACAATTTTTGTCTTACCTCTAGAGTGCAACTGCATTTTCATTCACTCTGTGTACCATTGGCACAAAGTATAAAAAGTTTTTGGCCAATATATGTATATGCCTTGAGCGAAACCGAAAAATGTTTCGGTTTTAATCCCTAGTTTAAAGGTAAAGCTAGTTAAATAAATAGCGCCGCAGGCGATTTTTTTTGGAGTCGCGAGTGAAGAAGGATTTTTAAGTAAGTATTCACAAACTGCTCAACAATAAACATTGAAAAACTTCGCAGAATGTGTAGAGCATATTTTAAAATTTTACCTTCAAGTAAAACATATTTTAAATCAAAACACTTCGTACACGTCACTAAGACCATGTTTTTACATTATTTTGGTTAGTTTTATAAATTTGGAAATGCTATTGCATTTAAGCTAAGTGGTTAAGTCTTAACGTTCACATATTCTTAGTACAAAACCTGCAATTTAAAAACTTCATTAAAAAGGAACCCGTGGATGACCTCCTCGACTTTGTTGTATAATAATTCTTTATAGTTCGCGGCCCATCGATGACATTTTTTACAAAATTGTTGTTTTGAACGGTGGTATACTAAATATTTACTAATTTCTTTTTAGATGCTTCATTCTTAGCATAGTAATTTGCACAAAAATATTTAACATGGGGGGTAAAAAAGCGTCGTATACTCGTGCGTAAGCTTTTGCTTTTTTGACGACCATATAATCGAGGAATTTTCAACTCAAGTGACATTTCGTCTGCAATTTTGTTGATTTTTTTTTAAATTACATCAAAAGATGATTAATTATTTCTTGTTTCAAGTAACAATTCAATCACATGGGCGACGTAAGCACAGGCTGATGATATCTGAAGTTCTGGAGTCTGAAGAGTCCTACTGAGTGTCAAAATTGCAGCATTGACGGCAGTAAAAACATGCAATCAGATCAGAAAGCCCGTTTTTCCAATCGCACTTATGAGATTTGCCGCTTCTGATGATGTCTCGCTGTCTCTATCATTCTTAAGCTTTTCTAATTCTCCAATAATGTATAAAAGCAACTCGGCGAATGTGCACTCGCATTCATGTTTTTCGTGCATACAACAGCCATTCTCATCAAGCGACAACTGTTCGTTCAGTGACGCAAGGTGAAGAGCTGATAGGAATTGATTTGAATGAATGCTCCTGCAAACTGTTGCCACGTAAAGAACAGTGGTAAATCAAATTATTAAATATTCCACCGAATTTTCAACGATCGGTCGTAATATTTCAACCCATATTCCAACGGTGTTTGTTGTAGATACTTTTCACTGCTGATTAGGGTTGTCGAAATATCGATTCCCTTGGATATTAGTTATATTAAAAGTACTAGTAATATCCAAGAGAATGTAAAATTGGCAATACAGCTACAAAGGGGCCAACCCAAGCTTCTCTCAATTTCTTGGCGTGTGTGCCCCCGAGTCCGAACGGCAAAGTTTGAGAATTTGCTATTTCATGGCTAGTTACATTACAGCTGGCGGCAATAGGTGGTGAAGGTGACCGGATGTATAAAAACTTTTTTCTAAAGAAAGTAAAAAACTATTATTATTAGATGTTCCGGCGGGATCGAACACACGACCCAGCAGTCCAGCACGCTAACCGTGGGGCCACACACCGCCACCAGAAAAACTCAATTTTTGTGGCCGAAACTAACAAAAATACACACCAAAAATATATTCAACAAGTATTAGTGTAACGTCATACTGAAACCCGCTTAAACGATGCATATTTGTGTATAAAACGCATAGGAAAAAAAATTGTTGAGAAAAATTAAGGTTTAGGGTCTGCGACTTGGACTTAAAGTTTATCACTCATACGTACTGTTGCCCATGCCTACATTTTTAATTTTTTAGTAGTTGGCGTGGACTTGGTTTAAAGCAGAGATGGGCGCTTCGCGACGTTCCAATGCACACACAAAGCAGCGTGTGCATTAGGTTTCTGCCGCGGCCGACTGCAAAAATCACACGTACGCTATAAGCATTGACAGCTACTTATATTTGCATGTGCTTGTATGCGTGTGAAAAGTGTGACGGTATGTGTGCATGCCCATCTCTGGTTTAAAGTCATAACATTTGACAAAAAGGTACCATGACCAATAAAAAATGTTTTTTATATAACAGACACAATATGTAGGTAAATATATTTGATACTTAAAATATTTGGTAAACATTTTATATTACGGCAAAATTTCTACTATTTGGCGCTGTTTACTTCTAGATGAAAGCAAGTTTTAGCCGTTCATTAATAGGCTATCAAGATATCTTTGAAGTCAGGTCCCACACTGAACTGAAGTGCTGCGCATCACGGTTGCAGCCGTTCCAGCGAATAGTCTACTTTTACTTGGCTGCTTATAAATAAGCTTCTTCAGGATGGAAAAATAATGCAGATTACTATACTACTATGGGCAAAAAATACAGGGAAATTATTCATAAATCAAAAACTCTTTATTGTCAATTCATTTCATTCCCTTGAAAGTAACCTCCCCCTACTGCATTACACTTGTGCCAACGTTTTTTACAATTTTGCTTGTGTTTGTAGGACAAATTTAGAAACATGCTGCAAAGTCTTCTTCTGGTATAGTCTTTAATTTCTTCTTCGTTTGGGGCTCTGTCTCTTTATCGATTCAAAACGGTGTCCACGGAGCGATCTCTTGAGTTTAGCGAATTTCCCATAGTAGCCAAAATGGACACTCAAAATGGTTTCCACTGTTATGTCTGTAGTATCTGACTAGAAGGACAGTGCGTTCATGCGTACATGGCCCTTTGTTGAAATGGGCTCGCTTCGTCAAAATCTCGTCCTAGTCTACCAACCAAAAATACATTTGATTCCTGCTCTATTTTTATTTGTTGTTCGATTAAATTCAAATTTGCCAACTTTTAAAATGATACGAAGAATTCGTCGACAGAATTTCGATTCGGTGAACGGGTCGTATACGTAATATTTGTGGAAACTTTGAAGGCTTTTCGCAGAGGTTAAAACATGATATAAAATTTTTTGATTTTTTAATTCATTATGTACACCCTAAAAGTAATCGTTTAAGATGGTATCAGTTATCTTTCTTATCGGCGTTCACCCTAATGTACACTAGACTGAATATAATCGTATGGGAGTTTTTTTTTCTTAAATTTTCTGTTCCTCAGGGCGCAAAAAATTCGTAAAAATGTCTAGTTACCGTAATAAAAAACCAAACTTCGAAATTTTAAGGTTTAATACTGGCGCCGTGGATTTAAAATTGCTAAATTAATTTTCAGTTTCCCCTTTCTTATTTTACTTTTTCGTAGAAGTAACCTTTGAGTTGCCAAACATTTTTTGAATTCAAAATATATTTTTAAAAATATTTTATTCAAAGCAAAATGCTGGATATAGAGGATTCGAGCATTTATTTTATTGGCGCGTTTCGGGTAGGGCTGGATTCAGCAAGCTACCATCTAGAAAAGCGTTTCTTCTGCGTAATATAAGAGGATTCAAATACACATTAAGGGAGAGCCTAACCGCACTGTCCTTCAAATTGATGGTGTATTTAAATCACTTGGGCTTACCATGAAACTAGGAAAAGCTTGAGGAAACTTTATGATCAATATGTGCTCCTCAGAAAGAGTGCTAGTAGCGATAAAGAGTTGTACCGCAACAGAGAAAGGAGTTTTATGGACCATTTAGAAAAAATTTTTGATGCTGCTTTAAAAAGTTCGATTGAATTAAGTCCTGATGCTGCTTTTAAAAGACAGAGGTCCGATGACGAGGAGTCCCTATCTATCATAGCAAATAAAATATTCTTATGAATATATACTACTTTTAACTTTTAACTACTTTTAATTGCATTTTGCATTTTCGCTTTAAACCCTTACGATCATTAGTTTTACTAGCAGCGAAATAATATAAAACTGAATATCTATGTTTCATTTGTAATCTTTTTTGCCAGCCATTTTGTAAATTGTTAAGATGCATATGGTGAAGCAACACAGTGAGGACAGGAATCTGCATTTTCAAAAATGATCTTTTGAAAATTTGCTTCTGTGAGGAAGCCATTTTAGTTTTGGTTTGGTGTTCGGCTCATATGCATATCCATGATTAGTACAAAACCTTTAACGCACAGCGCTTAAATTTGCTCAACTTCTTGGACAATGGTCAAATTATGAAGAATTTCAAGCAAACAAAGCTAGCGGAACACGGAATGTTTGGTTGAAAAATGTTCACGCCCAAGGACCACTTCATCTCACGGTATGCCGATCCTGCAGTATTAATTCAGGCACAGCATTGATTGTTTCTGGCAAATCAACCGTTTTTGAGAAATTGAACCAAAACGTTTGGCATCCCAGGTTGCTTAAATGAAAAAGTAAAATGAAAAAGGGGAAATCAAAATTTAATGTAGCAACTGTAAACCCACGGCGCCAGCACTAAACCTAAAAATTTCCATGTTTTGTTTTTTGATTACGTTAACTAGAAAATATTACTAATTTTTTGCGCATTGAGGAACAGAACATTTTCAAAAAAAATTTTTTTCATATAAGGGACGTTCAGTCTAATGTACACAAATTGTAAGCACGGCCACATGCTAGCATAAATAAAACCTTGTAAACTCACCCTTAAAATTACCCAAAGCAGTGGCTGAGCTAAATGTTTAGCTCTGCTCCTATTAGCTGTTTAAAAATAGAATTCTTAAAACCGTATGCAACCCCTGCTGCGACTGATCTTAGGTAGAAATAAGACCAATGTTAATATAAGCTAGTTTTGTAAGAAATATACTTCAGTTACAAAACCTCTTGCGTTCTCGTTTTAATGTGGACGGCTCGGCATCGAGAATTGGTCGCGGTCGTAACAGGTTGGTTATTTCACGTTTTAAATTGTAATATGAGGATAAGTTTTAAGTTATTGATAAATAAATAAATAAATGAACTTTTTAAATATGTATATGGGCTAATCCGAAAATTTTTAAACCAAGGGTTGAAATTTAAAGTTGTCCAAAATCCAAATGTTTGTTAATGTAATAATAGGGTACATATTTAAGCTTCAAAATATGTAAGCAATATTGTTCTACGGTGGTTTGTCTGCTCTTGGCAAAGGCATATCTACACCTTCCTCTTGCTTCTATTAATTCTTGAAAAAAAGGGTTTTTTTATTGGTCACAAAAATGGTAAAAACAGTCGTTATAGTATTTTCCGCTTAGCAAAACTTAAAGTTTGTTTCATTTCCTTTAATTTAAGGTACTCATTATATTTGTAGGATATCTAATATATATTAAAAATTTAAACTAAAAATCGGTTTACTGTGTGTAACGTCCGCAACGGAAAATTGGGTTTTTTTAATTTAGCAGAGTGAATTTTAATAATTCGGTTATCCAAACTTACTTTATAAACAGAGTTTTTTATGCCCTTTAAACTGATGAAAAAAATATAGCTTTATTACACATATTTTTGAAAAAAGTTCGCAACGGCATGAAAATACTCAAAAAAATTTTTTTTATTTGAGGTGGAAATAGGTGTTTATAATGGATTATTGCCTGCTGAGTCTGAATCTGGGCTCTAAATTGCTCTAGGTTGTCAAGAATCCGAAAAACATAACCTCAAAGTAACAAAAAGTGTGTTTAAATAATATTAATATTAATAATTGATAAATATCGATAAAAATCGGTATTTCCAACATCGGAATATGAAAACCCAAATGAATTCGAGTTTTATCATTACAAACTGAATTTCAAGCCAATCGGATGAAAAAATAATTTTTTTGCAAGCTGAATTTTACGAAAATTTTCCTCGTGGGCGGATTTTTCAAAATCTGGAAAACACGTGTCGAACTATTTCGCGTACTAAGCTTACAAACCCAGTTTCAAGTCAATCGGATAAAAAAAAAAATTTTTTATACTATTTGGGTCAATGGAAAAAGTGTAACGTCCGCAACAGCACAAAAATTAAGATATTTTAATAACGGGACCACTTATCATTCTTTTGAAAGCTGGGTTGAATTGGTCATATATTCTACTAAATTTTTTGCTATTAGACTTTTTTTGTTTATTATGCAAAATTCGCTAAAAATGTGGAAATGCACATAAGCCTCAAAGTCGACTTCCATTTTTTGTAACGTCCGCAACGGAACTTTAAACAAGCATAACTTTTTTTCAAAAACAGATAACCTATTATCTTAAATTAGGTTTGAAAGTACTCCCAAAGAACTGCATTTTGCACCAAAAGTATTTCAAATATACCAAAGTGGACGCCAGCTGTGTCAATTTTAAGAAGCAAATTTGCGTACAAATGTAACGTCCGCAACGCAGAATTAGCCCATATGTATGTGCTGCGTGGCACTCGGGCAAATTGTATGTTTATAGCTTATAGCCGCTGCTGATTTTCCTTTTATATGTTTAGCCAATATAAAAATAATACAGTGTATAAAAACCTGGGCCACCTGGAGGTGGTGGCCGATCCTTTCCCCCGGTGACCTGTCGTCTGGGTGACTTGTCTGGTCTTAAATGAGTTAATGTTCGTCGGCTACACCTGCACAAATTCCCAAAATATTAGATTTAGAAATAGATTTATTGAGCTTATTTCCTAGTGCTACAAGATAAACTTATAAATTAATGCACTAGTCACAAACATTTACAAAGTTGGATTTACAAACATATTAAACTTAGACTTATTTTTTTTTATACCCTTGGAGAGGGTATATTAAAATTGTCCGGATGTTTGTAACGCAGAGAAGGAAGCATCTCCGACCACATAAAGTATATATATTCTTGATCAGCATGACGAGCTGAGTTGATATAGCCATGTCCGTCTGTCCGTCCGTCCGTCTGTCCGTCCGTCTGTCCGTCCGTCCGTCTGTTTCTATGCTATCTTCTCCGTCAGTTTTAAAGCTATCGTAACCAAACTTTGCACGAAGTCTTCTGGTACAAATACGCTGCACATTTGTCGGAACCGGCCGGATCGGATGACTATAGCATATAGCTGCCATAGGAACGATCGGTTGAAAAACTAGTTTTTGTGAGAAAAACTTTTTTGTTTTCAATGGTATCGCTCCCAACGCTTGTATTTATAAGTTTTTAATGATTTCACATAATTTCAATAAGCCTTGTTGAAATCGGACTACTATATAGTATAGCTGCCATACAAAAGTTATCTCTGAAAAAAAGTCTTAGTGAGAAAAACTTTTTCGTTTTCAATGTTATCGCTCCCAACGCTCGTATTTATAAGTTTTTAATGATTTCACATTATTTCACCAAGCCTTGTCAAAATCGGACTACTATATAGTATAGCTGCCATACAAAAGTTAGGTCTGAAAAATAGTCCGAGTGAGAAAAACTTTTTTGTTTTCAATGTTATCGCTCCCAACGCTCGTATTTATAAGTTTTCAATGATTTTACATAATTTCAACAAGATTTGTCGAAATCGCACCACTATATAGTATAGCTGCCATAAAAACTGTCAGGCATATATCAAGCTCCAAGGGTATATAAACTTCGGTCGAGCCGAAGTTAGCTTCCCTCTATTTTTTATTTATAAAATAATAATTTTAATTGGGTTTTCATATAAAATTTGACATTACTTTCCTATTAGATACTAAAGTTATTAGATCATTGTGTTATCATATAATTTACTAGCAAATAGACCGTCACGCTTCGCTGCGCCTTCAACAGTATAGAACCAACTCACACCCACTTCAGGCCCACATCCCACCCAGTTCCCGAACATTTCCCGCCCACATCCCACTCACTTTCCGCCCACTTCCCACCTACATCCCACCCACATTCCACCCACTTGCCACCCACATACCACACACTTATCGCCCTCTTACCGTTCGCTTCCCGCCCAAATCCCACCCACTTCCCATTTACATCCCACCCACATCCCTCCCACTTCCCATTTCCATCCCACCCACTTCCCGCCCACTTCCCACCTACATCCTACCCACATTCCGCTCACTTGCCACCCACATACCACACACTTCCCGCCCAAATCCCACCCACTTCCGATTAACATCCCACCCACTACCCACCTACATCCCACCCACATTCCGCTCACTTGCCACCCACATACCACACACTTCCCACCCTCTTCCCGTCCACATCCCGCTTAAATAACACCCACTTCCCATTTACATCCCACCCTCTTCCCGCCCACTTCCCACCCACCTTCCACCCACTTGCCACCCACATTCCACACACTTCCCGCCCTCTTCCCGTTAACATCCCACCCACATCTCCCCCACTTCCCGCCACATTCTTCCCACCGCATCCCGGCGGTATTTCCAACATCGGAAAATAAAAACAAAAATTAATTCCGATTTTTACCTAACAAACCGAATTTCAAGCCAATCGGATGAAAAATAGTTTTATACATGCAGAATTTTCCGACCGTTTTCCTCGTGGGCGGATTTTCCGACATTAAAAAATCACATTTCAAATTATTTCGTATTTTGTCCTTACAAACCGAGTTTCAAGCCAATCGGATGAAAAATAGTTTTTTTCATGCAGAATTTTCCCGCCATTTTCCTCGTGGGCGGATTTTCCAAAATCGGGAAAACACGTGTCGAATTATTTCGCGTACCAAGCTTACAAACTAAGTTTCAAGACAATCGGATGAAAAATGACATTTTTCCCATACAAACTTTTTCGACGCTTTTTCCGACTTTTCCGGGTGGAATTTTCCAAAACCCCGTCTTAGTACGCACTTTCACCACTAACAGAAACTCCTGTGAAAATTTCAGCTCTCTATCTATTACCGTTTGGGCTGTGCGATGATTGCCAATCAGTGAATCAGTCAGTGAATCAGGACACTTTCTTATATATGTACTAGCAAATAACCCGTCGCGCTTCGCTGCGCCTTCAGTAGTACAACAACGCAAACTCACTTACCACCCACTTTCCACCCACATCCCAGTGGGCTTCCCGGCGGTATTTCCAACATCGGAAAATAAAAACAAAAATTAATTCCGATTTTGACCTTTCAAACCGAATTTCAAGCCAATCGGACGAAAAATAGTTTTTTGCATGCAGAATTTTCCGACCATTTTCCTCGTGGGCGGATTTTCCGACATTGAAAAATCACATTTCAAATTGTTTCGTATTTTGTCCTTACAAACCGAGTTTCAAGCCAATCGGATGAAAAATAGTATATTTCGTGCTGAATTTTCCGTGAATTTTCCGACCGTTGGGTCAAATTTTCCAACTTCGCAATATCACCTTTCACACTATTTCGTATTCTATCCTTAAAAACCGAGTTTCAAGCCAATCGGATGAAAAATAGTTTTTTCATGCAAAATTTTCCGGGAATTTTCCGACCGTTGGGTCAAATTTTCCTACTTCGGAAAATCACATTTCAATTCATTTCACCTACTTTCCTTTCAAACCGAATTTCAAGCCAATAGGATGAAAAATAATTGTTTTCATGCAGAATTTTCCGGGAATTTTCCTCGTGGGCGGATTTTTCAAAATCGGGAAAACACGTGTCGAATTATTTCGCTTACTAAGCTTACAAATCAAGTTTCAAGTCAATCGGATGAAAATGGCATTTTTCCCATACAAACTTTTCCGACGCTTTTCCGACTTTTCCGGGTGGCATTTTCCAAAACCCCGTCTTAGTACGTACTTTCACCACCAACAGAAACTCCTTTGAAAATTACAGCCCTCTATCTCTTACCGTTTGGGCTGTGCGATGATTGCCAATCAGTGAATCAGTCAGTGAATCAGTCAGGACACTTTCTTTTATATATATAGAGATACTAGCAAATATCCTACCCACTTCCCGCCCACATCCCACCCACATCCCACCCACTTCCCGCCCTTTTCCCTTCCACTTCCCGCCCATTTCCCACCCACTTCCCGCCCACATCCCACCCACTTCCCATCTACATCCCACCCACATCCCTCCAACTTCCCGCCACATTCCACACACTTTACATCTACTTACCACCCACTTTCCACCCACTTCCAAAACAACTTACCACCCATAACTCATTCACTTCCCAGTGGGCATCCCGGCGGTATTTCCAACATCGGAATATAAAAACAAAAATTAATTCCGATTTTGACCTTACAAACCGAATTTCAAGCCAATCGGATGAAAAATAGTTTTTTGCATGCAGAATTTTCTGACCATTTTCCTCGTGGGCAGATTTTCCGACATTGAAAAATCACATTTCAAATTATTTCGTATTTTGTCCTTACAAACCGAGTTTCAAGCCAATCGGATGATAAATAGTTTTTTTCATGCAGAATTTTCCGGGAATTTTCCGTTGGGTCAAATGTTCCAACTTCGGAATATCACATTTCAATTCATTTCACCTACTTTCCTTTCAAACCGAGTTTCAAGCCAATCGAATGAAAAATAATTTATTTTTTGCAGAATTTTCCCGCCATTTTCCTCGTGGGCGGATTTTCCAAAATCGGGAAAACACATGTCGAATTATTTCGCGTACCAAGGTTACAAACTAAGTTTTAAGTCAATCGGATGAAAAATTACATTTTTCCCATACAAACTTTTCCGACGCTTTTCCGACTTTTCCGGGTGGAATTTTCCAAAACCCCGTCTTAGTACGCACTTTCACCACCAACAGAAACTCCTGTGAAAATTACAGCCCTCTATCTCTTACCGTTTGGGCTGTGCGATGATTGCCAATCAGTCAGTGAATCAGTGAATCAGTCAGGACACTTTCTTTTATATTTATAGAGATAGAGAGATTAATTAATATTGTATTTCCTATCTATTTCCTTACTTTCCCTAACATTTTCCTAACTTTTCGTTACAATTGTGAGTCAATTAAAGAGTGTGATTTTGAAGGAGTGTTCTTAGATTATTGTAAAATTGCGTTGCGCCGCTTGTACCTTTTAGAGCGTTGGGTAGTTCATTCCAAATGCGAACAGCATGAATGCCAAATTGTCTTTCAGAGATTAGCAGCGTATGTCTTAAGGATATTAGGTTATTTGTTCGTCTAGATGTTGAAAACTGAAGCTTGTCAAAAATATAGTATGGTTCTTTATTGTATATAATTTTGTGTAGTAATAATAAAACCTTAACCTTTGTCCAAGATTTCAGAGGGAGGTTAAGTAATT
The DNA here is from genome assembly GCA_018904275.1 of Lordiphosa clarofinis. Taxonomy (NCBI): domain Eukaryota; kingdom Metazoa; phylum Arthropoda; class Insecta; order Diptera; family Drosophilidae; genus Lordiphosa; species Lordiphosa clarofinis. The sequence goes on along the minus strand of JAEIGQ010000062.1, from coordinate 1,426,010 downwards.
TGATTGAAAAAGTGGATATATGGTCTGTGCGTCTTAATCCATAAACATATCTAGCAATATTATTATGGGCAACATTTAGTTTGCCAAAATGTTTGGCGTCACTGTTAGCAAACACCTCTATACCATCAGTTCCACTCCAAGCTTCAACAAGTAAAGACGTGAGACTACCGATCAACAGCAAGTGCAAGTGCAAGTGCAAGTGCAAGTGCTTATCAGCTCAGCAATAAACAAACACAAAACAAAACTCGCAAAAATAGCAAAAACAAATCCACAGTTGAACAGTTAAAATCTCCAAACGCAAACGGGCTCCAGCCCAAAAACACCAACAATGGCTCGTCCGCCAGATATAAATAGACTTTTTTCAAATTACAAATCCACCACAAACGAACTCAAATTTATTACAATTATCAGGTCAGACAACAATTCCTTTGAAAATGTTTCCCCATTCTTAATAAAAAAAATTATTGACTATACGTGCAATGGAGAAGTAGACTCTTGTAAAAAAACCAGAGCCGGCTCGCTGCTTATAAAAACAAAGGATTGTCTGCAAGCACAAAAATTATTAAAACTTACCACCTTCCACGACTTCCCCATCACCGTAAGCGAACACAAAACACTTAACTTTTCAAAGGGAGAAATCTACTCAAACGAACTGCGCAACATCGAAGAAGAAAATATTCTCAAAGAGCTCAAACCACAAAACGTCACAGAAGTCAGAAAAATACTTAAAAAAGAAAACAACACAATCAACGAAACTGGGCTAATCACCTTGACCTTCGCATCACTCACCCTGCCAGAAACAATAAACATTGGTTATGAGCGTGTTAATGTATGCCCTTATGTCCCACTCCCGCTCAGATGCCGGAACTGCCTAAGACTTGGACACCCCACTACCATCTGCAAAAGTCTCAAAGCTTGCCCCAACTGCTCCGCCGAACACCACACAACTGAAGACGAAAACTGCATCAACGAAAAATTCTGCATTAATTGCAAATACGAACCAAACAACCAAAACAAACACAGTCCGATGGACAGAACATGCCCACAATTCATAAAACAAAAAGAATTAACAACGATAAAAACATTAGAAAAAGTCGACCACAAAACTGCTCTTGGAATCTATTATGCACGTCATTCCCATCATTCTCAAAAATTGTAGCCCAACAACCTGATCGACAAACTACAATCCCAGCATCCATCTCCAACAAATCGTCAACAAATGCGACCAACACATCAAGCCAACCGAAAGCAACAACAACTACACACAACTCCAAACCAACTCCTCAACAAACTCCACGCCAACAAGCAGAAAGAAGAAATATTACATCATATGAAGACTTACTCGACTCAGCCATGGACACCACCCCATCACCCGAAAAACTACCAACTACTTCAACAGCCCACAAAGGTCCTCTCCAAGATGACCCCAAACTAAGGCTCTTCTCCACCAAGCAAAGCACTCTTACCAAACCTCTTAAATCAAAAGATAAAAACGAATCAAAACTCAAAAACAAAGCCAAAAACCTACCGGAACTCTCTGAAGACGAAATCATGTAACTCTAATTAAACCTAATTCTATGGTGCCCGGGACGTCTGTGACTCCTACCGGTTACATCATGTAACCAGTGGGGGCCACAGGCGTCCCGGGCACCACACCTCCCCTACAAGTAACCCCTATCTGTTGATTAAACTCAGCAATTAGGGGTCACATTCATTCACATATATAAAGCAACTGCACCCACCATAAAAATTTATACCTAGCTCTAAGAATCAAAACATCAGCCAAATAATGTTAAAAGTATTGCAATGGAACCTTAATGGATATATGAACAATTATAATCAGTTGCAAATCCTAATCAAAGCCCACAGCCCTAAAATTATCTCTTTGCAAGAAACCCACCTATACTCCACGCAAAATATTCCCATCCCTATTAATTTCACTCTTTACCACCAAAATGCAGCAACAAATGGATACGGTGGGGTTGCCCTTCTTGTCCATAACTCCATACAACAGCAATAAACAGTCCTCCACACTTTCGATTTTGACACAATAGCAGTTACAGTCCATTCAAAGATAAAGTTCACAATAATTTCTTCATACATACCTCCAAACAAACCATTCAAGCTCCAAAACCTAAGAAATACATTTAATAACATACAACCCCCCCTTCTCATAACAGGTGATTTTAACAGCTGGCACCAAAGCTGGGGCTCGCTGAAAAATAACACTAGAGGAAACATTCTATTTAAATTCATAAACCAATCCTCCCTTACTACTTTAAACACCGGATCCCCAACACACTTTACTACTCACCATACCTTCACACACATTGACCTCTCCCTTGCATCAGCACACCTAGCCCTATACTCAAAATGGAAAACAGATAGTTTTCTTACAGGTAGCGACCATTATCCGATACATATCGACCTCTTCGAACAAAGTAATCAACCCAATACAATCACCCAAACTCCTAGACCCAAATTCAACCTCGACAAAGCTAATTGGCAATTATTTCACGAAACTACAGAAGAACTTTCCAACAACAGACCTATCAGCACTAACATTAACCAAGAAACAGCCAACATTGTAAAAATAATCATTCAAGGTGCAAATCAAGCCATACCACAATCTCAAAAACCCAAACACAAAAATAACGTCCCCTGGTTGGACCAAACTCTCCAGCAACTAAAAGATGAGAAAAATAAAGCTTGGCTAAAACTTAACAAAAACATCAACACGACAAACATTCTTACTTACAAAAAAGCTAATGCCAGACTCAAAAGGGAAATAAAAATTAGAAAGCAGTTATCAATACAAAATTTCACATCCAAAATAAGTCCCAGCAGCTCCATCTCCAAAATTTGGTCAAATATAAATCGATTCTGCGGATTAAAAACCCGCCATGACATACACTGCCTTACAAATCCTACCGACCCCACTCAACAAATTGTCAACCCACACCAAATAGCCAAAACACTATGCTCGCATTGGTCAAGCTCGTCCCACGACGATAACTTCCATGCCACATTTAGACAACACAAGTTAGGAACAAACCGCTCCATTTCGCATACTCCATCCCCTTTGGCACAGAACTTAGAAAAAGATGTCACCCTCTTAGAATTATTAGCAGCAATCAACCAATTGAAAGGAAAAACCCCTGGACGAGACCGAATCAGCTACCCTATGCTTAAAAATTTGCCCCATAACTTACTACAACGTCTCCTCAACCTTTTCAACAATATCCTAACAGCACATATTCCCCAACAATTCAAAGTCAGCACCATCATTCCCATACCCAAACCTAGCGCAGACAAAACTTCCGTTAACTCTTACCGCCCTATATCCCTCAACCCCTGCATTGCCAAGGTACTCGACAAAATCATCGCTAAACGACTATGGTGGTTAGCGTCTAACGGCAAACTACTAGATAGTCGGCAAATGGGCTTTAGAAAGGGTAAATCGGTGTCTGATTCTCTAGTTATGCTAGATTACCAGACCACCTCAGCTCTTTTAACCAGAAACCACATTTCAGTCATATCACTTGACTTTGCAAAAGCATTTGATAGAGTCGGAATCCACACTATCATCGACGAGCTTTCAAAATGGAAAATAGGGCCAAGAATGCTGAACTATATAACCAACTTTCTTACTCATAGAAAAATCACGGTACAAAGTAACAATGTTTTCTCCAATTCTAAACCACTTGATAACGGAATACCACAGGGATCTCCCCTATCAGTAATACTTTTTGCCATAGCCTTCAACAAACTCAACCAAATAATAGCCAAACACAAGAACCTTGAATTTACTGCCTACGCTGACGACTACACGATAATACACAGGATTAAAAAAAATCAGTCTGTACTTAATATCAATTCGTTATTTAATGAGATCAACGACGTGGTGCAACTATTCTGGTGCATCACTCTCGGTACCAAAATGCAAACATCTACATATTTGTCAAAAGACTAAATGCAACTTTCAGCTGCAATCAACAAGCTTTCTTCTTCAAAACGTTGAATCACTAAAAATCCTTGGACTTACAATCACAAAAAAATACAGTTGGAACACACACATTGAAAACCTAACTACACAACTCGCAAAAAGACTTAATATAATAAAGTTTATCAAACAGAAAATTCAGTTGCGACACAAATTCAATCCTCTACGTTATTAAATCTATAATAATGGCTAAAATAGACTACGGAATATACCTTTACGGTAAAGCAGCTGCGTCTACGCTTAGCAAACTAAAAACTATCTACCATTCCGCAATTAGACTAGGATTCGGAGCATTCCGCACTACTCCAATCCACAATCTACTATACGAAGCAAATATTCTACCCATCGAACTCAGAACAACCAACATAACCCTCAAAAATTTTAAAATTATAATGAACTCAAAGCACTCCCCGGTTGAACGAATATACAACAAAATAATCAAATAAAAAAAAATACCCAAAATTCCCTCCACCCTTTATGACACAATACAACAATTTAAAAAACAGAAAATTAATATATTTCCCATACCTTCCATAAAAGAAACAACTCCCCCCTGGCTCTTCAATAATACATACACAAACACATCCCTTCACACCTCACTTAAGTCAGAAACCCCCCCAATAATTTACCAGCAGAAATTTAGGGAAATCAAAAGCACCTCAAACAACCGCAAGTTTCTATACACAGATGGCTCTAAATCCTCTAACGGGGTATCTTATACTACAGAAACAGAAATTATTACACACCAGTTACTACCCCATTATACTTCTATTTTCACTGCCGAATTTGCAGCCATTCTAACAGCCTGTGACTACGCCAACAACCAAATAGGGAAATTCACCATATGCACCGACTCCCTCTCCGCTCTAGAATCAATTTAAAACATCAATAGCCAAAATTTTTACTCAATCGCCATAAGGAAAATTCTTAAATCAAAGAAAAGCAAACTGCTACTACTATGGGTTCCCGGTCACTGCAATATAGTTGGAAATGAGTTAGCGGATGAAGCAGCAAAAAATGCACCAAAATTCCCGTTAATAATACAAAACAATTTCAATACCTCAGACATAAGCTGTTATTTAAAAATTACTGCTCAAACTCTTATGGAGACCGTGTGGAATAACACCTCTCCACACTACCAACATATAAATGTAAATAAAAACCCAATAAAAAAACTCCCAACAAACATCTCACGGAATGACGCAGTTAAATTCCTACGACTTCGATTGGGCCACACCAATCTAACCCACTGCTTTATCTTCAACATAACCGCCCCACCGATCTGCACAACCTGCAACTCAACCTTAACCATAGCCCACATCCTTATAGATTGTCCCGAATACCAACAAAATAGATCCAAATTCCTCAAACCAACAATTCACGAAACATTATCATACAACAACGCACTCCAAACAATAGAATTTCTAAAATCCACTAACATTTACCACTCCATATAACTCTGTAAATATACATACATTAATATTAAGTAAGATAAGATATTTGCAAAGACAATAACTACTACAACTAAAGGACTACACAGCACATAATCGCTCCACAATACATTATATACCACACATTATAATCCTAAACTAAACTAACATTAAAACTCATGTACACACAGCAAGCTTAAGGCCTTTGTCGCTATAGCTTAATTCCTTAAGTTACACACAATTTGTAATTGTGTGCTAATTTTGTAATAATAATAATAATAATAACCTCTATACCATAGAAAAGTGCTGGCAACAGATATGCATTAGCTATAAGTGAGCGGATATTTGTAGGGAGATATTGTTGAGAAATGTTGAGATTTCTTAATAGCCCATATGTTGTTCCTACAGCTTTTATAATATGGGTATTCCAGTTTAGGTTTCTATTAAAATAGAAGCCCAAGTTTATAGCTTGTTCAACATATTCTATTGGAGAATTATTTATTAATAGGGGACGGATATGGCTTATACTAAAGTGTTTTTTATATATAACTAGACATTTAGATTTAGTTGGATTTATACAGAGACCATTATGTTTTGCCCAGCTTGTGATTTTTTGTAGCTCATTGTTACATATATCTACACACTCATCTAGTTGGCACAATGGACGGCTTACATATAATTGGACATCATCAGCGTACATATGACAATCACTATTACACAAAATATTGGGTAAGTCATTAACATAGATGGTAAACAGTAAAGCTCCTTGAGGGACACCACTTTTAACATGTAGTAAAGAGGACTGGGATGACGATACAACAACGGATTGACACCTATTTAACAGATAGGACTTCATTAAGTTTATTAGTGGCCACTCATACACTTCACTTAACTAACTCACCGAGCCGGGAAATCTTTCACTTAAAACTTTGGCCGCTGGCTTTTTTTTTTATATAAATTTTTGTGTCTCAAAAAAAAACTTTCAAAAATTTTCCTCTTGACTTTCTTTGCCCTTGAACGCGGCTGATCTTTCTCTCCTATTTCCTGGGCTTCACGTCCCCTATTTCCCCCGAAACATACGATCTCCGCCAAGCCATCGCTATACCAATCTACTCTAAAAAAATAGTGATGACTCGTGATGCCACAACAATTTGTTTGTTTTCATTTAGGTCGCCATAACTAGTCCGTAACACACTTTACTTGCAATCCCAAATTCTTACATTCTTTTTTTGGATCCAAGAAACGTAATTTTTTGTCCGTAGAACACAAACTGTTTGCAATAAAACAAATTGCTAAATTGCATAATCGTCAAAAGGAACTAATTAATAAAATTATCAATGGTTCTTCACCAAGTTCCTTCTTATAAACATGAAATGGAATCTTTAGCTTAGCTGAAAATAAAGAATCTTGAAAAATACATAATGAACTATTTTTTTGCTTCTTTTAAAGGAATTCAGTTTGCCTAACAATTCTAATGTCTCAAGGTCTTGGGTAAACTATCATTGTAAAGAACAAAAATAAGTTGCCTATGTTGCATTAGCTGTTCCGGCTACACAAGTATCTGTCGAAATTTATTTGGTCAATTAAATTTGTGTTGTTTATAAATTACTTAAACAAAGCTCGAATATCATATTCAAAATATCAATAATTGAATTAGGTTGTTTCGATTTACATTCATGTTTTCTGAATTAGCAAACAACCAAATTATTTTAAAACCCCGGTTCGAACCCAAACCTAGGTTCACCGAGCATCTGAACCCGCTACGTGAACCCGAACCCAAAAAGTTTAGCGGGTTCGAACCCCGGAATGAACCTCTTCCGATGTTAGAGGGGTTTGCAGCCCTGCTTACAAATGTAAACAAAACTCGCTCAACACACGTTTATGCGAATATCTCTCAAGCCTGACGTGCTGGGGTTAAACGGATAATTGTTTTGAATTCAGCGACCAAAAACGTATATCGAAAGTTTTCTATTTTCTCTGTCGCAAAAGTTGGCCTTGTTTTGTAAACCTGTGTAATTTTTAATGAATTATTAATAATCTTAAGCTTCCAGATTTTTGGGCTGTTTTGATCTACACCTTCTATTTAATCGTTATTATGATAATCTAAACTTATAAGACATTTTTAGGAAATTTCCTTACTTTTGGCCAGTTCGGTTTAAATTTCCTACGTATACACGTCTACTTGAACCGTATGTATATCAAATATTCGTAATCTAATCTTTGGTCATATAAAAAATTTCAAAATTTTTAACAGTTGGATTAACACATCCTTTTACCGTTCTACATTTCCATCCATCAAGTATTCATAATAATCTTAGTTCATACACAAAATTGTCCAAGTTCGCAATATATAACTCTTATTTACCAAACCCTTCGCTTTGGTAAATACCCAAATGAAAATTTGGCAAAGTTTGCGGTTTTGCAATAATAATTTTAGGTCCGTATGTTTTTTTTTATTATTTCATCAACTTTTTCAATTTACCTGCCCGCTTATGCGTCTTTTTGTTAAGGGTACTGCATACCTTCAGGTGTCATTTTTTAAAGGTTTACAAAAAATTAGATTACTCAAAAACTATAAGTGGTATTAAGAAGCGGATTTTTTCATTGGATAGGTAATCGGTTAAACTAAATTTAGTAATTTTTGTTGTTGTTGTTGTATTTTTGATTAAAGTTAACCAAAAATTTTAAACATAGGCCCATGGTTGCAAAAATTTTTTGAGAACGGATGATCTGAATTTAAAACTGAAGACAGGGTTTTGTTAAGAATTAATGTAATTCTGGTGTGAACTAGGATATTTTGGATCGGTCAATAAATGACGTAGTAGGTTTCAAAGTCAAAATTTCGAAAATCGACTATTTTTTCCCACTGTATTGGTCCTAGCTCCGTTATTTGTCGACCGATCAAAAATATCCTAGTTCACACCAGAATGGTGGGTATTAGAAGTAATTTAAGGGAAAGAATTTGAAAATCGGTCAACAGGTACTCTTTAAATCTTTGCAACCATTTTGGAAAAAGTGGGTCCGAGATAATCGCATTTAAAGATTCGACATCTGTTTTCGATGAAATAAAAATTATATTTAATAAATGTATAAATCGGATTTGGTGCATTTGGGTGTTAACTTTCACCGAAAAAAAAGATTATCAAAATCGGTTAGGCAGTTCTCCAGAAATTTGAGTCAAAGTCGTCAAGACATGGTAAAGAATAGAATCTCCAAAAATTTCCAAGTAAAATTTTTTTTTTCAAAAATTTGTTTTTCCATAATATCGAACATTTTATAAATATTTATAAAGTTTTTGACCAAAAAAAGGGAAAAAAATACGAATTTCTAAAAATACGAGGATCGATAAAAACAATTTTCATATAAAAGGGTCGGAAAAAATAATTGTTTTTGTTTATATCTTTAAAACTGAGTTTCGGATCAGCTTGAAAGTTTTGCAGGATGTTTATAAGATCCTAATAGAACGTTTAAGCAAATAAAAAAAAAATTTTCTGAAGGTATACAGTACCCTTAATCCAAACTCATTTGAGAATTTTTAAAATCTTTCAACCGTTTGGGACATTTCAATCTAGACCTGCTATGTGCTAACGCCTGACCTTTTTGTTAACGCTCAAGTAAAAATTTTAAAAATTTCGCGGTTTTTGGACCATTTTAAGCTCATAAGAAAAAATAGCAACTCTTGCGATGTGTTTATGTGTTCGATCGGTCTGCAACTTCTATTTAGCAGTCGAAATTCGGCATCTATCAAATCTTTTCAATAATCTAAGGTCCAAAAAGCTTTTTTTTTTTTATTTTTTACCATTGGATCTGCACTTTCTACTTACCAACGCCTGTATTGTCATCTAACCATTAAGCGCTTTCTTAAATACTCTTATTGTTGAGACCATGAAGTTGAGTACCAAAAAATGCGCTTTTTATACTCTGTTTGTGCAAAAGTATGTAACAGAGAGAAGGAGTCATTTCCGACACTATAAAGTATATATATTCTTGATCAGCATCAACAGCCGAGTCGATATAGCCATGTCCGTCTGTCTGTCCGTCCGTCCGTATGAACCAACAGATCTCGTTTAAATAAAAAACCACATGAAAAGGCTTAATTTAGTTTTCACTTGCGGGGTGTCTACTAGAGGTTTACGCCGATAGCTTGGTCGTCGGCGGCGGCGTAGGGTCAAGAAAAACCGGCGGCGGCGGCGTAGAGTTAAGAAAGAACCGGCGGCGGCGGCGGCGTACGCAGTAACAAAAAAAATTTGTTTAATAAAATATATAGCAATTTGTATCATTTTTAAGTATATATATATTTTTCTGAAAGACTTCTTCATTTCTTAAATTTTCATTTATTTTCCTTATTAAACTTATATTAAACTCCTTATCCAATAATTAAACAAAAATTAAATTTCAAGAAATTAAAATCAAATTAACGCTTTTTATACCCGTTACTCGTAGAGTAAAAAGGGTATACTAACGTCGTGCATCGGAATCATTTCTGACCATATAAAGTATATATATTCTTGATCAGCATCAACAGCCGAGTCGATATAGACATGTCCGTCCGTCCGTCCGTCCGTCTGTCTGTATGAACACCTAGATCTCAGAGATGGTAAGAGATAGAGGTTTGACATGTATGGGAAAATGCTTCTTATACTTGCAGACAGATCAAGTTTATTTCAAATTTTGGCCACGCCCCCTCGATTCGGACCTTCTAAAGATATTTAGTTATTAGCAAAATAAATCAATTCGCCGAAGAAATATGATCGGATGAACGGTTCTCAAGTTATGAGCAAAAAAGTGAACCAAGCCCCCCCGCTACTCCCCCTCCCACCCTAAAAAAAATATTGCATGCTTTTTGGATGGTCACCCTAAGGAACGCAGGAACACTGTTAAACATGTTTTTTCATGAGTAACGGGTATTTCGAAGTCGGTTAGAGTCGACTTTAACTTACGCTCTTCTTTTCTGAGAGATCATTGATTATGTTATAGAGATGACACGTCGGGAGATCGAGCTGAGACAATATCGATTCTTTTATTCGATTACTTAAAAGCATCTAAAATAAATAGAGATAAGCTAACTTCGGCTCGACCGAAGTTTATATACCCTTGGAGCTTGATATAAGGCAGACAGTTTGTTGTGAAATCAATGATTTTAAATCATTGAAAACTTATAAATACGAGCGTTGGGAGCGATATCATTGAAAACAAAAACATTTTTATCACTAAGACTTTTTTTCAGACCTAACTATTGTATGACAGCTATACTATATTGTTGTCCGATCTAGGTGTTCATACAGACAGACGGACATGTCTATTTCGACTCGGCTATTGATGCTGATCAAGAATATATATACTTTATATGGTCGGAAATGATTCCTTCTGCCCCAGTACTCTACGAGTAACGGGTATAAAAATGCTATGGCGCCGAACGCCGCCGCCGCGCCGATATTTTCGTGATTCGGCGGCGGCGTGTTGAAAAAGACAAAAATCGGCGGCGGCGGCGGCGTGGCGCGGCGGCGTAAATGTCTAGTGTCTACCCTCCGCAGTCAAGTTCGAAAGGGTTTGTGAATAAGCTAAGAAAATGAAATCGCTCGAAGTTCTGTGGCGTGGCGAAAATATTCGAGCGATTTGGCAAATCGCTAAAAGCCAAATCGCAAGTGAATTCTGTGGCACACCTGATAATTTGAGGGTGTTTTGTATCCATATTCTTATGTTGTCCGCATATTAAAGGTACCACTAAAACTTTTATTTCCCTTCATAATAAAAATTTAATAAAAATTCATAAAAAAATATAGAGGGAAGCTAACTTCGGCTCGACCGAAGTTTATATACCCTTGGAGCTTGATATATGCCTGACAGTTTGTATGGCAGCTATAGTGGTCCAAATTCGACAAATCTTGTTCAAATTATGTAAAATCATTGAAAACTTATAAATACGAGCGTTGGGAGCGATAACATTGAAAACAAAAAAGTTTTTCTCACTCGGACTATTTTTCAGACATAACTTTTGTATGGCAGCTATACTATATAGTAGTCCGATTTCAACAAGGCTTATTGAAATTATGTGAAATCATTAAAAACTTATAAATACGAGCTTTGGGAGCGATACCATTGAAAACAAAAAAGTTTTTCTCACAAAAACTAGTTTTTCAACCGATCGTTCCTATGGCAGCTATATGCTATAGTCATCCGATCCGGCCGGTTCCGACAAATGTGCAGCGTATTTGTACCAAAAGACTTCGTGCAAAGTTTGGTTACGATAGCTTTAAAACTGACGGAGGAGATAGCATAGAAACAGACGGACGGACAGACGGACGGACAGACGGACATGGCTATATCAACTCAGCTCGTCATGCTGATCAAGAATATATATACTTTATGTGGTCGGAGATGCTTCCTTCTCTGCGTTACAAACATCCGGACAATTTTAATATACCCTCTCCAAGGGTATAAAAATGCAGCAAATATTCTGCTTCCAAGAAAAAAATAAAACTTCATTTCTTGAAATGGAGTTTCTCAAATGTATGCTTTGTATTCCGCTTCTGTACTCGTATAAAGTTTATAGGTGATCAGGCGTATTTTCAGGAATGTAATGTTACCCTGATAAATTTGGATTCATATTTTGAAAATAATAATATAAATGTTATGTTAACAAGTTAACAAATAAAAAGAAATTAGAGACATTGATCACATCTACTTCGGTGGTGATCTCATCAAACGTTTGGGTAAATGTTTACTTTTTTCGTTGGCTATATATACAGCCTCAAAGGGCCAAGCCAATCTTCTTTTAATATGTAGGGGAGAATGGGGGGTTCTGAGCCGTTGGGGGTTGTGAGCCACTCGAATATTGGCCACAAAAAAAAATAAATTTAAACTTTTTGTTTATGTCAAGTGTTTCCCTTCTTATTATCTAACTTTTGGCTAGCAACCGATCAGTCAACACGTTCTTTAAGTTTGAGAACCAGAACTCGACTTTTTTTTTCAAAAAAAAAAGTTTTTTTTTTCATTTTTGACTTGTGAATATTATACAAAATTTCTTTCGTAATGCCAAAAGTGAGTATGAGGGAAATATCTTTGGTCATTTGCCTTTTTAATAGAATTATGTTTTTTTTTTTAAATAATTTTTTTTTTTGTTATGTGACGTCACCAAAAAAAAGTGAGATATGGGGGGTTGTGAGCCACTTTGGAAAAATGTTGGTTTTGACTTCCAAAGAGGATATTGCAATGATACGCAATAAAACAGAGGAAAAACTCTCCAAAGAAGTTTAAAACCCATTAAAAAAGGCAAACAAAAGAACAGCCACCAGCAAAAAGTGCTCCTATATAAAAGAAAACAAGCCTGATGCCGTCAATCAATTTTCACTCTTCATTGATATTTCTTAATTCAGAATATGAGAAAAAATTTTATTTGTTTCATTTAATAAAGAATATTTGCTTAAAAACTCGAATTTTCAACTTTTAGATGGGTGGCTCACAACCCCCCACAAATTTTTGAAATTTCAAAAAGTCACTTTTTTTTCAATATCAAATAAAAAAACCCCAAAAATTTATTTTTTTAAACTAGTGATGAGGAAAGTTTCGTGCATCTTTTACCTAAAATACAAAATTTACAGAATGAAAATATATTGATTTTTGGCTAAGTTATGTTCGAAAAACAAAACTATGATCACAACCCCCCACTCTCCCCTACCTTGGCGTGTGTTATGTGATGGTACTAAGCCAATACCCGAAATGTTTGTTTGTTTTGATCTTAATATTTATCGATCTACACTCCGCCGATATACGAGATTGGAACCAGGGGTGCGCACGAGTGGTTTTCTGAATCGTGTTGGTTCACTAGTTCCGAAGGTTCAGGGAGTGAGAGGCTCGAAAATTTAAGTTGATACCGTCCAAGGCGAATACTAGATTAGAGGAAGAAGAAGGAGTTAAAATTAAAGAAAGTCATCACCTACTGTCGTGTTGCTGTATTATTTGTATTATTTAATTTAATTTATTTACTCCATTCATATGTCTTATCTTATTGAATATGCAGTTTTTAATGGAAAGTGGACTATTTAATTAGTATAAATCCAAATTTTCACCTCAATCGGACTTCATTTAAAAAGTTGCATAAAATCCGCTGTCTACTTATCTATATATATATTTATATTCTTTGTTGTGTAATCGTCCCAGAGGTGCCCTGGTTAGGAGAATTAATTAATATGTCTTTAGGTGTTAGTGAATTGATTGTAAATATGTATATGTGTTTGAAAGTGAAAGCAACATGCTAGTGTAAATTTGTTTAGGGGTGAAATAACAGCTTGAAGATCAGTGTCTGAGAGTACAGACCGATTTTTGTAAGTCAACCTTAGTAGGGCGGGTAATGTTCTGGCAAATAATTGCAGCAATTTTGCCGAGTGTTTTGTGTTTTATGTGTGAGCCGTGACAGGAATCTAAAAATTACACATTTTTTGTTGTTAGCCAGGTAGTCCGGATATCGAGGTCGTACTCATCCATAAGTCAGCCCTAAGCTAGGTAGATGGACCCGGGAAAGAAGGTCGGATCATAACACGGGTTTGCTTATACTTTTTCGCACAAGAGAAAGGGACCAACGGCTTAACTCCGAAGCCGAACGGCAAAGTTCGAAAAGCTTTTTAATGGCTAGTAACTGCTGGAGCCAATAGCTGGTGAAGGTGACCGGATGCGTTAAAGCGTAAATAAAAACGAGAAAGGCAAGGCTAACTTCGTCAGTGCCGAAGTTTTGATACACTTGAAAACTCTTCGCAGATTAGCTTAAAAACATTTAATATTTCCCATGACCTTGATAGAGACCGTTAACATTGAGAAAAAAATGTTTTTTCAGACTAAAACCCATTTTCCGACCGATCATTTGTATGGCAGCTACAAGAAGTTGTCATCTGATCCGATATATTAGCAGAGTGCAGACAAAAGAAGACTCTGTGCAAAGTTTCAGTTCGCTAGCTTCAAATCTGAGGGACTAGTTCGCGTAGAAACAGACAGACGGACGGACAAAGCTTAATCGACTCAGCTCGTCATGCTGATCAAGAATATATATACTTTATGTGGTCGGAGATGATTCCTTCTATGTGTTGCAAACTTCTGGGAAAAATTATAATACACTTTTCAAGTGTATAAAAACAACGCTTTATTGAATGTTCCGAGTAGGGATCGAACCCACGAAACCCCCGCACAGCAGACCAGCACACTAACCACTGGGCTACACCCAGCCACAATGTTTGCTTTAAGGTATGTTATTATTGGCGCAGCAGTCGAATTTTTCACTTTACAAAATATTAATTTATAGGAGGACGATGTTCACGAGGAGTACGAAGAACTAGCGACTTCTTTTGGGGCCCCACATGAAAAATGGACTGTTGTGGGCTGAAGGGGAAGAGACATAATAGGGTTAAAAACGTGCCATGAACCAATAAGGCCGGGCTTACATTGGGGCACAGCGCGGCACGTTTCAGTGTCACAGTGTCACAGCGCAATGTGAACGTCAAATGGCTTGTCACAGAAATCGTGTGTCACAGGAATGAGTACTTTTCAATGTGAACACCAGTACTTATTTGGCGTCACTGTGCTTCTGCGCCGGAGGGTGGCACGTTTGCAGTGATGCCAATATTTTTCCGAAAAAAAGGACAGATTGGAAAAAAAACAGGAAAAAGGGATGAAAAACTAAAAAAAAGGCTGAAAAAAAGGATACAGTACAACAGTTTTTAATGCATCTTCAATGATTTCGACAAGGACAAAAAGTTTTATTTATAATTATTTATTCATTTAATAATTTTAAAGCATCTTCAATGACTTCTACATCGGCCATTTCTCTGTCCTCATATGTCGCCAATTAATGGTAAATGTTTATCCGGCAAATTTTAATTGTGTCTCCAAAAATTTTAATTTTTTTGCCACGATGATACCGCAGTTTTTTACGATTTTTGATAGATTTTTCAGAATTTTCCCATTGTGGGATGCAAAGATATAGCGACTGTTTTATTTTGTTGAAGTTGGTTATACCTAAATATTTGATAGGCCTAAAAATAAATAAAAATTTTCAAAATATTATATATTGTTTTTCCCTTACTTTGTGGTAAAAATATTTGCGATTTTTGAACTGGAGGAAGAAACCGCCGAAACTTAAGAAAAAAAAATTAATTCGCGATTTGTGAAAAAACGGCCATTTTGAGATTTTTCAAAAAAATTAGGAGTAATCCTCATGACATTCTTAGTACTCTGAAAAAGGCTTTATGATGGGACGGCCATAAATTTCCGAGAAATTCAAAAAAACCGCCAAATTAAGTACCATTTTTTGATTCACCAACAATCAACTTCATACAGGCCTTAACCCATACCCATAAATAGACCGAACTGCGTTTATAGATTTTCCAATGAGGCTTTGGTTCATGGATTATGGTAATTTTTGTTCTCTCAACCTGACTGTCAAAATAGCACTTAACGTCTCCACTTGTAGCCGATTTCTAGTTTTGGTTTTAACCAAATTTGCTTGGCTAATTAGCCTCTCTACTTCCGCATTCGACCATGGCAACGAAAGAAGATTCAGGCCGAAAGCTACCAGGTCCGAAAAGGGCTTGTTACCTGCGTTGTCCCGATATTTTTTTACTTCGGACCAAAATTTTAAAGTGTTTTCATCATTTTCCCATTTTAATTGGTGGATGTTTGCGTATTGAACATCTATTTTGCTTCTTTTGTCGCTGCTTTTTTCAAATAATTCTAGAATCGGTAGAATTTTAACATTTAAACAACTTAGTCTAAAAAAGGCTAGATTTCCGGATAAGGAAACTAAAAAAAGGATGGAATTCCGGTTAGGGGATGTTTGACATTTTTTCCGGCTGAAGCAGTTAAAAACAGGATAGATCTGTCCGGAAAAAGGCCAAATTGGCAACACTGCACGTTTGTGACAACAATTAATTGAAAAGCTGATTCCAATGAGTTAGCTCAAAAGTAGCTCATTGGAATTTTTTTCCCTGTGACAAGCATATCGATTAAGTTCGTTTTTAAGTCACACTGTGGCCATCTTGTTTTGTTTTTTTGCGAATTAAAATTTTTTTATAAAGGTAAATATGCGTCATTTATTGTGTTTTCGTGCATTTTTTTATTGTAATTATGGTCAATTAAATTTTTTCATCTGCAAGAAATGAATGCACGAAAGGCGAAAGAACTAGTGGCCCGAGCTGTTGTGGCGCAGGACGAATATACGAAGATGACAATGATGATGAACCCAAGCCACCGCGCTCTTGCTGGATCGACAAAATTATTTTGACTCGAAGAGAAGAGGCATGTTTGCCAAGTTCAACGGAGAGTTGCGAAGTATTCCGCACAAATTAAAAAATTATGTGCGCATGGATGCAGCCACTTTTGATCAGCTCGTATGCTGGGTAACGCCACTTATCAGAAAGCAGACAACGTATTGCGCTATTCGGCATCAGGATCCAGAGTTGGCATCGCTCTCATACGAGTTTAGAATGTCAAAGGCAACAACAAGTGGAATAAAAAGTAATTACATATGTTTATTTATTTGATACGTGTACTTTTTCCATTGCATTGGTGATTTAGATAGAGAGCACCTTCTTATCCAAAAACCACAAGTCTGTTGTCTGCAAAAATGTGAATAAAAATACAATTTCATGCCGAGAAGCTTTTTCATTGAATTGTGCACTTACTCGATATGTGTGTTCGCAAACTGTTCCATTTGTCGACAACGTCTTTCTAGGTGACGGCAAGCTGATTGGCAATGCTGCTCCAGCCAGACTCCTTGGTATCACAATGTTTATAATTGGCAGTGGTCACATACCAGAGGCATTTCGACTCCTAGACGGATGCAATAATGGATCGAATCGGCATTCCACTGCATGGCCACACGGCGATCGCGATTTATAGTTTTTGACCTTTCTATTCTTTTTTTTAATTGTTGCTGGTGTTGTTTACGTTATTTAGGCGGAGCTGGCTCACAGTTCAATGTTCACTTTTGTAAGCAAGGTGGCGCTCTGTGACAACGGCAACAAGCGATCACATTAAAAGTACTCATTTGGATAGTCACAGCGCCATGGCACAGCACTTTGAACTTCTGAGGACTTTGGTCAATGTAAACCCGGCCTAAGGTTTTCGTCACTTTTCCAATCATATTCAATCAAACATTCGACATATATATGTAAAGAATATTATTTATTTTTTTATTAGCAAAAACAAACTGAGTTTCTTCACGTAAATTCATTATAATTCGCCGTCCACCGAGAATTGTTCTAGAATTTTTGGAGCTTCTTACCTCAGAGTAAACAATGCACAATGTTTATTTTTGTATTCCAGGTGAATTTAAAATTTGTAACGTCTTTTGTCGGTTACAGATGACCATCCAAAACATCGATAAAACTTGGAAATCGATATATCGATAGTCGGGAGCACGACTCACGATTCATTTCGTCTCCTCTGCAATCGTCCGTTGACCAGCAGCTTGCAGTTGTGAAATACAAATTAATTAAGTAATTGTTCAATTGGATAAAATCAGGTAAATTTTCAAGGAATATCTCTTTACCATAAACAAAGCAGTCTTGCTGAAATATTTGTGAGAAACTCAGTTTATTTTTATGAAACAGGACTTAACATTGGCTTTCGTGTTGTCGGCCATATTGAATTTAATGTGTGCATGTATGTATGTGTTTATGGGAATGCAATTGTGATTTTTTTCTGTGTTTTTTGCAGCGCAATTTAAGGAAAAGATGCCAAAAGTTAAGAAGCAGTCTTCAATCCAAAATCAGGATGCCATATTCCGCAAGCCGTACCCGGTCAGTGATACAAATACTGCTGGAGGCGCCGGCATCAATTGGGGCAAGGCCAGGTCCAATGCGAACGCAAACACAAATACCTCCCTTCCCAATCCCAACAATAACTGTAAGGGCTTACTCAAGTCGTACATGAAGTTTCACAACTCATCAGTCGAGAACATCAAGAAGAGCCATTTGGAAATTGTGAAGAAGGCGCAACAAATAGACAAGTCCATTGCGCAGAAAAACCAAGAGTGTGAAAGTCTCAAAAAACAGTAAGTGTTCACGCATTCATACATACATACACAGTAGTGTTAGTGCCATCTCTCTCTGACTCACACTTAAATTGTAAAGCTGCTATCACACTTAGCTTGGAGAACAATGGCTGAGGCCACCATCAATGATTATAAAATGCATAGATTGGACAATTCCAGTGGCGTAGCATGTGGGGGTTAAATGTATATATAGGTATAATGGTTAAATCTCCCTCCCTAGCCGACATGGAATATATTTTTAAAATTTAAATGCAAAATACAATACTAAGAAAGAAGCATCTAAAAACAAATCAGTAAATTTGAACCTTTTAAGTAAAAGGCCCTCTTGTGGTCTAAGCCGCTAAATTTTACATGTTTTTTTAAAATTCGAGGAGAGAAATCGGGATGAGATTTTCTAATTCTGTTTTTTGTATTTGGTTGTACAATTCATTATAAAAAAACAAAATTAAAAATTTGTGAATGCGAGGGCTGTTCAAAAAGTTCTCGGGATTTAAAGTAGGATCTTCAAAAAGAAGATGTGTCGATGGTACCCACGTTTCCGGGAGTAACTATTATCAGAAAGCAAAACGGAAGATGGGAAGTTTGAAAGTATGAATGCCTTTATCGTCTGTTGAGAAAACGTGGGCACCATTAAGTTTTTTAGTTCATTATTAAAGTTTGAAGGAAATTGAAAATTTCTTGTTTTATCGAAAACATTGGTCGACAAAAACGGCTATTTCTTCTAAAGCATTTCGAATTTCGGAAAATCCTTTTGGGATAATATTTTTGAATATCTAAGCTAAAAAAAAAACGAGAGCGTAAGTTAAAGTCGATATACCCGTTACTCATGAAAAAACATGTTTAACAGTGTTCCTGCGTTCCTTAGGGTGAACATCCGAAAAGTATGCAACATTTTTTAACTCGGTTATTTATCACTTTTTTTCTCATAACTTAACCGCTCATCCAATCTCTATTGTTTCTTCGGCAAATCGATTCATTTTGCTAATTACTAACTATCTCTAGAAGGTACGAATCGTCTATCTTCAAACCTGTAAGAGATATAACGTTTTTTCTAAATTGCGGGGGCGGTAGTGGGCGTGGCCAAAATTTGTAACAAACTTGATCTGCGTGCAGATAAAAGAAGCATTTGTCATATACATGTCAAACCTCTATCTCTTACCATCTCCGAGATCTAGGTGTTCATACGGACGGACGGACAGACGGACATGTCTATATCGACTCGGCTGTTGATGCTGATCAAGAATATAGTTAGTTAGTTAGTAGTAGTATGGTATTTATTTATATAAATTGTGGCTTGGTTTTTAACCGTCAGCCATAACATTTGAGCTTTTTATACCCGTTACTCGTGGAGTAAAAAGGGTATACTAAAGTCATGCAAATGTATGTAACAGGCAGAAGGAATCATTTCCGACCATATAAAGTATATATATTATTGATCAGCATCAACAGCCAAGTCGATATAGCCATGTCCGTCTGTTCGTCCGTCCGTCCGTCTGTATGAACACCTAGATCTCAGAGATGGTAAGAGATAGAGGTTTGACATGTATGAGACAAATGCTTCTTATACTTGCAGGCAGATCAAGTTTATTCCGAATTTTGGCCACGCCCCCTCCCGCCCCCGCAATTCGGAAAAACGTTAACGTTAGTAATTAGCAAAACGAATAAACCTGCCGAAGAAACGATAAAGATCGGATGAGCGGTTCTCATGTTATGAGCAGAAATATGAAAAATATCCGAGTTATAAAAGTGTTGCATACTTTTCAGATGTTCACCCTAAGGAACGCAGGAACACTGTTAAACATGTTTTTTCATGAGTAACGGGTATATTGAAGTCGGTTAGAGCCGACTTTAACTTGCGCTCTCGTTTTACATTGTTTTAGTTAAATAACAAACAATAGTTTTAAACAAAGAACACAGTATTCGATTTTTGCATTGTCCAAGACAAGATAAAGGGAAGGATACATAATTCGATTTTGGAAAAGTTACAGATATTCATTTATAATTGCGGTCCTATATTTTAGAGCCTGTTGTAAAAAGGAGGATAGCGCTGTCCAGCTCTTGCCATATAGCCAGTTTATTACGTCTGCTTCCGATAGGAAACGGCTTCCCAGATGGGCACTTCGTATTTCCGTTCAAATTGGGCATACCCCAAGCAGATGCACGACGTCTTCCGTCGCGTGCAGATTACAGAGACTACAATCTGTGTTATCAGTGCTCAGTGTGGCCTGTAGTTGAGGCTGAGCATCTCACAGCGAGCCCTACAGATCAGAGAGATGGCGTGAGTGTCACACCGGTCATGAAAATAGTTCAATGTGTTCAGATTTAGCTCCAGTTTTTTGTAGGTGTTTCGTACCACACTTTGCCTGGCTTGGCTTAGAAATAAGTCTCTTTCCCTGCTTACAACTTTCTCCAACAACAATTGGTGAGATTTTTCCCATGATCCGATGCATAGAAGGTCAATGGGTACATCATGATCCTCAAATAAGGACAGCCAATTTTCAAAAACTTGGAACTTTTCTGCCAGCATCTTAGCAGTGACTATTTTGACCAATCTACAGTTTAGCATATCTATGACTTTCCGAATGTATGAGGGTGTTCAACAGCCCGCGTAAAAAAGCAATTGTGTAAATTTACGCGACGCAGCTATTGAGAGCCCCTAAAGGGTTTACCCTCGTAATTTTTGGCGTAAATCAGCTGTTTTTGACAAGCTGTGAGTTTTTCTGTTACTTGTGTGTGTCAAAGTTTAATTCGTATTTTTAAAGCATTGATTGTTGGTGTACAAATCAAGCTAAATGAAGAAATATGAATATTTATATAACAAATCTTGAGATACAACCATGATGCTGTCGATGAAATGATAGACGAAGTTATGGAGGTTCTTACTGCAGTTGCATGCGGGCGGCGAGGACCCAAGTTCTGTGTGCCCAAATGAGTCAACTGGCGAACCAATGTGCTACCATTTTTCAATGACCAATGGGTACGTGCGGCCCCATGCTTGTTGTCGAATGCATTTCGACCCCAAGTGGAACTTGAGTTACAGGGATCACTTTTCTGTTTGGTGTAGTTTAGAGAAGCTGCATCAATAAGGAAAACTACAACTATGTTTACAGTAGGTGATGACGGCTCTTTGGGTGTAGGTACAGACAGCTATTTTGAGGAAGATGTCTCAATTGATTTATTGGCCAAATGCAGTTAAACTGACAAAAAAATTAATTATTCTAGGTGTGACCGCATATTTTAAAAAAAAAAGATGCTGCTGATTTTTTAAACATACCCCAGGGCAGCAAAAAGCGCGTAATTTATTTCTCATGTGTTTTGTTGTTGTAGCGTAAACTTTTGGAGGTTACGCTTTGTGCTTTACGCTTTTACGCGGGCTGTTGAACACCCTATATGTGAAGTGGTTTTGCAAACAGTACAAGAATAAGGAGGGCATGCCAGTTTCTAGGTGGAGTGCATAGTTCGGTGTGGAGCGGGGTAGTTTAAGTATGCGTTTAATAAATAATCTCTGCAAACGCTCCACCTCCTCATATCGGCAGTGTCCCGAGATCTGAGATGCATAGCACATTACTGATCTAGCAGTAGCTTTAAACATTCTAAATTTGGTGCTCGGCAAAATGTGTCTTTTTCCAAAAAGGTTTTTCCACGTGCTATTTATTGCTTTTTTAGAGTCTTGCAGTTTTTCTTGTACGTGAGATTTGAAGCTAAAATTTCCTGTGATGGTCACGCCAAGATATTTAAAACTTTTTACCGTTTCCAGCTCCACGCCATTTAAGACCCATCTGTCGACCCATGCACTACGCCCTCTTCCATCTCTCACAATTAAGACAATTAACTTCTACGGTTGACGGTATCGAAGACTGCCTTGAAATCTATAAAACAGATATACAGCTTTCGTTTTGCAGAGAGGTAGGATTTGGCAATCGCAGTGAGCACAAATACGCTATCGACTGTTAAATATCCTCGTCGAAATCCGAAATGAAACTCGCTAAGGACATTATGTTCAGCTACCCAGTCCGTAAGTCGTCTTAGCAAAATTGAGGCAAACAACTTCATGGCTGCATTTATGCAGGATATACCCCTGTAGTTGGAAGCTGATGTAGGGTCTCCTTTCTTGTATATTGGAAAAATTATGCTTTCCCTAAAGCTATTTGGAGAGCTAACTCTTCGCAGGATCCGATTATAAGCCTGAGTCATCATGTCGATGCAGATTGGGGTGGCATTCTTAAAGAATTCGACAGGGATTCGGTCAAGTCCTGGGGCTTTGTTACATTTGGCCGTCTTAATGGTCACCCACACTTCCGAATATGAAATGCACGCATCGAGAACTTCCACTGTAGTGAACGGGAGCGCATATTCAAATTGGGCTGGAGGGTTACCGACAAATAATGTCATTTTGAAGTGTTCAGCGAGACTGGAAGCATCTGCTTGTATCTTATTTTCCGAAGTACTCCTGTTTAGCTTTCGTGCTAGTGCCCAAAACTCTTTGCTGCTGTTGACCCTGGCTATTTCAAATTCCAATTCCTCATAGTAGTGCTGCTGCTAGATTTGGCATAGGTTCTTAAATGCGTTATTTGCTTGATGATAGTGTCTGATGTGTTTTCCATCCTAGCTAGCTGAAGTAGATCAAACGAAAATTTACGGGCAGCATTGCAGTCCGCATCAAACCAGGGCTGCGAAAATGATATAGGAGGTGACATTTGCATGCAGGCGGCAGCTTTAGAAATGCTTCGAGTAATTTGGTCGATGTCAGGCTCTGCTTGATCCACAGAGGAGAGTAAACTGTTTAGCTTAGAGCAGCGTTGGCCCTCGGTTCCATCCCGGGGCCGAAAACATTTCCCTATTCACACGTACATTACCCGAACGCTTGCCGAAGCTGACATCGAGAGAGCAAGAAAGCGTCAGTTGCTCGACAGAGTTCGAAGCGAATAGGTCGAAGCAAATTCACGGAGGTTTGTTTTTGCACACTAATACACTCTCACTTTTTGGCCATCGCTGGCTTAGAGGCATAAGCACCTGCCAATTTTTCGCGCCATTTAAGCTTAGGTAGAAGATGACTCTTTTTTCCGTGCGAGAACAGCTCACCTCTCGACTCAATACATACTTCTATTGGCATATGGGAAGAAAATATTTCGCCTTTCATGCCATTTGCCACGCACCATGCAATAGTCGATTACTGAGCTTGACTGGGGTCTAAGAAAGGTAAGATGTCCTTCAGCATCACCCTTTGTTCTACCATTTAGCGTTAGAAGATCCATAGTCTCGCACATTTCAATCATTTTTATGCCTCTATTATTTAGAGTCTTGTCTTTTGAATTTCTGGGTGTGCACGCATAACCCTTAGCCGTATCAACACCTTCTGAGAATCCTTGCAGAGTCCCGATTCGCGCGTTTAAATCTCCCGTGACTAGGATGTTTTCATTTCCGATTTCCATGCAGAGGTCATTTAGTTCTTCGAAATCTGCATTCCAATTGTTGCAATTAAGATAGACCGGTATAATGTGAAAGGCATCGATGGATATTTCGCATCTTAATACTGTTGAGGATCCTATATTAGTGTAGTTCATACGGTAGACGTTGGCAGTGATTTTCTTTATACCATAAAGGCGGGCACCACTAGCACGACCACTATTTGCCGAACGTCGAGCTGGAGTCCAATGGATGTTAAAATCAGCAAAGTAATTTTCGTAATCGGAAAAGTTTTGGTCAACAAAGGTTTCAAAAAGTAGGACAACATCGAACGAATTAATGAAATCAAAAAATTTTTTGTTTATCAGTTTACTGCGGGGTCCAGCTATATAGTATGATAAGATCTTAAAACTATATTTTATACGGTTGACGGTTTTTACAAGTTTTTTGGCCTCGATGCTTGAAGTGACTCATAGTTGATCATTTCTTCGTTCAAGCCGGGGAATTTTGCCTTTAAAATGGGGAATCCTTTCTCCTTGTTGGACATTAGCTCCTTATTTATATTGAAAAAGATCCAGTCATTTCCAATTTTCATCGAGTCATTTTTAATGAGGACTTTCTCGTCCGCTTTCATACCTTTTAGCTTTAACTTCAATTGAAAAAGGGCTGCTTTGTTTAGTTGTCGTTGCTCACATAGATCCTTTTCAACGTAAATGTTTGTGCCCACTAGGTTTCTTGCATTTTTAAAAATCTGGTGTGCTGCTTCTACAGATTCCATTTCGGCAATCAGCTGTCTTCCAGCGGCTCGTTCTGAAAGAGTTCTTACATTTCGAATAGCTGGAGCGTTAATTTTCAGCTTATTTGTGCATAGCTCGTGCACGGATTCACGGGGATCCTTATTTTTCGGCATGTTTCTGAAAATAACATTATTTTGTTTTGATAGGCTTAACAGCCTTTGGATGTTGGCTTGATCTTTTTGATGTTCCTCTTTTATTTTTCCCAGTTCCTGCTTTAGCATTTGGTTCTCAGCTTTGATGTCTTCCATTTGATCAGTTACTTGGCTCAGCTTTTCATTCACGCCTTTGATGTCATCTTTGGACCCGACATTTTTCATTTTTTCATCAAGTGATGAGTCTATTGTGAGTTTCATAGCCCTAATGATTTCCTCCATTGAAAAACTTGGCTTGCTTACATTGTTGCTGCTACAAGAAGGGGTTAGGGGCTGCTCCAGTACGCTCAGGAGCCATAGTGGACCAGAATTTAAAAATAATTTGACGTACATCTGCTTTTTTATTTTTAAATGTATTTTAAACTCAACGGCCTTACAAGTAGTCGTTACGGGAATCGGGTACTAGTCGGTTATCGGTATCGATTTACAAACCTACCGGCTTCGTGCATGTGTCAGGGAGTCAGCTGATCCTCAAAGTTTTCTCCAGAAAGGGTAAGGCACATTTGAGTGTTTTTCCGATTTCCTTGCTTTCTCCTTTCTTCGCGCAAAACCCCACAAATTGGCAAATAAATAATTGTCATTTAAACGTGACGGCGACGTTGTTGCTCCTGTCCAGCATCACCAAAAATGCAGTGTAGCGGATCCACGGGTCGGAAATGATTCCTTCTGTCTGTTACATACATTTGCACGACTTTAGTATACCCTTTTTACTCTACGAGTAACGGGTATAAAAACAAAAAAAAATTCTAGACCAGAAGAGGGCCTTAACAACAATTTTGAAAAAATGT
Organism: Lordiphosa clarofinis; assembly: GCA_018904275.1. Lineage (NCBI taxonomy): Eukaryota > Metazoa > Arthropoda > Insecta > Diptera > Drosophilidae > Lordiphosa > Lordiphosa clarofinis. Next base: position 1,400,392 of record JAEIGQ010000062.1, on the reverse strand, counting down.
TATCGATGGACCGCGAATTATAAAAAATTATTGTACATTTAAGTCGAGGCGGTCATCTAAGGTTTCTCAATTTTTAAAATTTCTGGTTTTGTTCTACAAATATGTGAGATTTTTCGACAAATTTCAAATAAATAAGAAAACATAAACATTTTTGAGCGATTTAACCACAGAGCTTCAAGGCAATAGCAAAATACAAATGACGTGTTCAACATTTTTTGATTTGAAATTATGTTATACTTAAAGGTAAAATTTTACAATTTGCTCTACAAATCTTGCAAAATTTTTCAATGATTATAATAATTAATTAATTAATAATAATTAATAATTATTAATTGAGGGTTCTGCGAAATAAAGCCCCAATGAAATGAGGCCCCAAAAATAAAATAAAATAAGGCCCCAACATGCTATGTTTTATTTTTATAAGGAAATAAGACGCCAATTTTTAATGTGATTTTTTGGGTTCTTTTTTAATTTTTCTTATTTTTGCTAAATAATACAAAAATCACACGATTTTTTGTATCAAATTTAATTTATGTAATTCAAAAAATTGATTTTATTTTAGGGCTGCTAGCGAAAATTTGAAACAAAAAAATCGCCCGATTTTTGTATTAAGCCCCAAATTAATTTCAGTTTGAGTCATGGCATTTATATTGGCCTAAAGCTTTTTTACTTGTACAGCAATCGGACTTGCATCCCATTATCGTTTTCTACAAAATATAACCGTAATCGAAATCGGACGAGTTAGACGCCGCAACCCATTCGTTGACGAAATTTGTTGGAAAATTTTATGAATACAGTCTTTGTTTACGGGAACCGCTTGTGAAATGTGGATTTTAATTTATTTTCGAAATATTGCTCGTTTTTTGGAGCCATAATGTGGCAATTCGCCCTTCTCAGAGCCTTTCTATTTTTGTGTGTAGAATTGAGATTTGAAAGATAATCGCAATGGACTTGTTGGTCCACCTCAGAAACACTGCAACAAGAGTCAACCTCTTTGATATCTATTACTCAGTCTGCCCCGCGTTTTGAACATTTTTTAGACGGTAAAAGGCATTTGTGGTCAACCTAAAATTTCAGAACTTCGCTTAGCTGAATGAATGAAGACGCAGTTAGTTTATAAATTTTGCAATTCATGTTGACAAAAAAATGTTTGAAAATTATGCAGCAAATAAAGGGTGAAATTGAATATTTGTGTAGTAATTATGAAATTTCAAATCAATTAAACGTTATACAAGGCACTTTGACCTAGAAATGATAGTGCAGTTTCTTTTGGTAACTAAAAAATTGTAGTAGTATCACAAAAAAATTATGATAGTACAGGCTTTTTTTTCGCCTTTAAAATTTACACACCACAAATAATTTTTAAATTTTTTTTGGCAATTTTTGAAAAATGCATGTTAAAGAGCACAGCAAGGGCATGTTCGCTGATTCTATACTTGGAATGCTTCCTATATTCGTCTGTGTGTTTCTACGCAAACTAGTCTCTTAGTTTTAAAGCTATCGAGCTGAAACTTTGCACGGAGTCTTCTTTTTACTGCAAACCGACCGGATCGGATGACTATATCTTATAGCTGCCATAGGAACAATCGGTCGAAAAGAGGGTCTTTGTGAGAAAAACTTTTTTGTTTTTAATGTTAACGCGTTCCACTTCAGCGATTATTAAAATTATACGCTTCTATAATTTTGCAAGTTTTGGCCAAAATCAGATGACTTTATCTAATAGCTGCCATAGGAACTGTTGGTCGAAAAGTGGGTTTTATTTAAAAAAAAATTTTATTTTAATGCTGGCGTTCTTAAACTCTGATGTATTCAATGTATTAAAAACTTCGGCAAAGACGAAGTTAGCTTGGCCTTCTCATTTAGTATATAATATCCTTTTTGCCCCTTTTTAAATGACAGTTATTTAACAAAAGTACTAAGTTTAAATTTCTCAGTTCAACATTATAAGCTTTAAGTTAAAGGTAATAACTTACTTCAAACAAAAAAGTATAATGTTAGGTTTATTTAATTAGTTAAACATACATTCTTCAACGTACACAGCATTTGTCGTTACTTGCCTTTATGAAAATGTTTAGGCTCAGAAATGACACTCTTAATGACATATTAGATCTAATAAGCTTTCTAGTATTTTGAGTGTGATAGTCCAAGCGACTCCTGCGAGGATTCATTACTATAACATATTCAGAAAAAACACGGTCAACACTTACTTCAGTCGGTGGTACTGCTGCTTTGATAATTTATTAAGATCGGGGAAATAGTGTTGTGTGTTTTTTCCATCATTCCCGAAAGTATTCCTTATTATTTGTTGTTGGGTGTGTGGTGCACCGCGACCAATTTTGGTCTATTGTGCCCCCCTACTGAACTTACAACTCCCCTAGCAGCCCTTATTCCTGTACAAAAGCCAGGATTTTTGTGGGTTCTAAGTTACTGATATTGCTTGGGTGTAGAATGTGTTTCCCAAATCTGCTGAGACTGCGCTTTGCTAGGGATTCGCAGAGTGCTTGAACATGTGGCTCCGCAGTCTGCAGTGACCCGTGTGGAGCCCTGTCAGAATCCTGAGGGCATTCTTTCCTTGTTGGATTAACTTTTGGAACCTTTTGAGGTTGTGGTTCACTATTAATGCTTTAGCTTGTCTCATTCAGTGTTTAAAAAACTGCAATAAGTTTCATTTCATCAGCTTTTCTTCTGCTTCTTAGAAAAACAGAAGCCGAAGTGTAAGCAGCAGCAAAAAACGATTTCTGAGAAAAAGCGGCCAGCTGCAGAAGTCGTCGATTCATGATTTTGCGCGTCTGCTCTGCTGCTGCTTTCGGTCGGCGTCGAAAGTTCAAGCAGCTGCAAGTGTTCGTATTCTGAAATTCGGCGGCAGCGCAGTCGCGACTGATTTGATTTTCTGCTTTTGGTCTGCTGCTGCTTTCAGTCTGCTGCAACATCATTGACACATTGTTTAGCTATGGCCCAGAGTGAGGTTTGGAAGTACTTTGACATCGTAGTAGACGTGGGCTTCGCTATATGCAATATATGGGTCATTCTTTTTCAAATCGAACAGTCTCAAAACTCAATATTTTTTGTTTCAATAAACAAAAAAACCGAAACTAGATCTCGACACTCCCACCGAAACGTGATTTGCCGTTTTGCAAAAAAAATTTTGTTAAAATAAACTATTTCAAAAATCGTCAAAAACGAAAAAATGGAAAAAAGGGTTTTTAAAAACGGGATATCTCAGGTTTGGTTTGTCGGACAAGTCTCAAATTGATATTGGTGGAAAGAATTTTTCTGTATCTACTCAAATTATAATTTTATAGATTCTTAAATTATTTAATAATATTAAGTAATTGTTGCTAAAAATTGTTTATAATTTTTTCTCAGTATTAACCACCATGTTATAGCTTCTGAGGATATACAATTTATTGTACTAAATACAACTTAAAAAACGGTGTTTTTAAAGCTTCTGACCAAAAGCAGCAGCAGACCAAAAGCAGAAAATCAAATCAGTCGCGACTGCGCTGCCGCCGAATTTCAGAATACGAACACTTGCAGCTGCTTGAACTTTCGACGCCGACCGAAAGCAGCAGCAGAGCAGACGCGCAAAATCATGAATCGACGACTTCTGCAGCTGGCCGCTTTTTCTCAGAAATCGTTTTTTGATGCTGCTTACACTCCACAGTGGTTTTTTTTTGGCCTTTTTTTGGCATAAACCCCAAAAATTTTTTTTGTCAGATATCAAATATTAACTGGTTAGTTAATATTACTCATATTAGTTTAAAAAACAAACGCATTCAACCTTAGTGGCAGCACTGCTTTTTTGACGGCCGGTTGAAGTCAGCTGTTTGTGTGCCACGTGTTTTTTGTGAAACTAGCAGCAAATATTTGCCAACTTTGAGAGTGTCTGTTTAAAAAGTTAGAAGCAAAATAAAAAATGTAAAAATGCAAACCTTTAGTTAAGGTATGTTTTGTTAAGATTGGATAACTGGTTTGCCATTGTTGTGTGCTTTTGTCCAATTTTGCCGTGTGTTGTTTGTGTGTAATTTTAGGTTGACCCTAACAAGTTTAGCACTGTTTCTTGGATGATTAGTTGTGCATGGCACTGCGTGGCACAGAGTCTTAAACGCAAAGTAATTAACGAAAGAGTGTAGATTTAAAAGTAACTAACACTTCTTGCTACAACGTGCGACTTTTCGAGAAAATTGGCTTTATTGCAGCTGAATTCGTGTTTAAGTTGAAGATATTACTCGAGAGAGACAGAAAAAAATTTTGTTCGTTTGGTAGCGTCAAACACAAAAAAGTTTTTTAATTCGTAATTAGTGCCATATATTAAAGTACGAACCGAATTTCAGTTCAATAGCGTAAAATACAACAAAGTTGGAGCAAATCGGATGTATCAGTTATATGGCAGCTATATGAAATAATATGCCGAATCAAACCATATTTGGGAAGTCGCTTAAGAAGCTTAAAATACGTGCTCAAATCGAATTCTAGATCAATATCTTTAAAAACAACGAAGTTGGGGCATATCGGCCAGATCGGTTATATGGCAGCTATATCAAATAGTTGTCCAAACCAAACAAGATTTTGTAAAACGTATAAGGAGCTTAAAATACGCGTACAAACCGAATTTCAGCTCAATAGCGTAAAAAACAACATAGTTGGACCATATCGGCCAGATCGGTTATATGGCAGCTATATCAAATAGCGGTCTAGACCTAACAAGATTTTGTAAAACGTATTAGGAGCTTAAAATACGTGTACAAACCGAATTTCAGTTCAATAGCGTGAAACACAACAAAGCTTAAGCAAATCGGCCAAATCTGTTATATGGCAGCTATATCAAAAATTGGTCGAAATTGAGTAAAATTTTCCAAGTCGTCCTTGCGGCCCAAAATATGATTATAGTCCAAATTTGGGGTCAATAACGTCAAAACTAGAGTTTATGCCAAAAAAAAGGCAAAAAAAAAACCACTGTGCACTCCGGCTTCTGTTTTTCTAAGAAGCAGAAGCAGAAGCAAGGGTTCATTTTGATCAGTTGAAAAAATTCGAAGCTGTGAAAAGTAAAAAGGGTCAGGTTTGTTCTTTGTCTCTAAGACTAGCCTAGAGGTGAATTTATTGCTATTGAGCGTTTAAAGCGCTGCTTGGCTATCGGAGAGGATAGCTATTTCTCTATTATGGTAATTCTTCCCCATATTACGGTCTGCACAAGGGGAGATGGCACATACTTCAGCTTTAAATATGCTTGTGAATTCTCCCATTGGTTCAGATATTTTCGTTCCTGGTCTTGCTACCCCAAGTCCGGTTCCTTGGGGCGTTAGGGACCCGTCTGGATACCACATAATTGTGTGTGGTTTCATTTTATGAAGTATTTCTTGCTAAGCAATCTTTTTAAACCCGTTACTCCTAGACTAAAAAGTGTAAAAAAAAAAGGGGAAGTACATAATTAAATTGAACTTATCTAAGCCAATATAAGCAAACATTTAGTTTCTCGTTTAAACTTAATTTTCCTCGTTTTTCTTTGATAAAAATGCCTATAGATTACATTTACTTTTGTATCTAACATTCTTCTAATAAGAATGCATTAGAAACCAGAAGAAACTGTGTGATTGGAATTAACTGAAAGTTTTGCTTTGCATTGTAACATAATATACATCATGGAAATTATGGAAAAAATGTCACGTAACGCACGTTAGGTTTTACGGTATCACGCACAAATTGTTTACGGCTTTTGATAATAAACGACAAAGATTTTAAGCTAGAATCATCCATCACTCACCTCTCTTTTAGCTAAAAAAATTAAGAAAACACACTTTAATCTTCAAAGTTACTTGCGCTACGCATTCTTGCTACTAAGTTGACAGTCTTTTCTGGGGTTATATTTGCCCAATCAGTCGGTAGAATGATTGATTGAGAGAATCCTTTGATGTTATGTGATGTTCCCGAATGTATCTGTCCATTAGGTGACAAATATTTTTAATGGGATCATGTCTGATGATTGCCGAGGCGTTTTTAATTGCTTGCAATTCTAGATTAGCCATGCCTGACTGTTGAAAGAACGACTGCTGTCCATTTAAGCCAAATTTTTCAATAGTGAGTGGGTACCAAGTTTGGGCCTTAAAGGATCATATAGAGTCATGCTCCCATTTTCGCTAACGTAAAAATTTTCCGGTTTTATGAACAACTTTGGTTAAAAAACCGGTTTGAAATCGCAAAAGTCTTGCGAAAGGCCATATAAATAGATAACTCTCACAATTTCAAATAACTGTTGACCCTACAAACCGAGCTTCAAGTCAATCGGATGGAAAATAGTTGATTTGCATGTAGAATTTTCCGGTCATTTCACCCAGGGGGCGGATTTTTCGATATTAAAAAATTACCTATCAAATTATTTCGTTTTCTGTCCTTGCAAACCGAAATTCGATTGGCTTGGTTGTGGATAAAATAATAGTTTTTTTGCATGCAAAGTTTTCCATTAAATTTTCCAACATCGGAAAATTACATATTAATTTATATCTCCTAATTTCCTTTCAAACCGAGTTTCATGTCAATCGATTGACACCGATTGCAATCGGAAGAAAAATAGTTTCTTTCATGCTGAATTTTCCCATCATCAGAAAATCACATTTCACATTATTTCGTAATACATCCTTACAAACCGAGTTTGAAGCTAATCGGATAAAAAATAGTTTTTTTGCGCGGATTTTCCAAAATCGTGAAAGCCATGTCCGTCTGTTCCTATGCAATCTCCTTTGTTAGTTTTAAAGCTATCTTAACTTTGCATTTTTTTTTTGTAGAAATACGCTGCACATTTGTCGGAACCGGTCGGATCGGATGACTATAGCATATAGCTGCCATAGAAACGATCGGTTGAAAAACTAGTTTTAGTAAGATAAACTTTTTATACCCTTGGAGAGGGTATATTAAAATTGTCCGGATGTTTGTAACGCAGAGAAGAAAGCATCTCCGACCACATCAAGTGTATATATTCTTCATCAGCATGCTACTTGCGAACCGATGCTACAATGGGCTAAGTAGGGAGTTCAAGAGCAAAGACCTCAGCGAAGAACCAAATAGCCCTTAACAAGTCGCTTATCATCCCAGTCCTGCAATATGGCGCAGAAGCATGGACAATGACAGCAGCGGATGAAGCGGCGATTGGCGTTGTAATAACCCGCGTTTAGACACCAAAAATACTTATTTTATTTTTATATATTTATTTGCTGTTACTTTAGATGTGTACTGCTCGGCAAGGCATACTAAACAAGGTAGTCTAACTCGCTCTCTCAGAACTCCGAATATTTGTTTCAAAGAGAGCGAGAGCGAAAGAGTAATATATTTCAATACAAAGCCTACTAAGCTACTAAGTAAAACACAAAAAAATCGTCCGCGGAGATGCTTTGCCTACAACAGTTGCTTACTGACTGAAATTTAACAAGTTGTCAAGAGAGCTAGAGAGTGAGTGAGCCTACCTAGTTTAGTATGCCTTGCTGCTCGGTAACCCAGACTGAACTGCTCTCTCCCACATAAACACATCCGAATATTATAATTTGTTGAGTGACAGTCTTTTCACAGTACTCTCTCACATCCCTTCTTTATTTTCCAGAAGACTGGACTAAGACCTCTCCGCGATCTTCTTTAAATGGGCAACGTTTCTTGTCATCGTCTTTGTCCCATCTGACACCTCTACAATGTATCCTGTTCTTTGCAGCACTTGCAACTTGCAAGGGAAAACAGTGTTCTTGACTACGACCTTGTCTCCCACTTCAATCACATTCTCTTTTGCCCCTCGATTTTTATCGGCCAGAGTCTTCCCTTTTTGCTTCCGAATTAGGTCGTTGTATTTTTCTGCCGGTTCCATATATTCCCCCAGAACGTCTTGAATACTAGGAATCTTGTCTCTTATCACCCTATTGAACATTAACTCTGTGTCCGCTCCACCTCTCCGTTCGCCTGTGGCCAATTAGGTGGTGTAGTGAGTTGTTCGATTCCGCTTACCTTGCAAAACTGTCCAAATTCACTGCTCACAAATTTTCTGCCATTATCCGTCCTTATTTGTTTTGGGAAACCCGTTCGACTGAAAATTTCCTTCATTGCGTCGATTATCGTTGATGAAGTTATCGTGCGTAACAGCTTAAACTCCATGTACCTAGAGTAGTAGTCTATCAAAACTAAGACGTGTTCACTATTAGGAAGTGGTCCCAAAAGGTCTGTATCTATGGATATCCAAGGTCCTGTTGCAAACTTTGTTTTATCCATTGGAGCTGTTTTCTCTGCCTGTTAAAATAATTAAAAATCCCTGCGCGCTTTGACTGCTTTCTCTGCTTCACGGTCCATTAATGGCCACCACACCTTTGTCCTCAATCTCCGTTTCATTGCAGATTCGCCCAGATGACCCTCATGTGCCAGTTCCAAGACTTTGTTTCGTAATATTTTCGGAATTATAACACAGGCCAACAAAATGACCATCTTTGTGAGGTGCAGCCCCGTTGATTTAAAAATATGATAAGTTTATATTTACTGATTCCTAGACCGGTTTCGGTTTCGTTCCATCAGCTCTTGTTTTCAAGATATAGCGGAAAAACGAAAATCTTGCATTTTTGGCACTCTAGGATTTATGGAGGCCACACTAGGCATAAATGTCTGAGTTTATGAGCTATTTACGATAAAGGACATATCATTGCAAATTAAAAAAATCATAGGGACCATATAAGTCCAGTGGAAAGTGTCTAATTTGGCCTTTAAAGAGAGACATTTTTCGATTTATAGCATTTTTATCAAAACAAATCATGCCGTTTAAGGAAGCGCGTTAATTGGATTAATATTTTCGCCATCTGAGCATATAGCCAAACATATGATTTAATTTTGCGATTTTTATGGCATTTAAATAAGTTTATTTGGCAAAGATATGGCGTGTTTAAGACGAAAATACATATTTAAATTTATGGGAGGAAAACTAGATTGTTACTCTTATTCTGTATAGGAACTGTAAAAGGGCTACTTGGTTCGGCATAAATTGTTATAGATGATAAATTATGTTTGGAAACAAGTAGCCTTTTCACAGTTCCTATAAAAATTTGAGTTAAAAATCTAGTTTTCCTCCCATAAATTTAAATATGTAATTTCGTGTTTAAGAGGCTATAACTTTGCCAAATAAATTGATTTAATCGCCATAAAAATCACAAAATTAGATCATATGTTTGTCTAAAGGCTCAGACGGCGAAAAAATTAATTCAATAACTGCGCTAGCTTTAACGGGCTATACAAAATGCTAAAAATGCTATAAATCGAAATATGTCTGTCTTTAGAGGCCAAATTAAACACTTTCCGCTGGACTTATATAGCGGCTATGATTTTTAAAATTTGCATTGATATGTACTTTATCGCAATTAGTTCATAAATTCAGATAATTATGCCTAGTGTGGCCTCCATAAATCCTAGAGTGCCAAAAAGTCGACTTTTTGGTTTTTCCGCGATATCTTGGAAACAAGAGCTGATAGAACAAAACCAATGATACAGTTTTGTTCAGTGAAGTCTATATTAACATAATCTGTCAAAAATAGACCTGCACCAAAATCACTGTTGGGCTGTGTAATCCGAGTTCCTCGTAGCAAGATATTTCCGATAGGCGACATTTCGTAACGAAATGGATAAAAACTGTTTGAAGCTGGCGGATCCCAAGAGTCGTTATCAAGAAACTTGATAGCATCGCTTATTTCTTCGTCCGTGGCACTTTTTTCTGCGATCTCTGTGATAGATAATGAAACTGGAACTGTTGATTCGATTACTTGCAGAATCCTGTGTTCGCCTCCCTCTTCGAAACTTTTGGTAGTCGATAACGGACAGAGCCTAGACAGCGAATCAGCAATGTTGCTCTTGCCACTTTGGTATCTCACTTTGAACTTGTACGCCTGCAAACGGAGCAACCATCTCTCAATCCGAGCTGGTGGCTTCGATGTTGGTTTAAAAATAGCCTCTAGTGGCTTATGGTCCGTTACTAATTTGAAGTCTATCCCGACTAGGTAATAGTACAACTTTTCTACAGCCCATACCAATGCTAACCCTTCTTTCTCCGGTTGAGAATAGTTTCTTTCCACTTCAGAGAGACTCTTGCTCGCGAAAGATAAAATGTGAGGGTCATTTGTCAAGGTAAACTGAATCAATACAGCCCCAAGTCCTGGCATCTGCAATTAACGTTGTTCTTGCTTTAGGATCGAAGAATGAATGCTCTGTTATATGCGCTAGCTGTGATTTAAGATTCTCAAACGCTTCGTCTTTATTTGCACCCCATATGAATTTTGCGTCTTTCTTTATTAGTTTCCTCAGAGAATCTGTCCGATCAGCTAAACCAGGTATACATTTTCCCACATAAGTGATCAGTCCAAGATAACTTCTGGTCTCCTCTTTACTCTGTGGCCTGCAAAAAGAAATTATTATCTTTACCTTTTCCGGATCTATATGAAAATTTCAATTCCTTTGCTTTCCATAAACATTTTTCATCATTAAGTTGTACGTCGTTTTTAGTTAATTTTTGGCGTACTGCCTTGACCGCCTCATCATGTTCTTTTTCTGTCTTGCCGAAGACAATAACATCATCATTCATCGTATTGGTACACGATGCTAACATCTCCTTCAGCTTGCGTTGAAAATTTCTGGTGCTGAACAAACTCCAAACATTAACCTTTTATATCGAAATAACCCTCTTGTCGTGATAAAAGTCGTTATCTCCCTACTGGCTTCGTGTAATTCCAGCTGATGATAAGCATCTTTGAGGTCCAGTCGGGAAAAACAGGCCCCTCTTAGACGTGGCATAAAATTTTCAAATGTGGGCAAAGGGTAATTTTCTCTCAGAATTGCCTTATTCGCTTGGCGCATGTCAATGCATAACCGAATGCCCCCACTCTCCTTAAAAGCTACCACCATAGGAGAAATCTACGGACTATGCACTAATACTGGTTCTATAATGTCTTGGTTGAGGAGCTTTTCAATCTGTTCTTGAACCTTCTGTTCCGTTGGTATCGATAACCAACTTTACTGAAACATCTTTCCACTTCGGGAATGGCCTTGCGACCTCTATCATATTTATTACCAGCCCTAATTGTAGGACCTTGATTTTAATAGCCTTCTCACGTCCCAATAACGACTGTTTTCCACCCTGGATTACAAAAAATCTCGCTACCCGCTCCCGCAGCTTACCAACCAATATGGGTGCTTCGAATACCGTTATTACCTTTAGCGGTTCATCAGATGCATAAGCTCTAAATTGACTTCGAGCTTCTGAGCGCTCATTAAACAAAGTAGCCTTCCTTCTCTTTAGCTTTTGCCAGTCAGATTCTCTAACCATATTAAAACGGCAGCCTGAGTCGATTATGAAGGATACTGTTGCACCACCAATCAGACATTCTATAAATTCTTCCAATCGTGGCCTGGACCCTGATCCGAATCTTTTCCTTCATCGTCCACTAGTCGTACGTTGCTTTTGTGGCGTTTTATTCTTTCGTCCCGATTTTGTGACCATTGTCGCTTCTGTGGTGCTCTGCACATGCGGATGTAATGACCCGTGCGCCCGCAGCCCCGGCAGAACGAATGTCTCGCTGGGCACACATCACTGTTGGGAAAATGGCCTACCCTATCACAACGGATGCATTTAGAGTTCATTCCGTTGCGTCGATTGTCTCCGAATTTTACATAACTTATCATATCTTCCTTCGCTTTAGATGTCATTGCTTCGGTTTGACTGCCTATTTGTTCATGTGTTTGGCAAAGGGCATAGCAGAATAAGCATACAAAAACTGCCCCCACTTCGATCAGCACCAAATTTAAATATGTTGTTACCATCAATGAGAAACTCACTCTCCTAAATTTGTAGTCATCTAAACGCTATTGGAGTAGAGTTATAAGTGCGGAAAGGTAAAACATAAAACTCGTTTATCTTAAGAACCGATTAACCGATTTGAATGGGTTAAAAATATGTTATAAGTGTCCACCACAGAATTCAGAAAATTATTTTTGCACATTTTTATTACCAATTCTTAGGCAAAAAATATATTATTAAAATTTTCAAATAATTTTTTCGAGGTGTAAATCGATTTCAACTCTAATAGTTTTTTGCTGGTTTTTTCAGTAAGAAATCCTTAACAATGTAAAATTTTTGCACGGTCATCGGGAATCATCTTCATAGTGAATGCCAATAAAACATGTGAACAGTTTTACAAATATATTTTATAATACTGAGCACACTGTAGCTACTCACACAGAATTGACAGAAAATTTCCCCTTTTTCCCCTTTTTAAGTTGATTTACAGTGTGCCTAATATGTATTAAATATTAATGAAAAATACTAATTTAACGTTTAATTGTATTTCACCATGAGGTACACTTGGGATGTGTTTGCAAAAATTATATGTTGTTAGGGACCTCTTGATGAAAAAAACAGAAAAAAACTGTCGGTGTCGCAAAAGGCTAACACCGTAAAATAATTATTTGAAAATTTCAATAATTTTTTTTGGGCCAAAGAATTATTGCCAATGTGCAAAAATTCTTTTTTGAATTGTGCTGTGGACACTTACAACATATATTAAACCCATCCAAATCGGTTAAGCGATTCTTAAGATAAACGACTTTTTTGATTTATCTTTCCGCACTTATAACTCTACTCCAATAGCGATTAGAAGACTACAAATTTAGGAGAGTGAGTTTCTCATTGATGGTAACAACATATTTAAATTTGGTTCTGATCGGAGTGGGGGCAGTTTTTGTATGCTTATTCTGCTATGCCCTTTCAATGACTTCATTTAAGGAGTATTCCTTCTCCAACAATTTCTTCTTCTGCATGGATGATGCCCAGGGATCGATAATTTTGTCTTTAATCGCGTTATCTTCGACTTCTGCTGTCGTTGAGCCAAAGTTGCACTTTTTTACTTGTCACCGAAGTCGAAGGAGAAATGGACGAAATGGTTCGCCGTCACTTGGGATAATATTTCGAAACAAATGTCTCTCGAACGTCGAATTCTGTTTCGGAGAGAAATAATCCGTCAGTTTCTTGACTAGAACGGCGAATACATCGTTATTTAGCTCCTCATCATACTCCTTCAATGCTCCTGGCAGTGAGAATGCAACTGCCTGGAGTTGCATGCCGCCTAGATGAAGTAGCTTGCTTTTTTTTTTCTTTACATCCGAGATATCCTCTGCCTCTAAATAAATTTTAAAAGCACGCAGCCACTTTTCCCACTCGTGACGAACTGATGATTTTTCTATTTCGTCGCATAGAAATGGTTTGATTGTATCTCCCTTGACTGCCCACCTGTAAAGACAAGAAAGAAAAAACAAAAACAAAAACTTTTTCTTTACTTTTAATAGTCCAACCGAAATGTTATTGCTTTGGTCTTCAAGACTAAACCTTAGTGTATCGTGTGTTGACCCTCCACTGTCTGGCCTAGTTATTACATGTACGGTGTAAATAACCTTCCATGACAGGGTTCTAGTCCTGTAGCCGACCTCCGCAAGGCACAGATCTTGGTGCACGTTAACTACCCTATGCGAGGCCAGGTCTTATCTATGCCGTTCGCCCAATTCTAGCATAGATAGTTTGTTGATAACGTCACCTCACCGTCCATTGTGAGGTCCAGCTCTCATCGTTAAACACGTGGTAACAGTGCAGTCAGCCAACCTCTACAACGTACAGATCTTGGTGCACGTTAACTACCCTAAGCGAGGCCAGGTCTTATCTATGCCGTTCGCCCTATTCTAGCATATATAGTTTCTTGATAACGTCACCTCACCGTCCATTGCGAGGTCCAGCTCTCGTCGTAAAACACATGGTAAGAGTGCAGTCAGTCTACCTTCACAAGGTACAGATCTTGGTGCACGTCAACTACCCTATGCGAGGCCAGGTCTTATCTATGCCGTTCGCCCTATTCTAGCATAGATAGTTTCTTGATAACGTCACCTCACCGTCCTTTGTGAGGCCCAGCTCTCTTCTGCTCCATGTGCCGCTGTCATCACAGCTCTACTCACCAACCAGGATGTCCGACTCAAAGTCTAAAATTCTTCAGCTATTTATACCCGTTACTCGTAGAGTAAAAAGGGTATGCTAAAGTCGTGCAAATGTATCCGACCATATATAGTATATATATTCTTGATCAGTGTCAACAGCCGAGTCGATATAGACATGTCCGTCTGACCGTCTGTACGTCCTTCCATCCGTCTGTTTGAACACCTAGATCTCAGAGATGGTAAGAGATACAGGTTTGACATGTATGGGACAAATGCTTCTTTTATCTGCACGCAGATCAAGTTTGTTTCAAATTTTGGCCACGCCCCCTCCCGCCACCGCAATTTGGAAAAAACGTTATATCTCATACAGTTTTGAAGAGATAGTTAGTAATTAGCAAAATAAATCGATTTGCCAAAGAAATGATAAAGATCGGATGAACGGTTCTCAAGTTATGAGCAAAAAAGTGAACCAAGCCCCCCGCTAACCTCTCTCCCACACTAAAAATAAATGTTGCATACTTTTTGGATGGTCACCCTAAGGAACGCAGGAACACTGTTAAACCTGTTTTTTCATGAGTAACGGGTATATCGAAGTCGGTTAGAGCCGACTTTAACTTTCGCTCTCGTTTTTTTTTATTTATAATAATTTTTCCCGATTTTCTCCTATGTTTAATATTAAATGTTTTTAAGCTGATCTGCGAAGTTTTGTCGAAGTCGCTAACCGTTGAGACAAGCGATTTCAAGTATATAAAAACTTCGGCACGGACGAAGTTAGCCTTGGCTTTCTCGTTTTTTTTTTTTAACAAAAAATTCTTCGGAGGATTTATGGACCTTTTAAAGTCGGCGATGATTTCCGCATTCGAAAAAACGACGAACTGTATGAGCTCTATGGGGACACCAAGTCTGGTCAAGCGCATAAAGCAGCAGCGGCTGCGCTGGCTAGGACATGTCGCCACAATGAAGGAAGAAGCTCCAGCAAAAAAAGCGTATAAATCGAAGGCGGATGACTACGTCTTCACAAAGGTGGGCTGACTTCGCAAACGTTAACCAATCATACGTTTTGTTCGATTTCTATTCAGAATGCATGATTGTCAAATTTTCTAATCCCAATCGGCAATCACTGTATTCAGCAGGTAAAATCGGCAATCATTAATCACAAATCGTAAATCGGAATTATCTGCTGAATACGCCCAATATCTTCTTTTTTCATTCAGATAAGGTATGTACTAAATAAAAATGATATCTTTGAGACCCGTCTTTTTATATGTAGCAAAAAAAATTGTAGTAGAAGTAAGATGTTCTAGCAAATATGGTTTTTAAGCCAATACTGACATCTTTAACCTATAACTAACGTTGTTCAATCATGTTCAAGATAATTTTAGCATTTATGAAAAGTGTAGGTTCTGGTGGTGTAAAAATACCAAAAATGATTACCAACTACTACCAACTGTTTTGTCAGTTGGACTTTTTAGGTGAAATGTCGGTCATACATACAAGATATGGAAAGAAATGCATAAGCTGCATTAAGCTTCAGGAATTAAACACATACAACACTACAGAGCTTAGTAAATATATACTGTAGGCCGGAGAAGCACACTCGCACGTTTTTGAAAATAATAATTATATTAGCCAAATATTTTCAATTAAGCCAACAATTTTTAACTAATTTACGATTACCCATGTATTTCATTGTACCAAGTTAGAGTTAGAGTGAGTGTCCAACCCTGATGCAAAAAGTTCGCGGCAGAAAAAAGGCTCCGATAATTTCATATAAATTTCGCAAAAGACTTGCTCCTAAACGCGCCTACAAGTGTGGTACATCTGCGGCACCATCAGCTGAGCATTGGCAAGTGGAGGCAAGGTTCAAGACGGTGTATTAGTGTATCGGACTGAGAAGTGCACAACCAAAACAAAGGCGAAGCAGCTGAGACGCCGGTGGACAACTTCAAGCTGGACTTTGACCCCTATAGCTTTGCCAAAATATTGCTGCACCAGCTGCAATTAAACTTTTTCAAAGCTACATAACTGCTAAAAGCTATCGAAAGAGGGCGTCAGCGAGGAGTCGGAGTACAGGAAATACGAAATTTGCTGCATACTTTTCGTCGTCTTCAATTCAATCACAATGACTTCTTTGAATCGCACACCTCCAGGCATGGGAAGGACGGTTGAGTCAACTCCAAAGCGGGGCAGAGGACTATCACCACAGGAACCTAGTTCAGCTGACGTTAAGCTGCAATTCGAGAAAGCAACTCCAATTTCAACACCCGGATGGCTGTAATGGAGGCTAACATCGCTACAAAGGAGGACATTCTAGACCTGAAAAGACAACTTAGCCAACAAGTTGAGGCGGTACAAGCTCCATAGTCCATCTAAAAATTGCCGAAAGGAAAAAAGTATATTGCTTCTTCGTGGATTTCAAAGCAGCATTTGACCGAGTTCATAGACAATTATTGCTTTACAAATTACAAACTATGGGCATATCAACCAAAATTGCGAACTTTCTCGAAAAACATATATAAAAATACAGAAAGCATTGTGTGGACTAAGACTGAAATTTCAGAGGAGTTCCAAACTTATAGTGGCGTAAAGCAAGGCTGTCTACTCTCCCCTCTGCTTTTTACGTTGTACTTTAATGATCTTCATGATGGAAGGCGGACTCTATATCGGGGATGTTAACATAAGATTATTGCTCTACGCCGATGACATTGTCATTTTTTCTGACGATATACATGTTCTGCAGAAAATGATTACACGTTTGGAGAAATATTGCGATTTATGGGGAATGGAAGTAAACATGTCCAAATCAGAGATAATGGTTTTTAGAAATGGGGGCAGATTGGCTGCTTCAGAACAATGGTTTTACAAATCCAACCTTATAAAAATCTCTTCGGAGTATAAATATCTAGGCGTAATCCTAACACCACTAATGCCATTTGGACCACATATAAAAAACAGAAATTTAGAAGCAAAGGGAGCGATCAATTCAATTTGGAATACATTCTATGATAAGCCGAATATAAACTTGAGTAGCAAGTGGAACCTTTTCCAATCCACTGCGAGGGCAATGCAAATGTATGCAGCGCAAGTATGGGGATATGCATGGTTCAACGAAACTAATATGTTGCAAAGATTTTTCATCAAACGGATTCTACGATTACCAGACTGCGCACCAAATTACACACTATGCCTAGAAACTGGCGTTGAAGAGGCATATTTATATGGTCTCAATCTGCACCTCAAATATATTCAGCGAGTCATGTTTGACTATGACGCAAGTAGATTGCCACATATCCTTACAAAGCAAATAATTAGAAAAAATGTATTTTGGCATGAGGATATAAAGAAAATATAGCGAAATATAGGTGGTGCAATATGAGCATAAGGCTGTTAATGAAACTGAAAGAAAATGATCGTGGTGGCCATATAAATAGTGCAGTATCCAGTGAAAATCGAATATACAAACATCTTGATTACACTAGAGGCGTTACTTAATGTGATGATAAATATCAGAGGAAAATGATTAGTTAGATTTTTAAGGCTCGCGCTGACCTCCTATGGCTTAATGGAAGTACACATCAAACTGGAGATAAAACATGTTCCTTGTGCAATTTAAAAGAAATTGAAAACATATGTCACTTTTTGGGAAGATGTCCTGTGCTCAAAGAATTTAGATTATTGTATTTTAGAAAACCAACACTAAGTGAGGCAGAAATAATATCAGTATTAAATGTGTGTGAATGTGTCAATGCGTGTAATGACGATCTGACACTGGGATGTAAAAAACGGACTAGGGCTGAACCCAACAAAGTCGAAGTGCTCAGTAGTTTGCAAAATAGATATTGACCTACCAGTTTACCAAAATTGTTTATTGACAATACTTCTGCAGACTATATAGAACGGGCTGCTAACCTAGGTTTCCCTTTTAACAAAACTCTTTCCTGGACTGATCACATTAATAATGCCATTGGCAAAACCTATAGCAAGTTAAGGCAATTATTTATTATTACAATTAATTATTTATGGGGTCGAGGCTTTTTGTAACTGTGATTCGGTTAGCCGTCACAAACTTCAGGTTGTATTTAACAACATTGCCAGATACATCTTTAACATAAAACGGCATGAACACATATCCCACTATTGGCTAAAAATATTTGATTTGCCCCTAAACTCATGGATGAACTACAGAACTCTGATATTTTTACACAAGATCATTAATAATAAGGAACCCTCGTACCTTTTCGAAAAACTCACTTTTAGCGCATCGGTCAGAACTAACAATTTACTAAGCATTAGATTTAGGCTCTCTTCTCTGAAAAACACTTTTTTACACACAGTATTCGTTTTTGAAATCAATTACCTAGTCACGTAAAATCTATTAGGCCCACTTTCTTCATGTCCGGTTAGTCAAACTTATAGGAAGGTTAGGCGAATTTGAGTGTCTCATGCTGTCTTTGGCGAAAACCAGCCGGCAACTTTAACCGCAGCCTCATGATGGGGTCAAATTTGAACCGGTCGGCAAGTTTCGATAAAACTATCGATACTTTTACTCGATAGACAACAGCTGTGTCGAACACTTGATTTATTTACTTTGCTAATTGCCAAACCAAAATGTTTATAAATAAACGAATGTGCATCCACGAAATAAAATTGGGAGGCAGGCAGTGAGACAGAAAGAGACATGCGGCGATCTGGAATAGAAAGTCCAGCAGAATGGCAGACGCCGCAATGGGCTGCAGCAATAGAATTAAGAAAACCAAAACAAACAGCTGATTCGTTGACAGTGTTTGGTCACACTATGGCTGCGATTGCAATCTATCGATCTCGGGCGAACCTGCCGGTAAGTCTCGTTGCGAAAACCAAATGACTTACCGGCAAATTATTCCGCCCGGCAAATTTGACCGGCCGGTACCTAACCGCAACTTTTGAGAAATGGCCCTTCTAAATATTTAAATAAAAAAATTTAAGTTAATAGGTAGGTAGGTAGGTAGGTTTTATTAAACATAAAGCTTACAAAGTTAATTTTTTTATAAATAGTGAAGTTAATTTATATGAGTGTGGCATGGCTGTAGCCGTCAGCCAAAATGTTGCTTTTAAGAAATATTATTTTTATATTATTATTATTAAAAAGTGCGTAGAATTTTATGTGTTTATCCTTTGTTCCGTTTAGAAATATTCTGATAAAATTTGGCCTCTATATTTGAGAGCATGGCAAATAAAGTTCGCGAGTTTCTTCCAGTCTTTTCCATTTAACCATTCGTTGGCTTCTTCAACATTTAGGAAGCGTTGCTTGAGGTGCAGATTTCTAATTTCGCAGAGGATTGGGCACATGGCACTGAAGTGTAGCACATCTTCGACAGCTCCCAGGTTGCATAAGGTGCACTGCGTGTTTGACGTTCCCATGTGGTGCTTATTGTTGAGAGGTAACATTTCCGAGCGAGCGCGACATATTAAGCTGATATGGTGCAGTGTATTTTCATCGCTAAAATAGTTTTTATCTCCAAGGTTTAAGTTTAGTTTTCTATAGCTCGTTCGGGAAGTGCTTTGCACCGCCAGAGATATATACGAAGTCCTCATTGAGTCGTACATTTTTTGGATGATCTCTGCATGCGAGTTTTTCCATGTGGTGTTGTCTGAGAGGTTGATGGAAACATCTAGCTCACTGCCTATTCTTTCCCACTCTTGGAAAAACTGGAGCCTGTTCTCAATGAGATATCTTGTTACAATTTTTGGAAGTCGACTGTCTGGCATGCTCATCACCCTTTGAAAGTAGTTGAAGTGCAGTCGCAGTGTGTCCAAATACAACGGGCCTAGTCCTGTTTCGATGTGCAGTGCATAGTTTGGCGTACTTCTAGGTAGTCTAAAAACCTTTTTTAGAAAAAAGCGCTGTAGTTTTTCCACATCGTCAAAAGAAATATAGCCCCATATTTGAGCGGCGTAAAACATAATGGCTTTGGACGTTGCTGTGAAGTATTTATACTTAACACTATGCGCCACTTCTTGTTTACCAAGCAGTGACTTCCAGCAGGAGTTGATTGCCTTTACTGATTCGCTCAGCTTATCTCGCATGTGTCTCTTAAGCTGCATGTTCTGCTCAATTACCACTCCAAGGTACTTATAGTGAGAAACTTTCTCCAGTACTTCCCCGTTCAGATGCCAGTTTTCGGTTGCTGCCGTTCTCCCTCTGCCATCGCGAATCGTCATTACTTTTGTTTTAGAGACGTTGATACTCAGGCTCCACTTTTGACAGTAGCTGTGCAACGAGTTTAGCATATTTTGAAGGCCTTTGGGTGATTCTGACATAATGACCATATCGTCAGCGTACATAAGGGCCTTAATTGTCTGACCTGCAAATTTGATTCCTCCAGGAAGAAAAGGGACTATATCGTCTATATACAAAGAGAACAGTAGTGGACTAAGCAAGCAGCCCTGCTTGACGCCTGTATTGTTTTCAAACCATTCTGATAAAAGTTTACCATCCCAGACTGCACTCATGTTCTCGGAGTACAGCTTTTGTATTATTTTGCAGACTTTTGACGATACTCCTAGTCCATTTAATTTGTAAATTAGGCTGTGCCTGTTGATAGTGTCGAAAGCTGCCTTGAAATCGATAAAACATAGGTACAACTTCTTTTTTTCCTTCAGATAAGACTTGCAGATGGTCGTTAAAATGAATATACTATCCACTGTACTATATCCTGCTCTGAATCCCGATTGGTACTCACTTAATAATCTGTTTTCCGAAACCCAACATGAGAGACGATTAAGTAGAATAGAGCTGAACACCTTGACCATAACATTAAGGCATGAAATGCCCCTATAATTTGCAGCTATGGTAGAGTCTCCTTTTTTAAATATGGGGTATATTATATTTTTCCTGAAGCTTTGTGGTACAATAGCCGTTTCAAAAATTTTATTAAGCTCAGTGGTGAGAGCGTAAAGATAGTCCTCCGTGGCGCATTTAAGAAATTCGGCAGGCACTCGATCTTCTCCTGGTGCTTTGTTTGATTTAAGGCCTGAGATTGCCCGTGCAACTTCGCTTAAGGATATCAGCGCATCCAGTTTTTCATTGTGAATAATGGTCACAGAATTGGGAAAGGGGTTGCCAACGCTAGGATTGTTTAATAGGGAGCCAAAATGTGCAGCTAAATCCATTGCAGAGGCATTAATGTGAGTTTTTGCTGACGCTCCATTTATTTTTTTCACTGTAGCCCAGAATCTTTTGCTGTCAGTGATTGTGGCCAATTCCTGTCCTAACCTGCAGTAGTAATTATTTCTTTTTTCGTTGCATAATTTCTTAAAGATTTTATTCGAATTTATATAGTCCACTCTCGATATGCCGCAATTTGAGGTTCTGGCCAATTGGAGTTTTTGAAAAGATTGCTTTCGAGCTTTTTCGCACTGTACATCGAACCATGGTTGTATAAAAGAAACTGTGCGTGGTTTTTGCATACAGTTCGCAGCATTTTTTATGGCTTCCGTTAGAAGTGGTATTCCATCTGTTTCCTCTGCTATGTTTTCTTCTAGGTTCCATATCTCCACTCGCAATCTGGAGATGTAGCAATCTTTGAGACTCTCAATCCAGCGAAGTTTTGGTAGCAGTTCGTTATTAATATTTCTTTCGGTTTGCATGTTGCCGAGATTTGCTGAGATTGAGAGCGGCAAGTGGTCCGAGAAAATTTGAGCTTGAACCGACATATCTGTAGTATAGATGTGCCAGACACCACTAACTAAGCAATAGTCTATTGTTGAGTTTCCTTGACCACTAATAAAAGTATAGTTTCCTGATGCGTCGCCTTGCGTTCTACCATTTAGTACAGTGTGGTTGAGTGTTTCCATCATCTCTAAAAGTTTTATACCTTTCCTATCTTTAGTGACATCAAGTGCATTACGAGATGTGTTTAAAAAGTTGCTGTCTGTGAAAGATAGTTCCGAAGTTCCTTGTTCCGTTCCAATTCTTGCGTTTAAGTCTCCTAAAATCATGGAATTTTCGAAGTTTACCTCCATCATGAAGTCGTACAGCTGTTCAAAGTCCTCGTTCCACCTGTTGCAGTTGATATACACCGGAATAATATATAATCGATCTTGTTGGGTATTTACTTCGATGATAGTTCTGGTTTGGACGTGTTGAAACGAACAGATATTTCTGCGCACCAGCTCATTTTTTATTGCGTAAAGGGATCCACCACTGGCTCTTCCATGGGATGATATTCTGGTTGCTGGGATCCAATGCAGGGTGTATCCACGGAAGTAGTGATCAAAACTTTCTAAATTGTTTTCGACAAATGTTTCATATAACAATATAATTTCAAAATTGCTAGTATACTTAAAAAATTGGTTATTTAATAATTTGCTTTTTAGGCCGGACACATTATAGGACAGTATTTGGATATTATTACTTATATTTATACTATGGCTGACGGCATTAACATTAAAACTGCGAGTTTCCCTGTGGGGCAATTGTAGTAGAGGAGTTTGTGATTTGCTCCAGTGCTACTTTTCCGTCTTGACCTTCGCATAGGAAGTTTCCTTGGACATCATAGTAAAATCTCTTATTGTTTACATGAAGTGTATCCCCTCGAATTGTTGCCCTAATGCTTTCATGTTTCGGAAGATCGTTTTTGATTTTTACTAGACAGCGGATTCTGTCTCTGGTTGCTTGAGGGTAGTCCCTGTGGGCAGCTATACCTTTAGCTCCTAGGAATTTATAGGACTTAAGGATTTTAATGGAGTCCGATTTGTTGCTCAGTTCTACGACTACCATAGACTTATGGGGGTTTTTTGTTCTTATAGCCCATGCGCTGCTTATTAAGGACTGATCCCTTTTCTGTAGGACTTCAAGGCATACATTTTTAGCCTGTTCTACTGGGTTTAACCCACTGTTAGTAGGAATATGCATAATAATGTTCCTTTCATTTGCTTTCCTTATTAGGATATCGACTTGGCGCTCAAGAGCTCTTGTCTTTTGTTCTTCTTCTTCCAATCTGCGCTCTAATACTTCCTGTTTACTCTGAAGTTCCTTGAAGTTGTCGGTGATTTTTTCAAGATCCGCCTTTGTTGGTAAATCCTTCAGTTTTGCGTCGAGAAGATTTGAGAGTGCCATGATAGACATATTTCCCACATGATTTTGATTCACTGATGCTTGATCGGCTATTTGATTTTCTCGTTGATCAGTGCAGCCGGTGTGATCCTTCATCATAGACATCTTGGCGTTGCTGGTTGGTTGGTGTTGGTCGGGCGAGGTTTCCAATAGTGACCTTTTGGTTGATATTGTTTGCTGCTGCTGCAAGAACTGGTATGAAGTTCCCGTGGATGGCGAGCGGAAAGTCATTTTTATGTGTCAGCCTTAGGGTATGCAAATAAGGATCGGCCTGACTACAGTTTTACAGTCACTGAGCTTTTGTAAGTAGCTTTGCAGTTTGGCTTGATCCAAGCTTTCAAGTTTTAATTTGCCTATTGGTGACAACTCTTGCAGTCAGCTGTGGACACACACGTATGTGGGTGTTTTGTTTATATGTAAAGAAGTTGAAAGTTCTCACCGCTTAATAGTTGTTGTTGTCCGCTTCGATTTTATTGTGTGTTTAAAACTCCAATTATCCGCGGATGCAAAAACTGTAGGCACAGACGGCGACGCCACAAGCACTCTTATGTGTTCTTCTACGGGTATGTCACTTTTTCCTGTTTGTCAAAAGATAATTAAAATAATAATTTTTTTTTTTTTGTTGCTGTTCCAATCCATAAACTAATCCAATAAATTAAAAAAACAAAAAAAAAAAAAAAAAAAAAAAAAAAATAAGTGGGTCCCGCAGCATCAACCCCCAAGAAAACCAACAAAATTGTCGGACCAGTTAAAGATATAAAACATAATGTAGTGTTTAGCCAAAAATGAATAAATATTATTCTCAATTAAGTCTTTTTAAAAGCATAGCATACTTTTAAAGGCATTAATCACAATAAATTTTGTGTGTATAAACGTAGTAATAAACTTGTAATAATGTAAGCAATGTCAAACTCTGTATTGTATTCTTGATCCTAATAATTAAGCAAATACATGAATTGATGTACTTTTTTGTTTTTTGTGACTTGCACAATAATATAAGCTCTCTAGAACTTAGTGCAAGGATGTCGAACATAATAAAATTAAAAGAGAAGACTAGTGCATAAGCTCCGAGAACAAGAAAAAAAAGTTACAAATGCATTGCCACATTAATTGGACTTCGTTACAAGCAGGGAATCAAACCGGAACCGTATACCAAAATGATCCAAATATAACTCAGAACTGCTACCAAAACCGATATTTTTCATTTTTGTATACCGGTATCCGATAACCGATATTTAGCAGTTAATTTTCGTGGATTTTTACTCAATTTGGCTCAATTGTAAGCTTTAAATAAACTTCGTCTTTGCCGAAGTTTTTATACCCTTGCAAATACATCAGAGTTTACAATCGTCAGTATTAAAACAAACAATTTTTCTAAATAACACCCACTGTTCGACCGATAGTTTCTATGGCAGCTATAAGATATAGTCATCCAATTTTGACTAAAACTTCAAAATCTGTGTAAAAGCGTATAAAAACTAATAGTTGCCGAAGTGGAAGGCGCTTACATTAAAATCAAAAAAGTTTTTCTAACAAAGACCCTCTTTTCGACTGATAGTTCCTATGGCAGCTATAAGATATAATCATCCGATCCGGTCGGTTCCGACATATTAGTGTGCAGTAAAAACAAGATTCTGTGCAAAATTTCAGATCGATAGCTTTAAAACTGAGATACTAGTTTGCGTAGAAACAGACGGACAGACAGACAGACAGACGGACAGACAGACAGACAGACAGACAGACGGACTGACAGACAGACGGACAGACAGACAGACAGACAGACTTAAAATCCCCAAAAAAATATATAGACAAAAATTTGTTTATGGGGAATACTAAACTATACATAAAACAACAGTAATCGCACTTTATTTTATCAAGTTCAAAATGTGTTGTAGTGGTGCAATTATTTTTTTCGCAACTGTATGTACTGAGCAAAAGCATGAATAATATATTTTGACTTTAATGTTATTTGTAATGTGGTTTACAGCATGTCATCACATTATTTTCTGCCGTTTTTCTGTTAAGCCGCGCTTGTCTGTCAGAATCATTTTATATGCCGAAAAACTTCTCTCAACATCGCAGGTCGTTAGCGGAACATATTTATTCTTTAAAAGAAAAGCGGCAGAATCACCATCAATTATGTAGAACCCATTGACACTGTTGATTGTTTCGTTGACCTTTTTAATAGTTTTGAAATCTGGGCTCTATTTTAAAACTTGTTCCAGCTTAGTGCACAACTCGAAACCATGTTCAATAACACAGGGGTTTCTTTCAGTAATTTCATTGCATTCTGAATGCATTCGATAAGTTCTCAAGCTTCTAAATAATATTTTGGCAAGGTTTCAATGTAATTTTTGATGAATAGGAGACAATATTGGAGTGAGTTCTGCTCCACTGTCACAATTTTGAATCTGACCCACTATCAGCTAGTTTACTAAACACCATACTTGCAACCCCGCAAGGCAAAGAGAAGAGAGAGGAGAAGTGAACCATCCCATAATATCTATCTTAATAAAGTTTGTTAATTCCATTTAAAATGCCAGTTGAACTTACATATGAATAATAATAAAACCTTGAAGTGGATTTTATCTGGTCTTGAAAATTAAGGAGAGCCTTCTCTTTACTATGTCTGCCTCATCCTAGCTGCTGAGGCGTCACAACTTCACAGAGTGAGTTGTCTTTCAGACGCTCTTGCACAATTGCTCTGGCATCAACCTTACCTAATATGTAAATTATCTAAATTTGTTCAGTAAAGTGTTAGTAAAAACTAAAAATAATTAATAAACAACAACAGTCCCGTACAGATGTAATGACTATTTAATTTGTAGCATGAAAGCATGCATCTTAAATCCAGTTGCCCCATTTGGTTATTATTGGCTCTGGTGGTAGTATAACACTTTAAATTTCCTTATAAATTATGTTATGCAAGTTATGTTGTCCACAACAGTGAGGCGACTTAAAAAAATATTTATTTTAAAAGCCTGCTTTGAAAATATGTCGGAGAATTTTTCGGTAAAATTGGGAATATGCAAAATATGTGAAAAATGGAAAAATAACTTAGATCCGATCTAATTATTTTTTTATGAATCAAATATGGGCATTTCCAACAAAGGGTCCACCTGTGCCAAAAAAATTTAAGTGTTTAAAAACACTATAATTGATCGAATTTTCATAGGGAAACAATCAAATTAAACTAATGTAAGCTAATCTAATATTTACTAATAATCCAATTGGATATATTCGGTTTCACGGCCGTGCAAACGCGATTTTTCTAATTTTGACATTAAATTTGCTTAATTTTTTGGAAAAAAATGACTATAGATTACATGTACTTTCGCTATCTAAAATATTTCTGATGGTACAAAGGGCTATGCAAGAATGCAAAAGAAACCATGAGAAACTATGTCAATGCAATTAACTGTAAGTTTTTGCTTCGCATTATAGCAGAAACCACATAAATATGATGATGGAAAAAATGTCACGTTCGACAATTTACGTATCGACAGAGATAAATATTTAAAAAAAAATGTACTCAAGATTTTTAAATCAAATAATATACATTTCAATGAACTATTCATTCATATGATATTAAAACTATTTGGGCTTAGTTATTGTGTTAGGTTTCGCTCATCTTTGTTTTTATATAGCTGCTCCCGAAAACCACTTCTGTTTTTGTCACGTTCGAATAGCTGCCAATTTTGTCATTATTTTGGAAACCAAATATTACTTGATATACACTTCAACACTAATTAAAGTGCTTGCTTAGAGCAAAATTATACAGTAAACATCGAATTAAAAATTCGATTTATTTTGACTTTTTTCATTTTCAATGTGTACGACGGTCACGGTTCGACAGAATGGAAATGCCCATATTAGCAATCAGAACTAATTTCGGCCCACTTGCTCAAAATATGTTTTTGCATAAATTCCGAGTTCTACTTATAAATACGAGCTTTGGGGACGTTTGGATTGAAAATTGTTTTTTTCACTAAAACTAGTTTTTATCAATTGTTCTTACTTTGTGCAAAGTTTGCTTAATATATCTTTTAAACTGACGCAGGATATAGCTTTGAAACAGACGGACATGGCTTCATCAACTCGGCTCGTCATGCTCATGAATAATATATATCCTTAATGTGGTCGGAGATGCTGACTTGAAGGCTTTACAAACATCTGGACAATTTTAATATACCAAGGCTATGAAGAAGTTACAAACTTTCATGGGACCAAAATTAGTTTGATTTTGTTGCCTTATTTAATTTAAGTTTAATCAACATTCTTAATAGTTCACCGGTTCTTACTCAAAACGCTCAGAAGTCTTAAAGTGAACAGACCGGATCAAAAACAAGTGAGAAAGTCTGTCAAGCCCGACTATAACATACTCTGTACCTGGAGTAGAAGCTGAATGCCATGCTAGTGCTGCGCTCATCTCTAAGATACTCTCTCTCTTTCTCCCTCTTTCTCTCTCTCTCTCTCTCTCTCTCTCTCTCTCTCTCTCTCTAAGATAGTGCGGTGTTAGTTGTGATGGTGGGAGGGGGTGGGGGAAGGTATTTTCTTAATTTGCTCATAACTTGAGAACCGCTCATTCGATCTTTATCATTTCTTTGGCAAATCACATTTTGCTAATTTCTTACTATCTATTTTCGAAATGGTTTAACGGGGAAGACCCTCCCTCTACTTGGACAGCGTAGAAAGGGTTATATGGTAGCACAACGGGACTTCATTGGCCTAAGTGAAGAAATAGGATTCTCCTATTCTAACCATTGCAACCTAACCTAACTATCTCTAGAAGGTACGAATTATCTATCTTCAAAACTGTAGGAGATGAAACGTTTTTTCCAAATTGCGGGGGCGTGGCCAAAATTTTAAATAAACTTGATCTGCCTGGAAGTAAAAAAAGCGGACAGACGGACATGTCTATATCGACTCGGCTGTTGATGCTGATCAAGAATATATATACTTTATATGATCGGAAATGATTCCTTCTGGCTGTTACATACTTTTGCACAAACTTAATATACTCTATTTACCCTTGGTACAGAGTATACAAATTAAGCACCAAATGATTTTCAAATTAACGACTTAATTATGTACTAACGGCTTTCATTACTAACTTTCAGGTTAGATGAAACTGAAAACGAGCAGAAAGAGCTTCAGATGCTGGTGGTTGAATTGAAGAAGTCAGAGGCAACTCTTAAGGAAAATTGCCGTAATGTGAATAACAAGTATTTATCTCTGGAGCAGCACTACGATCAAGAGTTTAGCAATGTGCGAACACTGATGAGTAAGCAAAAGGCTGAACTCAATGCCCAACAAAAGCGAAATACAGAACTGGAGGAAGAGGTAAGTAAAAGTCCTGTCTAGATAATCTCATGTAACTTTCTTCTGCCGCACAGCTTAAGAGCCTGCAGCTCAACAATCAACAAATGAGTGTCCACCTAAATACATTAAAGCAGACGCACGCCCAGCAATTAAATGAGCTGGAAACACAACATAAGCAACTACAAGTCCAAAGCAAGGAAACTACCGCAGCCTTTGAAGCATTTAAACAGGAAACGGAAAAGTCATTGACTAATCAGAAGCAGCTAGCTGAGGTTCATCAAAATACATCTCTGCTAATCATTAAACAAACATATGATTTCTAATTCTAGGCATCGATAAGACAACTCACCGATGAATTGCAGCAACAGCAATCCGCCTATGACGAACTAAGCCAGCGCTACCAGCTCCATATCAACGAGTCCAATCATAATACTATTGAACTAGAGCAAAAACTTGATGCAATCCAACAGCAGTTCCTCGAACTCCAACAGCAATATGATCAACTGGCTCACAGTTCGTCCACTAAAGAACAAACTTTGGAGAATGAGTTGAACGATTGTAAACGTGAAATTAGTCGATTGTATGAGCATAATCAGGGAGTGACAAAAACCTTCCTAAACGAGGAGCAACGCTATCAAAATGAAATCGAAACTCTTAAATTGAATATGGTGCAATTGGAGGCAAATGAAAAGACTTTCAAGGAGGAATGCAATAAGCAAGAAATCGAAATTAAGCAGTTGCGCAATCACCTTGATGAACTTAATCAGATCCGAGATGACATTGCCAATGAATTGGCTAAGGAGAAGTCCAAGTTTAGCTCTGAGCTTAAATCTAAGACCGAATTTTATCAGGTAATCACAGGCATTGCTTAAAACCTCTGAAAATCAAAGTACAAATCCATCTCTGCAGGCAAAACTCTCGAAGCTGCAAGACGAACTCCGAAACAAGGATCACCAAATGGTGCAACTGGAGCAGCAAAAAAATGTAAGTCAGTCATTGTTCCCCAGCATTATCGCAACACTCTTTGGCAAACACAAATCAATCTCACGTGTTCTACATAGCTAGATATTCAAGCACTAGTCAACTATTTGATTTAAGTTAGTTGTATGCTTCAATTACCATTAAATCCTGCTGAAATATGCTCACATTTTAGCTCAACTGTTTTTTCACTTTAATTGAATTTTAATTGAATATAATCATTTAAATTTAGAATTAGTTGTAAGTTCAAGCTTTAAGTCAATTATAATTAATTGGGGATTTTTACTTCAATTAAATTTTCAATTGGGACTTTTCACAACCAGTCAAAATTAAATTGAGAAAACAAAAGCAACTGTGTTCAAAATATTATTAGAACGCTGAAGTCTTCAATGGCAAATAGCAGACTTTTGACAATATCGATAAGCGATACCAACGTAATTTGACTTACAGTTTATAGTTTAGTATCATGCAGAATTTTCCGGGAATTTTCCGACAGTTGGGTTAAATTTTCCAGCATCGGAAAATCGCATTTCAAACTTTTTCGTATTCTATCCTTTCAAACCGAGTTTTAAGCCAATCGGATAAAAAATAGTTATCTGCATGCAGAATTTTCCGGTAATTTTCCTTGTAGGCAGATTTTCCAAAATCGGGAAAACACGTGTCCAATTATTTTGCGTACTATGCTTACAAACCAATTTCCAACTCAATCGGATGAAAAATAACATTTTTCCCATACAAACTTTTCCGACGCTTTTCCGACCTTTCCGGGTGAATTTTTCCAAAACCCCGTCTTAGTACGCCTTTTCACCACTCACAGAAACTCCTGTCCAAATTACAGCCCTCTATCTCTTACCGTTTGGGCTGTGCGATGATTGCCAATCAGTCAGTGAATCAATCAGTCAGGACACTCTCTTTTATAAACATAGAAACTAGCAAAAGGCCCGTCGCGCTCTATATCTATAAAAGAAAATGTCCTGACTGATTCACTGACTGATTGGCAATCATCGCCCACGAGGAAAATGGCCGGAAAATTCTGCATGCAAAAAACTATTTTTCATCCGACTGGCTTGAAACTCGGTTTGAAAGCATAGAATACGAAATAGTTTGAAATGTGATATGCCGAGGTTGCAAAATTTGACCTGACTTTCGAAAATTTCCCGAAAAAGCTTTGTCCATCCGTCTGTCTGTTTCTACGCGAACTAGTCCCTCAGTTTTGAAGCTAGCGAGCTGAAACTTTGCACAGAGTCTTCTTTTGTCTGCACGCTGCTAATATGTCGGATCGGATGACTACTTCTTGTAGCTGCCATACAAATGATCGGTCGAAAAATGGGTTTTATTGAGAAAAACTGTTTTTTTCTCAATATTACCGCTCTCAATCACGGTCATGGGTAATATTAAATATTTTTAAGCTGATCTGCGAAGTTTGGTCAAAGTCGCTAACCGTTGAGACAAGCGATTTCAAGTGTATAAAAACTTCGGCACGGACGAAGTTAGCCTTGCCTTTCTCGTTTTTCTTGACATGAAACTTTTCCACGTGCTGTTATTGCAATCCTTGCTTCTGATAATTTTTTCCGCAGATGTGTCTTAAACCGCATATTCAGTCAGTGTCAGTGTGACACCTAGATATTTATAACCCTTCACAGATTACAGCTCTGTCCCGTCGAAGTACCACTTCTCTGCTCTTGCAAGGCGACCCCGCCATCTCGAACCACCATGATTTTGGATTTCTCTGTGTTAATGATGAGGCTCCACAGTTTACACTACTCACATACTTTGTCAATTGTATACTGCATTTCTTCCGCACTTTCGGCCAGTAGTACCATATCATCGGCGTGCATAAGTATTTTTGAAGTGACATCTCCCAGCCTTGCTCCTCCGATTAGGTAGTCATGTAGGTCTTCGATGAACAGTGCGAATAGCAACGGACTCAAAAGACATCCTTGTTTAACTCCTCTGTTTGTCTCAAACCAGTCCGAGCATTTGTCTCCGTCCCATACTGTCGTTTTATTGTCGACATATAGGCTTTTTATACCCGTTACTCGTAGAGTAAAAAGGGTATACTAAAGTCGTGCAAATGTATGTAACAGGAAGAAGGAATCATTTCCGACCATATAAAGTATATATATTCTTGATCAGAATCAACCGCCGCGTCGATATAGCAATGTCCGTCTGTCCGTCCGTCTGTCTGTCCGTCTGTCCGTCCGTACGTCCGTCTGTCTGTATGAACACCTAGATCTCAGAGATGGTAAGAAAAAGAGGTTTGACATGTATGGGACAAATGCTTCTTTTATCTGCACGCAGATCAAGTTTATTTCAAGTTTTGGCTACGCCCCCTCCCGCCCCCGCAATTTGGAAAAAACGTTATATCTCCCACAGTTTTAAGGATAGACGCTTCGTACCTTCTAGAGATAGTTAGTAATTAGCAAAATGAATAAATTTGCCGAAGAAATGATAAGGAACGGATTAGCGGCTCTCAAGTTATGAGCAAAAATGTGAAAAATAGCCGAGTAAAAAAGTGTTGCATACTTTTCAGATGTTCACCCTAAGGAACGCAGGAACACTGTTAAACATGTTTTTTCATGAGTAACGGGTATATCGAAGTCGGTTAGAGCCGACTTTAACTTGCGCTCTCGTTATAACTGCAAGCATTTTCGACGATAATCCAAGATTGCTCAGTTTGTAAAGAAGGGCATTCGTGTTAATGGTGTCGAAAGCTGCTCAAAAATCGACAAAAAACCTGTATAGCATATTTTTCTGTTTCAAGTAATGCTGTGCGAAGCTGGTGAGTACAAAAATGCTATCAACAGTTGAGTAGCCCTTTCGGAAGCCGGATTGGTACTCGCTGAGCATTCATTTGGTTCACCCAAGCAATTAGAAGAGCTAAAATAACAGAGGAGAACACCTTTATCTTTGCGTTTTGAAATGAGATTCCTCTATAATTTTCTGCTTGCGCTGGGAAGGAAACTGGTGCCTCTGAGTTAAGCATAATATGGTTGTACACATTTGTAAGACACTCGATGAAATCCGGAGAAGCTTCCTTTAAAAATTCAGCGGTGATGCGATCGGCACTGAGAGCTTTTTTGCATTGGCATTTTGCAATCGCCATATTAACTTCCGCAACTGAGATCGCTACATCAAGATTGCTGTTTTCATTCATGAGTAAAGCATAGCACAGCTAAGTTTCTGGCTGACTCATATAAAGAAGCTTCTGAAAATAGAGTGCCAGTGCTTTTTGTTTCGCTTGAATTCCTTTCCTTAATTTGCCGCCGTTTAGCTTTTGTACTATTTCCCAAAAGTCCATGCTGCTTTCTATTTTTGAAATGGAAAATTCCAACTGAATGCAGTACGTAGCCCGTTTCTCTTTGCGTATTTGTTTATAAGCTTGATTAGACTGGTGGTAGTGAGCTCTAGCTCTGCCGCATTCGCTTTGCTTAGGCTGGAATGACAACCAACGGTTTGAACAAATTGGTACCAGTCAAGTGGATGGTGGAATTCATCGCACGACTTCTTTTTCTTCCACTCTATTACTGTAGAAAATTAAATTACATTTTGAACTATAACGTCTTCTAACATATGTTCTATTTGCCATAAATATGTAATCATTACATACCAATGTTATTAGCATAAGCGTTCACACAATTAACCATACATTACACACACATATACCTTACACACATTGTTAGATCTTAGAGAATAACTAGTCAGTAATAAAAACCAACACGCTGCATACAGACGTTCCGTTCCGGGGGTTAATTTAAAAGACAATATTTTTCACAAGGTGCCGAAACCCAGGAAAGTAGCGACTGTTGGTATTTAATGTAAATGCCTAACGGGTGTGTTAAAGAAAAGTTACTCAAATAGCGATTGTTAACTCAAAATTAACAAATAAAAAACTAGCGAGGGATTTGAAAAAATGGATCCCGCATATAGATCTTCATGCCGAGCACAGCTCACGAAGCTGTGTAATCAGATCGAAAAATATATAGCGAGCACAGAAAATTTGGAGGAACAAAGTTTGAGCGTGTACTTATATCGAATAAAAAACGTGCATAAAAATTTGAAATGGGCTGATCAGAAGACATTGAATACATCAGAACAAAAGGGAAACATCGAAAAAGAGTGCGAAGCAATTTCGGAATATGACGACAAGGCAATAAGTACAGTCGCGAGGCTCGAATTTTTGATGAAGCGATTAGCGAATGGCGATATAATGAGTACAACGAAAGTGGATAACAAAGATAAAAGCGAAAGTCAAAAGAAAGAGACAAAAGAAAGCTGCGTGCAAGCAGTTAAACTTAAACCAATTGAGTTAAAAAAGTTCAACGGAGCGTTTGAGAATTGGCTCCCCTTTTGGACACAGTTCAAGACAGCGTTACACGACATCTCGATATTAGACGCGGCCACCAAATTCAACTACCTGAACGAGTGTCTCACCGAAACGGCTGCGGGAACAATAGCTGGATTTGTTCCAACCGAGGCGTGCTACAACGATGCTATAAATTTATTGCTAGAAGAATACGGAGACTCAGATAAAATAACAGAGAAATACGTCCAAAAGTTGCTAAAGTCCAGAAGCGTGCATTCTGGAGACGATGTGAAAGGACTGCGAATGTTGTACAATGAGACCCTAGCGACAACCCGAACATTGACGGCCGTAGGTGTCCCAACTTCCAATTATTGCATTATGGTTGTTTCTCTATTACTTAAATCCATACCCATACATATGCGCGTGGAGTATCATAGAATGCGCAAGCGAGAGGAGATCAGTCATAAAGCTCTAAGTTCGACCGTTATGGAGAACACTGACCAACTCCCTGTTTTACTGGAATATATAAAAATGGAAGTGGAAGCGTTGGAAAAAGCACAATTGTCAGAGAGTAAAAGTAAGCGGACGAGAGTGCGATCATACATTCCAGGAACAGCTGTTGGATTGTACTCAGCACAAGAAGCGAACAAAAGACAATGCATTTTTTGTAAACGTATTAACCATGATTTAAAAGATTGCAAAGACAAAGGTAAAACTGTTGCGGAACGTAAAAATATGTTGAGGAGCGAAGGACGATGTTTTCGGTGTGGCAAACCAAACCACACATCAAAGTTTTGCAAGAACCAATTTATAAAATGCTCTACATGTGGAGGCAGACATATGACTGCTCTGTGCGAAAGAATGTGTGCAAAGGTAATAGCGGCCGATACTCAAAACAAAGGAACAAAACACGACCATTCTGAGTACATCTGTGCAATGTATTGCTAACGAAATATACTTGCAAACAGCGAAAGCATTTTTTGTGAACGGATCAAACCGAGTTTTTTTTTTTTTTTTTTAAATATCTGGACGTTGACGTACAATGCGCAGTACGTTCAAGTGGCCCATGCGACACCAAGCCAGGGCCTGTTACGCGCGAACCGCAGGCAAAATAGTAGCCCAAAATAGTAGCCGAACCGACCGAGAGGCGGAGACACTTACGTATAAGACAAATCGCGAAGGAAAAACATAAAGAAATGTCAACTACGGGCTAAATATGTTAAAATAGTAGTTTTTAAAGCAGGAAGAGAAGCTTCCGAGTTGATTACTCGGTAAAGTTTATTGTAATCAGCACAGAGAACACGAAAAGGTTCATGCAAAGCATAGTTAGTGGTACAACGATTTAGTGATAGGGGTATAAAATTGCGAGTCGGTCTAATAGGAACGTTGAGGTTAATTTGACCAATTAACTCAGAAGAGTCGATTTCACCATTAATCAATCTATGTATAAAAATTACACCAAGCATAACTCTACGGTTAATGAGGGAGGGAACGTTAATCAAAAGTAGCCTACTAGAGTATGACGGTAAACGGACCTCAGGATTCCAGTTTAAACCACGAAGAGCAAACAATAAAAACTGCTTTTGCACAGATTCAATTCTGTCTTGATGGGTCGAGTATTGCGGAGACCACACACAAGATCCGTACTCGAGTATAGGGCGGACAAGAGAAATGTACAAAATTTTCGTCGTATATCGATCATCAAATTCCTTCGACCAGCGCTTAATAAACCCAAGAATACTCCTGGCCTTACAAACAGTAGCCGTTATATGAGAGTCAAATTTCAGTCGGTAATCTAAAATAACCCCAAGATCATTTACCTCATTGACTGTATCATTCAAACACTCTAGTGGGACATTATTAATCATATAAGAAAAGAATTGTGGTGTGGTTCTATAAAATGTCATAACCTTACACTTGGAACTGTTAAGGTTTAGTAGGTTATCTTTACACCAAGAATGAAATGCATCCAAGTCAGCTTGCAAATTAAAGCGAGAGACCAAATCGTTATATGTTAAACATAGCTTCACATCATCGGCGTACATAAGCACACGAGAGTGAGTCAAGACTGACGGAAGATCATTTATGAAGAGTTCAAAAAGCAATGGACCCAAGTGACTACCTTGGGGTACACCAGAGGTAACCTGGATTGGTTTGGAATATGAATTACTAAAAAGAACTTTTTGTGTTCTAGAACTAAGGTAATCAGAGATCCAAATAAGAAGGTTGGTTGGAAAACCAATTAAACTCAGTTTGAGAAGCAGCAAGCAGTGATTGACAGAATCAAAAGCCTTACTAAAATCAGTATAAATCACGTCAGTTTGCATATTACATAAGAATCCTTTGATCACTAATGATGTAAGCTCTAATAAGTTAGTTGTAGTGGATCGACGCTTTACAAAGCCGTATTGATAGGGTGAAATAATGGAACTGCATAAATGCTGCAATTGAGATGTCATAATTCTCTCAAAAGCTTTCGGAATTGCAGACAACTTTGAAATACCTCTATAATTCTCAACATCAGACTTATTTCCTTTTTTATGGAGAGGAATGATAAAAGATTCCTTCCATAACATAGGGAAAGTGGATGATTGCAAAGACAATTCAAATAATTTATGAATAGGCTTACAAATTGCATCAGCGCAAAACCTAAGTACACAACCAGGTACTCCGTCGGGTCCCGGTGCATAGACAGGTTTTACAGAGTTAAGATCACAAAGAAGAGAGCTTTCAGTTATCACAGGGCTAAAAATACAATTAGATTTATTTAGCCGATAAGGGTATGGTTGATTCGCAGGACAGCTAGTGGACGAGTAGGTTGACGTAAAAAACTGCGCAAACAAATCGGCTATGGCCTGATCAGTTTCGCTTCACATTACCATAGCGCGGAGGTGTGGAAGATTTGCGTTTAGAGTTAACAAAGGAATAAAACTGCTTAGGATTTTGTGAGAATTGCAGCCTGCATCGGTTAAGATAGTCTTTGTAACACTGTGCATTAAGCACATTAAATCTAGAACGCACATCCACATATCGAGAGAAATCAGATGATTTTTTCGAAATCTTATACTTTTTGAAATACCTTGACTTCTTGTTTTTTAAAGTAATTAGTTCTCTTGTGAACCAAGGCTGCCTATTAGGACAGCGGGGGAGCTCAAGTGGA
The DNA here is from genome assembly GCA_018904275.1 of Lordiphosa clarofinis. Taxonomy (NCBI): domain Eukaryota; kingdom Metazoa; phylum Arthropoda; class Insecta; order Diptera; family Drosophilidae; genus Lordiphosa; species Lordiphosa clarofinis. Next base: position 1,363,552 of record JAEIGQ010000062.1, on the reverse strand, counting down.
ACACAGACATCAAAAAGCGAATATAAGGTTTCATAAAAAAGTTTTATGGCGACACCAATATCTGTACAATTGTACAATTGAGACCAATCGGTTTCAAAAATTAAATCACTGAGTTTCAAAAAATCTGCTTTTTGAAAACAGCGTGTTTTAGCCGTCGAATTCCCAGAAGCAGAGCACACACAAGAAGGCAAATCGATAGTAAGTTCAACTGTAGGATGAAAGGGGTCCTCAGGAAACACCAATGGGTCGATTCTAGATGAAACATTGCCGGGAGGATCCAACAGAAAGATTAAATCAAGAGTTCTGTTGTTCGAGTTCCGAATAGGATTGACTTGAGACAACGACAACTCAAAAAGTCCATCGATAAAATCATGAGATTTCAATGGAAAAAGTGCATTGGATTCATCATTCGTGGACCACATTACATCCGGCAAGTTGAAATCTCCAAGAACAACCAAAAGGTCAGTGCTTGATAATAATAGAGAGACCGACTCGATGGCAGAAAGGTGAGATAAGTAAACTGTGGCATCAGAGCGGGGAGGAATATAGGAGCAAGTAATAAAAACGGAAAAAGTAGAAAAAGTTATTTTAACACTTATAAACTCGATGTCAAGGGGAATTAAAGTATCTGTCAACTCCGACGAAAGGCCGGAATCTACAGCAATTAAAACCCCTCCTCCAACGCGAGAAGAAAGATCGCGTCTATAAGTGGTGTATTTAGTGGTAAAAATTGTGGAATCTGAGATGTCCGATTTTAACCACGTCTCAGTAAAAACTAGAACATGAAAATCGAAAGATATACTGTCAACAAACAGTTTTGCTAATTTGGAATTAAGACCACGGACATTTTGATAAGCAAGCAGAAGGGAGGACATTAGTTTTTTGACACCACAGTAGAAGAAGAGGTACCAGAAGGGTTAGAAGAAAAAGTAGGCAAGTAAATAGGAGCACGAGTTTTCTTTTTGGGAACATATTCTTTAACAATTAAATGTTCCGGCCAGAAATCTTCTGAACAAATTGTTTTAAAAATTTTATCTGGGACAGTAACTTTAAAAGAGGAAACATCCCTTTCATAAGAAAATTTGAACTTGTCTACCAAAACATCTGCGGCTTGAGTTTTGGCCTGAATGAAGGCTTTAACATCATCAGATGTGAGATCAGGGGCAAGGCGAGAAACAAAGATATGCTTCTTCGGAGGAATACCTGTGAGAGGCCTTATAGCCCTTGATTCCCCAGTTACCTCAGTAATAGATACCGAAATAGGGGGAGCGGCCACACCAGCACTCTCTTTAGGTATATTTACAGCAGGGGTGATCGGGACCTCCTGGACGGCCGAATCGGAGCCAACATCTGATGTCACATGACTGGTATCAGAGATGCCACCTTCTTTAGTGGTAAAATCTCCAGTAACAATTATCTTCCGGACTGGAGCCGGAGTATTAAAAGATATCAGACGCTGGATATTAGGAGTCGATGGGCTCTGGGTCTGGGCGGGAACAGAAAGAGCATTTTGCTTCTGAGGCACACCCGAGTTGATGGTTTTTTTGCGCTTAGGAGACTCTTTCATCAGTTTTAAACTGGAGAATTGAGAATCCACAGTCACAAACTCGTCAGTAAGTTTGACAAGTTTGGAATAAACGCTCTTAAAACCAACTCTAGTCTGCCTCATGAACACTTTCATTTCCATTTCGACTTCACGGCAAGCCCCACAAGTCCACGACAGCCCGTTGAATAGCTCGATAAAGTCTTTAACCCTGGCGTTGTAACCAGCACATTTGACATGTACAATATTGTCACAAAGCCAGCACCCAATAAAGCTATCAACGTCAGACGGAGTCTTGTACTTTTTATTAAAACAGACCGGATAACTCATGATATAAATCGGACAAATTAAATCGACACTAAGTAATCAGACTGTATACGGACCAAATTCACTACTGGGGTCAAACAATCGAACAGCTACAGCTTTTTCTAACAGAAAAAGAATAAAAATACACAGAACAAAGTAACCGTAATTCAGACAACACAGAGCGATTCGCGAGCGCGAGAGGGAATGTGTGGAAACGGTAGAGAGATTACACCAATAACAACAAGAGCACACGACCGAATGCACACAAGCTAAGACAAATTAGAAAGAAACAAAACGAAAGAAACAAATTAAAATGCACAGCAACAGTAATGTAAAAAGTTTTTTGTTTTGTTTTTGCGTTTAGTAATTTATTTAGTTATATTAACTTTTATTATAAACACAGGACAAAAAAAACAGAAACAATTATCTACACTTGACACCGGCAAAAAATTATTAAACACAGATTAAAAAAAAAAACACGTCCGACTTCAGAGAGAATGCGAATGCGAAAGCGACACGGCTTACTATGGATAATGGCAGTCAGTGCACTTATGTGACTGAAAACTTGGCCAAACGATTGAAACTACCCACTATAGGTAAGGAAAAAACAAGAATATACGCATTCGGAGAACCAAAACAAAACAAACGATTGATGCAGCTAAAGCGTGTTTTGGGGAAAGTGCAAAGCCAATATTCTAACGAAATAATAGAGATTTGTGCTACCGTTGCACTGTGGGCTGAACGACCACTTTTTGTGGCATTAATTAATAACTTCAAAACGAAGCAACATATTAAGGTTCTGTTTTTTTAGTTAAGCTATGGATCACTAAAGTAACATATTTTAAGAAAAAAAGGCGTGGTTCTGCCCCTTTAAAAAAAAAAAAAATTTTTTTTTTTAGTGTAGCCGACAAAAAATTTTTGTTTTGTTTTCATTATAAAATATAAGTGGAAAATAAAACTTTATTGTAAAAATGAAGATCGTCTTACCTTTTTTATAAATAAAATTAAAGTTTCGCTTTTTTGTTTCTCAGTTTTTTAGGGCAAATACTCGCTAAATCCTCCGAAAAAAAATCTGTAAGCTTAAAAACTACAATATTATGTAAACTATTATGTTTATTTCGCAAACCTATTGTTCATCGTCATCGTCTTCGTTATCCAGCTCCATATTCCATGAATATCCAAATAAATTTTCAATAGGCTCATCATCGTCCAATTCATCTATGACATTAAACTCGCAAGACAGTAAGCTCGTTACTTCATCTGGGAGCCCTTGTCTTTTTTTGGATTCGCCTGTTTAGGTTTACAGAGGATATGATCGGATCTGATGTATCCATAGCTCTTTCGAATACATCGGCAAAGGTATCCTTCCTTCTAGTTTTTCGAGCATGGTGCAGGCGGTCAGACTTGTACAATTTGTTTCTGGACTCAGCACCCTCTTCTCCAAAGTATCCTACTGGAAGGACCGTGTTTTCTATAATGTCAGACGAGTGAACAAGAATTTTGTGTACAGTCGCAGTCATCGGCAGCCAAGGATACTCGTCGATAATAATTTCCCCAGTTTCGTTGCAGAAGCTTTGAAATTTGGGTACATTAATTGGCAACTGACACGAGAGGCAAATTAAAATAGTCCGAAGATTTGTAATCAGCCTATGGTTTATTCCAGTGATTTCTGAGAATTTTTTAGGTTCACTGAAAGCACGACGAGCCGTATTTCCATCATTCGTGCTGCCAAATCCGCCTACTTTTGCTTGATCAACCCTCAAAGACATCTGCTTCCAAAACAAGTCCTGTATGTAAGCTTTTCTTTTAGCGACTTCCCTTTTATCATTTATGTGAAATATTTTCCATTTCTTGATGTGGCATTTATAGCCAGCGTGCAAAACAAATTCAAAAAGCCGAATCCAACAGTGCAGAGGACTTAATCCGTATTTTAAATTACTTATGACTGGCAGGAACTTTTTTGCATTTAAAGTTTTTATTGTTTAGGAAGTCCTTTGGGTTAGCTCCACAAATCGGGCAAGCTTGGGAAGAGTTAGTTCCCGTCAATACGTTTAGCACTTTTCCATCAATGGCTGTTAGATATAATCTAAACTTAACGTAAAGAATTTTTCCGTGGCTCATAACAATTTCAAGTTCATTATCTGGTTTTCCAATGATTGATGTTCAAGGCGTATTGCTTCTTTCGTTTCCTTCATGAAAACTAATTTCAAAGGACGACAAAACCGAATTGACTGTGGTGTCCTATTATTCCATATTATGTTGCTGGATGCATCAACGAGTCTCAGTGGAGTTACTGTTGTTGCAAAAAGGCTCGAATCCCTATTAAGCGGTTGCTCTGAAGAGTATCCTTGCTTATAGTTAGACTGTCCAGAGCTGCCATCGAATCCGTAACTTAAGATCAGATCTGCAGTTAAAAAATCCGTTCCTTGATCTTTCATCACGCTCAAAACCACCTCTTCCTGTAAACTTGCAATTCGAGCTGCTGTGTGATCGAGTAGATTTTGTAGAGGTACCTCTGCCTTTGTCTCGGATATAAGCAAATCATTTGGCCGGCAATCTTTTTTTCCGTCTAGCTACCTCCCAGTATGATGGATATAAATTGTTTTTTTGTTTGTTCCCTTACTGCACAGTATTGCTTTTTTGTCAAGCCTTGGTCCAATAAGAGAGCTACAGCCTCGTTAGCAGACACTTTAGTTGGCTTTGCAACTGGATGGCTTATAAAACTTCTTATAGATTTAGCTTTTTCTGGACACAAAACCAATAAGTTTAGCACATAAGCAAGGTCAACTTGCGCCCGCTTTCGTGCAGCTGCACTCGCAGCTCGAATTAATAATTTAACATTTCCCGCCTTGGATGATACAAGATCTGCAGCTTCTTTTCTTTGCGTTCTTAATTTTTTTTTGATATGTAGGACAATGCAGGCCGTCCAACCGCTCTTAAACTTTTCTTTATATGCACAGTTGTCTCTTGGCTAAGCCAATCAGGATGATTTCTCTTAAATTGTTTTATATTTCTTTTCGCTTTAAGCCATTTTGCCGAAATTTTGTTGCAAATGACTTTACTTTTTTCAGATAAAATTTCTTCATCGCGGGTAGAACATAGCCCACTTATTAACGTTCTAAAACAATTAAAAATAGCATTCTCCTTTGCATTTTTCGTCTTCTCTGCATTCCACTTCTCGAACAACACGCTGTTTGCAATTTTGAGGTTAGAACCTAAAAAGTTAAATTTAAGAGAAAGTGTGCAAAAGTGCACTTTTTTACTAACAACATAAGACAAGAACTAATTACTCTACAACATATAACAGATTTTAGAGTGGAAAAGTGCGGTAATCACTTTGTAGCTCTATATTAAAATTAGAATACACTACAAATATTAAGCATTTTTAGGGTTAGAACTTACACAAGATTATAGGGACACCACAATCAATTTCTACAAACCACGCTCACAAACACATAGTACAAACCACATTGATACGATTGCATCTTAAAAGTAGCACACAATTGGTTTGTTTTTACACTTTTTGTCACTTTAAACTTTAAAGATAATCAAACAATTAGGCAGCAATCGGTTATCGCTGTAGCAACAGAGCACGGAACAGCTGACTTAACAGTGGATAACTTAACAGTGACGCGCTCTGTTAAAATTTCCAGTACGTAACATTACAGCTTAATGTTTTTTGAATACATCCCGGTTAAAAAAAAGTTATTTTAACGACTTTTAAAAAATGGGTTTTGGCCAGATAAAGTGGTCGTTCAGCCCATAGTGCGTTGTGCCGCATATTTGCGAGGATGTTTTACCGGTGCCACGCGTAACCAAACAAACGACGACGAGAATAGCGGACAATAAAGTAACAAGCGATGAGTTGTTTAAAGGCATTCACATGCTTATCGGACAAGACAACTATTGGAAATTAAATTACGATAATCGAGAAAATCTGGATACCAACCTCGTAGCGATCGAGACTTTCTTCGGTTGGACGATTCAGGGTCATTGCGGTGAAACTAAACTCGAGGAGAGATGTATACTAAATGTTATTGAGCAACGTGATGAATTCGACCTTGAGAAATTCTGGAGCTTGGAGTCCATTGGCATAGCAGCCTACAACGAATCAACGAACAACACTCAAGAAGCCGAGATTAATATTGCCAACGGAAGATATTCTGCAAAGATGCCCTGGAAAATACCAAAGGATAACTTGCGCGACAACAAGTGTGTAGCGATGTCGCGTCTGAGCAATCTGACCAGCAGGCTAATGAAGAGTCCCGAAAAATTAATGGAGTATGAACGAGGTATGCGCGAACTGCTAAGCGAGGGTATTGCAGAACCAGTACCCAACAGATCCATCGACACTAAGGCGTATTATATGCCTCACCGTCCGGTGTATAGGGAGGACAAAGACACAACCAAGATGCGTATTGTCTTTGATGCCTCCTCGAGCGAACATGGTCTAGCGTCTTTAAACGACCATCTTAACCAAGGTACCAATTTGCTTACTGATTTGACAGCAATCTTAATAAGACTTCGTTGCCAGCAAATTGCCATTGTGGCCGATATTGAAAAGGCCTTTCTACAAATTTCGATAGATGAATCGGATCGAGACTGCCATCGGTTCCTGTGGTACAACTCAACACCAGAGGTTGGAGCGCCTTATCCAAAAGTAGAAGAATATCGCATGGCACGCGTTACATTTGGCGTGACATCTAGCCCCTTTCTTCTGGCATTTACGATTCAACAGCATTTGCGAAGTCAGCCGACTGAAAGCGAGATTGTTTGCGGAATACTACAAAGATCATTTTATGTGGACGATATGGTCACAACACTCGCGAAGTATAATGAAGCGGTAAAATTATATAACTCAGCGAAAGACATCATGCCACAGGACAGCTTTAATTTACGTAAGTGGAACTCAAACGATATACAATTAAAAGAGCTTTTCACAGAAAAGAAGAAGGCACCGCCCTTAGAGCAAAAGGTGCTAGCGATAAAATGGAATACGAATACCGATGAATTAAGCGTTGATCTGAAGATGACCGTGGCATATATTCAAAACTTAATGCCAACTAAACGAAATGTGATGAGGGCAATGGCACGCGATTATGATCCACTTGGAATTTTGGGTCCAATTACCGTTACCATCAAGATCCTATTGCAAAGAATATGGAAGGACCATACGCAGTGGGATACCATATTGGCCGACCCCCTGGCCAACGATTTTATAGCCTGGCAAAAGGATATGGCATTTCTACAAGATTTTACCATAAAGCGATGTTTAACCAGAAGTACTGAGGCGATGCTAGAGCTGCACGTATTCGCAGATGCGAGCCCAGCAGCGTATGGAGCGGTCGCTTATCTCAGAGAAGTTATCAACGAGCGGAGCATACGAATTATGTTTATATGCTCAAAGAACAGAGTTAGCCCCATAAAAGAGGAAACGGCGACCACAGTGCCCAAGCTGGAGCTGACAGCAGCACTGGTGGCTTCAAGATTGACTAAGTATCTGTTAACCGAAATGAATTTAAAAATAACCAATATTTTTATGTGGACAGATTCCAGCATAGTCCTCAATTGGATTGTTGAAGATGGAAGGTGCGCAAAACCGCACATCAAATCAAAAGTAAGCGAGATCAACCAGTTAACTAATGTCTACGATTGGCATCATTGTGACGGCAAATGCAATCCAGCGGATTTGTTGACAAGAGGCATAAGTGCGATTAAATTACAAACGTCAGACCTATGGAAATATGGACCTTCTTGGCTCTCAGCTAGCAGCGACACTTGGCCAATATCAGCGGCGTCACAAGCCAAGGAGCTAGCAGCCCTATCGACCCATAACCACGAGGCAGAGGATTTCGCCAGCGATACGGCGGTGCGATCAATATTTCCTGTTCAGCGATTTGGATCACTAAGGAGAATGCTGCGAGTAACAGGATACGTTATGCGTTTTATCAGGCGCATTAAAGAGAGAACTAAATATTTTGAAATCAGCGCAAACACAAATAACATACAAGAGCTGACAGCGGAAGAACTGCTGGATGCTGAGCTCTATTGGATAAAATTTATACAGCTCCAAGAATTTGGACCGGAGCTGAACGCCCTGCAGAAGAACCAAGGAGTGCCCAAAGGATCAAAAATAATTTGTCTGAATCCGAAATTAAGCGATGGAATCATTAGATCTTGCGGTCGTCTTCTGCATAGCGAGTTTGGGGAACTATGTAATCCAATTATAATCCCTAAACATTCATATTTTTTAGAACTTATTGTGGGGGATGCACATGAGCAAACTAAAGCACTGCGGTATAAATGCAACGTTGACAAAAATAAGAAAGCGATTCTGGATTATAAAAAGAAGACAACTTATTAAGAATATTCTCAAGCAATGCGTTGTCTGCAAGAGGTTGCACAGCAAAAGTGCATGCGAACCATGGTCGAGTTTACCCATCAAACGGTTGGCCACGAGCAAACCCTTTTAGACGACAGGATTGGATTTTGCTGGCCCACTGTACATACTTAGCGAATCAAGCGACACCCTGAGGAAGGTGTATATAATGCTGCTTACGTGCGCCGCTATAAGGGGCGTACACCTGGAATTAGTGACTGATATGAGAGTTGAGACTTGTATCAACGCGCTAAGGCGATTTATTGCCCGTCGCGGAGAAGTTCGTGTCATAATATCGGACAATGCAAAAACATTTAAGCGCACTAATTTGGAACTGCAAAAACTTGAGAAACTTATGGACACGAGTCAAATACTACGATTTGCTACTACAAATAGAATCAAATGGAAATTCATTCCCAAGCGTGCAGCCTGGTGAGGCGGATTTTGGGAACGACTTGTACGCACCGTTAAGGATTGCTTAAAGGCTACAATCGGAAAATCAAAACTGAATATTGAGGATCTTCAGACTTTACTCACGGAAGTTGAATGCGTGGTGAACCAAAGGCCACTTACTTACGTTAGCAGCGACTCAAAGGATCTGGAGCCTCTAACACCAGCACACTTCATGAGCGATTGCCGCATATTGTGCGGGGAAAACTTCAAAACAGATGGAAGCCAGCTTGCTAGCATCTGGAAAGCTAGAACGACACTGATTCAACGCTATGTGAAGAGATGGCGGCACGAGTACTTAATGCAATTACGTTCTATTCATTTTAACAGGTCTCAAGCAACAAGAGGTCTTAGCGAAGGAGATGTGGTGCTTGTGCAGGATGACCATCAACCAAGACTACTCTGGCTACTAGTAGTGGTGGCGAGATACATCGGACGCGATGGGCGTGCTAGAGCATGTGACGTTCGAGTGAAGAATCAGCAAGTGCTGCGACGTCCAATACAACTTCTTTATCCGCTAGAGATAAAGTCTGTCTTTGGCGGGGCCGAGGATGTAGAAAATTAAATTACATTTTGAACTATAACGTCTTCTAACATATGTTCTATTTGCCATAAATATGTAATCATTACATACAATGTTATTAGTAGACATCGGATTTTAGGTTTTTTTTTGTTGTTGGTCTAAAAAATTCGAAATTTTGGCATTGGACTAATAAAAATATTTGTGATTTTTTAAGATGAGCATATCCAAAATATGTTTTTTTTAGGTAAAAAGCATATGCTAAAATAGGTCAAAAATAGGTCAAAATAGGTTAAAATAGGTCAAAATAGGTTAAAATAGGTCAAAATATGCTTTACTCAAATACCACTCCGAATTCCGTATTTATGATTAAAACGATAATAAATACCGAAGACAAGAAGGTACCATATAAAGGCAAGCCCTGTGGATGGTTCTTAGCGCACTAATCAAAGCACAATTACAGTAAATACCTGTAGTTTGTATCTTACTGTAATTTCGTTTTCTCGTATACCGTACGTATACCATACCGTATGACGTACAAACCGCAAAATTCAGTTTTGTGAATGTGTTCAGTTGACGTAAGAGTTTTGAGTCAGGGACGCGAGCCTTATCATAAAATTGTTATGAAATTTACATTTTGCATTGCATCTGCCTGGCTTCTGTACTTAGTTGAACGAGAAAAAAGTGGACCAGGTGATATCATTGCATCTTAACTGATTTGGTTCCGTTTTGGTATTTTTTTTCGCAAATTCGCAAATTAGTTGTATCTCAGTCATAGTAAAATTGTACAAAACATTCTGTATGCTGTACTCCATTCTCTTCACCACTGGTCATCCATGGTATTTTATCGCGGTTCGGTAAGATCACAATAATAGTGATGCAGTTATTTATGGTACTTAAATATAATTTCTTAAGTTAATATTGAGTTGGCCACCATGGAGGACTCTCAGCTAAAAAGAGCGCTAATGCAATAGATCAGAAATGATTTTCATCTTAATTGACATTTAAGATTGGTGCAATACCGCCATTAATCCTCATTGATTGTAATTTAATGAATCGCAAATCACGGTAAGATGGTTTGAAATAAGATTCTGATTTTTCCTCCGTCTTTTTCCATTCTGTAAACTCTATCATGCCTTTCAGAGTGTAACAAATCTACCCGAGGTCCGAACCTAATCTTATTTTACACTTAGAGTCCCTAATGGAAAACGGATTTTGCTTGCTCGCATGGTGAACACAAGAAAGTGGGAACTTCTTTTAGTATTGGCCTCTATACGGTATTTGCTGCCCCAGTAAGTTACGTTTTGAACCCTGAATAAAAGGCATATTTGGATGTGGAGAAGCCTACTTGGGAGCATATATTTACTCTCTAAATATGTAAAAGCATATGACATATTCCAAAATAGGTCGAAATAGGTTAAGCATATTCTCAAATATGCTTTTAGGTCGAAGATATGTAAATATGTCAAATATGCAAAACGAATAAGGTTTTAAAATAATCTACTTTTCATGAAACGAATTTGTATGCAACCAGAATTTTTTTTGGACCAACCATTAAAAATATGTTTTAACCTAAAATCCGATGTCTAGTTATTAGCATAAGCGTTCACACAATTAACCATACATTACACACACATATGGGTCATTCTTTTATAAACCGAACAGCTAAAAAATTTTTTATTTTGCATTTCAATAAAAAAAAATCCGAAATTAGATCTCGACATGTCCACCAAAACGTAATATGCGGTTTTGCATAAAATTTTTTTGTTAATTTTATAAACAATTTCAAAAATCGTCAAAAACGAAAAATTGGAAAAAAAAATAGGGTTTTTTAAAAACGTGATATCTCAGGTTTGGTTCATTGGACAGGTCTCAAGTTAATATCGATGGAAAGAATTTTACTTTATATACTCAAATTATCTATATATGGGCTAATCCTGCGTTGCGGACGTTAAATTTGTACGCAAATTTGCTTCTTAAAATTGACACAGCTGGCGTCCACTTTGGTATATTTGAAATACCTTTGGTGCAAAATGCAGTTCTTTGGGAGTACTTTCAAACCTAATTTAAGATAATAGGTTATCTGTTTTTGAAAAAAAGTTATGCTTGTTTAAAGTTCCGTTGCGGACGTTACAAAAAATGGAAGTCGACTTTGAGGCTTATGTGCATTTCCACATTTTTAGCGAATTTTGCATAATAAACAAAAAAAGTCTAATAGCAAAAAATTTAGTAGAATATATGACCAATTCAACCCAGCTTTCAAAAGAATGATAAGTGGTCCCGTTATTAAAATATCTTAATTTTTGTGCTGTTGCGGACGTTACGTTGCGGACGTTACACTTTTTCCATTGACCCAAATAGTATAAAAAAAAAATTTTTTTTTCATCCGATTGACTTGAAACTGGGTTTGTAAGCTTAGTACGCGAAATAGTTCGACACGTGTTTTCCAGATTTTGAAAAATCCGCCCACGAGGAAAATTTCCGTAAAATTCTGCTTGCAAAAAAACTATTTTTTATCCGATTGGCTTGAAATTCAGTTTGTAATGATAAAACTCGAATTCATTTGGGTTTTCATTTTCCGATGTTGGAAATACCGATTTTTATCGATATTTATCAATTATTAAAATTATTATTATTTAAACACACTTCTTGTTACTTTGAGTTTATGTTTTTCGGATTCTTGACAACCTAGAGCAATTTAGAGCCCAGATTCAGACTCAGCAGGCAATAATCCATTATAAACACCAATTTCCACCTCAAATAAAAAAAAAAATGTTTAGCATTTTCTTGCCGTTGCGGACGTTACACATTTTCACATTAACTTTTTTCAAAAATATGTGTAATAAAGGTATATTTTTTTTTTCATCAGTTTAAAGGGCATAAAAAACTCTGTTTTAAAGTAAGTTTGGATAACCGAATTATTAAAATTCATTCTGCTAAATTAAAAAAACACAATTTTCCGTTGCGGACGTTACACACAGTAAACCGATTTTTAGTTTAAATTTTTAATATATATTAGATATCCTACAAATATAATGAGAACTTTAAATTAAAGGAAATTAAACAAACTTTAAGTTTTGCTAAGCGGAAATTACTATAACGACTGTTTTTACCATTTTTGTGACCAATAAAAAAACCCTTTTTTTTTCAAGAATTAATAGAAGCAAGAGGAAGGTGTAGGTATGCCTCTGCCAAGAGCAGACAAACCACCGTAGAACACTATGGCTTACATATTTTGAAGCTTGAATATATACCCTATTATTCCATTAACAAACATTTGGATTTTGGACAACTTTAAATTTCAACGCTTGGTTTAAAAATTTTCGGATTAGCCCATATATAAAAAAGTTCAACCTGACTAATTGACTGACTGACTGACTGACTGGTGACCGTCGCACATGGTAAAAGATAGGAAGATGAGATTTTCACAGTAGTTTTATCTTATGCTGAAAGTGAGTACTAAGAATGGATTTTGGAAAATTCTGCCGGGAAGTGTGGAAAATTCGCGAAAAACTTTTGTATGAAACTTTTTTGTTTTTCATCCGATCAAGTTCAAACTCATTTTCAAAGATCTATATGGAAATTCGGCAACAACTGCATACCAATCTTCCGGAAAATTCAGCCCGCTGGGTGGAAAGTGGGTGGTCAAGGTTGTATGGGCGAAACTTTAGTTGCCAGCGATTAGCGCCAAATCATTTTCAAAATTACACATAACAAAACATAAGTTGTAAGCATAGTACGCGAAATAATTTGACAGGTGTTTTCCCGATTTTGGAAAATCCGCACACGAGGAAAATGGCAGGAAAATTCTGAATCCAAAAAAGTATATATCATACGATTGGCTTGCAATTCGGTTTGTAAGTATAGAATACGAAATAGTTTAAAATGTTATATTCCGAATTTCAAAAATTTGACCTGACGGTCGACAAATTCCCGGAAAATTCTGCATGAAAGAAACTATTTTTCATCCGATTGGCTTGAAACTCGGTTTGAAAGGACAAAATACGAAATAATTTGAAATGTGATTTTTCAATGTCGGAAAATCCGCCCACGAGGAAAATGGTAGGAAAATTCTGCATGCAAAAAACTATTTTCCATCCGATTGGCTTGAAATTTGGTTTGAAATAAATGTAGGTGAATTAAATTGAAATGTGATTTTCCGAAGTTGGAAAATTTGCCATGACGGTCGGAAAATTCCCGGAAAATTCTGCATAAAAAAAACTATTTTTCATCCGATTGGCTTGAAACTCGGTTTGTAAGGACAATATACAAAATAATTCGAAATGTGATTTTTCAATGTCGGAAAAGCCGCCCACGAGGAAAATGGACGGAAAATTCTGCATTCAAAAACTATTTTTCATACGATTGGCTTGAAACTCGGATTGTAAAGTAAAAATGAGAATTTATTTTGTTTTTAATTTTCCGATGTTGGAAATACCGCCGGGATGCTCACTGTGAAGTGAATGTGGGTGGAAAGTTGTTTTGGAAGTGGGTGGTAAGTGGATGTAAAGTGGTTGAAATGTGGCAGGATGTGGGTGGGAAGATGGCGGGAAGTGTGTGGTATGTGGGTGGCAAGTGGGTGGAATGTGGGTGGTATGTAGGTGGGAAGTGGGTGAGATGTATATGGGAAGTGGGAGGGATGTGGGTGGGATGTCGGTGGGATGTGGGTAGCAAGTGGGTGGAATGTGGGTGGGATGTTGCTGGGAAGTGGGTGGGATGTGGGCGGGAAGTGGGCGGGAAGTGGGTGGGATGGAAATGGGAAGTGGATGGGATGTTGGTGGAATGTGGCGGTAAGTGGGTGGGATGTAAATGGGAAATGGGTAGGAATTGGGCGGGAAGAGGTCGTGAAGTGTGCGGTATGTTGGTGGCAAGTGGGTGGAATGTGGGTGGGATGTAGGTGCGAAGTGGGCGGAAAGTGGGTGGGAAGTGGGTGGGATGTGGGCGAGAAATGTGCGGGAAGTGGGTGGGATGTGGGCCTGAAGTGGGTGGTAAGTGGGTGTGCGTTGGTTATATACTGTTGAAGGCGCAGCGAAGCGTGACGGGCTATTTGCTAGTATTTTTATAGATTTTTAAATTATTTAATAATATTAAGTAAATGTTGCTAAAAATTACATATACGGGGGTGTCACAGAAATCTCTAGAGATTTTGGCCTCGGTTGGTTTGCAAAACGCTCGAGAAATCCGTCGGTGTCACAGAACTTCAAGAGATTTCATTTTCTTATTTGAAAATCGAGTTGGAAGGCTTGTGTCCGTGCTGATGGGATTTTTCAATCAAATCTCTAAACAGGATTGTCATTTCTTGCAAAAAAAATTTTCCAACTTCTAGCTATGAGTTAATTTGATGATTTAATGGAATTATTTGATTGTGTTATATTTTTTACGATGCATTTTTAAATTATAATTCAAATTTAAGTCATATTCTTCAAAAATAAAATGCAAAATTTAACATAGTTTTTTGCGCCAATCATTAAATAAAACTTGACAACCCTTAGCGCTTGTTGGTTCTCAGAGAGCGCTTGTTGGTACTCAGAGAGCGTCACCATGTGTAGAGGGCGCCAACTGACGTTGAGTAGCGAGTTGATTTGTCAACATTCGGTTGGTTTTGCGAACAATTATTGAAACTCAAATTTTAATATGAAAACAATTAAAATATTTAATTCATTTAATGCAACCTATGCACAAAAATAATGTTGATTACATTTCCAATACCAATTTTACTTATCAAAATTGTTTTAGTGGTGAATTTCGCCAAATCTCCCGACAAAACACGAGAGATTTAAAACCAACCGAAAGATATTTCTGTGACACCGAGAATTGGTTTTGGGTTGGAATTTGGTTGGAAGAGATTTCTGTGACACCGCTGATAATTTTTTATCAGTGTTAACCACCATGTTATAGCTTCTGAGGATATACAATCAAATGTTCTAAACATAACTTAAATTTTGGTGTTTCCAAAAAGATGGAGACTTTTATAGTTTAAGAGTTATGAATTTTTGAAGTTATAAACAAATTAAAAGATGCCCTTGAAAAAAGTTTTGCCATGACGTCAGTTTTGAAGCTTTTTGATTTAAACTTGGCAAGTGTGCTTTATATTTATCAAGCTTTTCAAAAATGTTAACATCAAGCGGATCGGACGACTATATCATATAGCTGCCATACAAATGCTGAATTTAATAGTGTTATAAATTACTTTGCAAGCTCTGGCCAGCCTAATTCACAACAAAATTCAATTAATCATAGAATTCGTATGGCAGCTATATGATATAGTCGTTCGATCCGCTTGATGTTAATATTTTTGAAAAGCTTGATAAATATAAAGCACACGTGCCAAGTTTCAATCAAAAAGCTTTGAAACTGACTGCATGGCGAAGCTTTTTTCAAGGGCATCTTTTAATTTGTTTATAACTTCAAAAATTCATAACTCTTAAACTATAAAAGTCTCCATCTTTTTGAAAACACCAAAATTTAAGTTATGTTTAGAACATTTGATTGTATATCCTCAGAAGCTATAACATGGTGGTTAACCCTGAGAAAAAATTATATGTAATTTTTAGCAACATTTACTTAATATTATTAAATAATTTAAAAATCTATAAAAATATAATTTGAGTAGATAAAGTAAAACTCTTTCCATCGATATCAACTTGAGACCTGTCCGATGAACCAAACCTGAGATATCACGTTTTTAAAAAACCCTTCTTTTCCAATTTTTCGTTTCTGACGATTTTTGAAATTGTTTATAAAATTAACAAAAAATTTTGTGCAAAACCGCAAATTACGCTTTGGTGGGCATGTCGAGATCTAATTTGGGTTTTTTTTTTATTAAAATGAAAAATAAAAAATTTTTTAGCTGTTCGGTTTATAAAAGAATGACCCATATACCTTAAACACATTGTTAGATCTTAGAGAATAACTAGTCAGTAATAAAAACCAACACGCAGCATACAGACGTTCCGTTTCGGGGGTTAATTTAAAAGACAATATTTTTCACAATTACCGCATGGTCTGCGTCGCATTTCATATGGGTATGCCCGAGCACAAATTATTATTAGAGTTATCGGAACTTAAGAATTTTGCGGAGTCATGGCGGTAGTAATGACTTTTATACAGCGAAAAACTCAGTATATAGCTTTCAATTTCTGAAATATCTTGTACGCTTAGTTTTTTTTTTTTTTTACTTTTTTCCGCTTAAATCGATATATTTATGAAATATGGTAAAACCTAAGAATACATTGTGTGTGTTCAGCAGAACAAATTGCTCCATGATCAAGTATAAATTTGCAATAATCTTCCTACTGAAATCGAGTGATGCGGTATCATAATTGCAAATTTGAGGTATGATGATACAGGAGCATGTATCAAAGAAATAGTATGCTACTTTAAAGTGATACTGCTCCCTCCAACAGCAAAAACTACTAGATGCAAAAGTTTTTTCTGATACCTGCTCAGGGATCAATTATTCTGCTGAACAAGCCCATTGTTAACGATATACAACACTGCTCATGATAATACCACCACACCATTGGCACTCTTGGGGAGTCTCTCGTCAAACGTCGCGCGCTGCAGTTGTGTTTAAGCAGAATAATATACAGATCAACTAACCAATACATACATACATACTATAAGTTTATACTGACTATCATTGAATAAAGTTCTACTCCTAATAGATCCTTTTGAGTACCTTCTAACATACATGTCTCAAAAACTAACTTAATTTTCCTTTGAAATAACAGCATAAGTCGAGTTATGTATTAAACTTTCAGCAAACTGCTTTTAGAACAAAGACACAATTAAAGATGTGTACGTGAAAGTTAAAAAAGTACTTTGGAAAAAAGGCACATTTAGAGTTATGATCCATAAAATAAAAACATTTAATATGGAATAAAAGCTTAAGTCCAGATATGCCATCAGGTAATCAAAAATATCAATGTGGAATAACAGCATAAGTCACAGTGTGTATTTTGGAATAAAAGCACATCTCAGATGTGTCATTTTTTTGAAATAAAAATAAAATAGGAATTCTGTTATAAGGCCTGATTCCAGATGACATAAAAATCAATTTTTATGTTGAAGTTCACATGAATAGAAACACTTTTGAACTGCTTTGAAATCTGAATGCTATTGCAAAGCAGTCTTATTTGCGGATGATGTGGACGTATTGTACCGAAATAAAAATTTATGTCATCTGGAATCAGGCCTATAAAGCAGATTTTGAATAGGGAAGAATAACTCAACTGAGATATGCTGTTTTGCCTTTTATAAACTTAAGCAATTTAGACTTATGTTTTTTGGTTTTACCGTAATATCTTTGTAACCAATCACCCGATTGTCCTGAAATTTTGACACAAAATCGAAAAGAAACCGAGGAAGCCATTGGTATTAATATCTCAATTTCGATTTTTTTTATTGCCACAGATATGTCTTATTATAATGACAGGATAGATTGCTTAGATTAAATAGGCTGCTCGGCTGAGGCCGTGATCAGGTTAAGACCTTATGGCCCTTTGTGATGTGGGTTAAAAAGGTGTTTGGTGGATGTGGATGGGGTGCGTCGAGTGGGCGTTGACGGTGAGCACCTGAGCACCTCTAGGCGCAGATAACCAGGTCATCTAAGAATGGGTAACCCTAATGCTGCGTGCGTAGTGCCATCTTGAAGACAACCTATTTAAAAATGCATTTTATGCCTTGCAGAGGGTGTTCAGCTCTGATGTTCTTAGCGTATAAAAGGAAGCACATCCTTATGTAACCAAGTCCGTTGAGATTTGGCTTGCCAAATATTCACAAAAGAAGCGCAACCTATTGGTTAACTGGCTTTTTTTCAAAGGAAATATTTTTATTTTTTTTAAAAAAATAATAAATACATACACAAATGCTCAATTTTTATAATTGAAAAAAATAAATAGTTTAATTTCAAGATGCTAGAAGTAAATTTATGGGAGCATCAACGCCCAGGGAAATAACGCCCGTGGGCGTTAGCATTTTATTTCACTTTTTGAAGTGAAATAAGGCCCGTTTTTCTAAAAACTCTCAAAATTCGATTCTCATGTTTTAATAACATTTTGTGCCCGATATAACAAAAGTTAATTAAAAGGTAATCATTTTAATTTATGTCTTGTGCACGAAAAATTAGAGCAAAGTCATGGCCAAGACCGAGCATCGGACAAATCCAAATCCAATCATACTCAAATTTC
This sequence comes from Lordiphosa clarofinis, assembly GCA_018904275.1. Lineage (NCBI taxonomy): Eukaryota > Metazoa > Arthropoda > Insecta > Diptera > Drosophilidae > Lordiphosa > Lordiphosa clarofinis. Next base: position 1,345,163 of record JAEIGQ010000062.1, on the reverse strand, counting down.
ACATGGAGTTCCAAGTGTTACATGTTTCAATATTCTTATAATATTACAATACCAATAGCAAAGAAGAAGAAAGTTATTGCGGCACTATTTGAAAGAATTTTGTTAAAGGTTTGTGTGTTTGTGGAAGATGACGTACAAAAAACAGTGCCGCCGGCAAATTTTTTTTTTTTTAAATCGCGCGATTTTCAAAAAAAAAATTTGCCTCCGGCGCTCCTCTTTTTCTACTTCACATCTCACATAGCAACCTACACCGCACTTTTAAATGATTTTGTTAAAGGATTGTGTATCCGTAAGAGGTTTATATATTTTATAATATAAAAATATTGAACCATGTATCATCTGGAACCCCATCTAGAATCAACCCCTAAATTCTTCACCTTCTGTCGCCCACGGGCGTTATTTCGTCTTTCATCTTTCCCCATATAATTCAATATTTTAGCTTAATATCGCTCTTATCAATTATAATTAAAGACCATTGACAATATTTCATATTAAATAAATTTTTTTGCATTACATATTGCCATAATATTGAAGTGTGATGAGAGGAGGGAAGGTGAAATAATCGCGGATGATGTGGGCGTTATTGCACTAATGACAGTAACGTTCGTTGTTTTTACTTCACTTTTTAAAGTGCAATAGCACCAACGGGCGTTATTTCAATTTTAAAAGTGTTAACAACTGCTCAGCACGAGGGCTGAACACATTCTGAGTAGGATGCCTAACAAACTTGGGAATACACCCATATTTGTAAGACAGAGCCTACTGTTTAAAAGTGAAATATCGTCCACGTGCTCAAAGTGAAATAGCGCCCACTTTTGAAAGTGAAACAACGCCCGTGGGCGTTATTTCCCTTTTTGGAGCGAAATAACGCGAAATAACGGCGTTATTTCCCTGGACGTTATTTCATGCTCCCAAATTTATGTAGCTAAATAAGTAATCAAACATAGCAGCCACAGCAAATTTTTGTCTAGCGACAATATTGTATCTAGCGAAAACAATTCTGCCGACTGCTCTGCCTTTAGCAGCAATTTATTGTGCGGCGAATTCAACAACTGTCTATCTCGCTCTCACACATTTAGATTCCCATAAGAGCAAAATTGCTGCTAGAAATTGTCGGTAAAACAAGCAAGTGTCATTCCAGCCTTAGCAAGTTTAAGTGCTTCAAACTTAAACCGCCTCACATACTTTATCAAACCATGGTTGAACATAATTTTCTTCCCATACATTTTGCTGCCGTTGATATACTTTATTCTAATGTGTCAATCGTGTAATTTCCATCAGTTGTGTTCAGCCTTTGATTTTCCAATTGTTTGTTTAAGCGGTCTCTATACTGATCAACCTTCTTCTACACCCACCTCAGCTGTGGCAGAAGTTTGCTCTCCTTGTCGTTGACAACTATTGGGCGAATATTGGTTTGTGTTACCACTGTCAGATTATCCGAAAATACCTCGTCTTCGACAGTGACGTCAGTTACCATTTCATGCCATTTTTCTCTTATGATGCAGTAGTCAATAGTAGATGCGGTATCACCTCTTTTGTACGTGTATTCACTTCAGTACTTCTTCGATTCAGGACGGTCAAATTTAGTGTTTCACACATCTCGATAATATGGCACCCATTTGAGTCCTTTCGATCCGTCGATTCTCTCGTTAAAAGAGCATAACCATGCGCTGTTTTTGGGTCTTCCGTAGTCACCTGATTTTCACCGATTCGCTCGCTTAGATCCCCTATAGTCATAATGTTTTCTTCTGTGCACTCCATCACGTAATTATATAATTTTTCCATTGGTTACAGTTTATGTATTGCGGAACGATAAGCCATGTCTGCAATTGCCGTGTAAGTTTTACCGCAGGCAAATTGGCAGCCAGCTCTTCACAGTTTCTCTCGATAAAAGTTTCGAAAAGGAAAAATATTTCATAATTGTTTACATCTCTATAAATATAAAAGAGAGTGTCCTGACTGATTCACTGATTCACTGACTGATTCACTGACTGATTGGCAATCATCGCACAGCCCAAACGGTAAGAGATAGAGGGCTGTAATTTTCACAGAAGTTTCTGTTGGTGGTGAAAGTGCGTACTAAGACGGGGTTTTGGAAAATTCCACCCGGAAAAGTCGGAAAAGCGTCGGAAAAGTTTGTATGGGAAAAATGTTATTTTTCATCCGATTGACTTGAAACTTGGTTTGTAAGCTTAGTACGCGAAATAATTCGACACGTGTTTTCCCGATTTTGGAAAATCCGCCCACGAGGAAAATAGCGGGAAAATTCTGCATAAAAAAAATTATTTTTCATCCGATTGGCTTAAAACTCGGTTTGAAAGGAAAGTAGGTGAAATGAATTGAAATGTGATTTTCCGAAGTTGGAAAATTTGACCCAAAGGTCGGAAAATTCCCGGAAAATTCTGCATGAAAAAAACTATTTTTCATCCGATTGGCTTGAAACTCGGTTTGTAAGGACAAAATACGAAATAAATTGAAATGTGATTTTTCAATGTCGGAAAATCCGCCCACGAGGAAAATGGCTGGAAAACTCTGCATGAAAAAATCTATTTTTCATCCGATTGGCTTGAAATTTGGTTTGAAAGGAAAGTAGGTGAAATAAATTGAAATGTGAATTTCCGAAGTCGGAAAATTTGCCCTGACGGTCGGAAAATTCCCGGAAAATTCTGCATGAACACAACTATTTTTCATCCGATTGGCTTGAAACTCGGTTTGTAAGGACAAAATACGAAATAAATTGAAATGTGATTTTTCAATGTCGGAAAATCCGCCCACGAGGAAAATGGCTGGAAAACTCTGCATGAAAAAATCTATTTTTCATCCGATTGGCTTGAAATTTGGTTTGAAAGGAAAGTAGGTGAAATAAATTGAAATGTGAATTTCCGAAGTCGGAAAATTTGCCCTGACGGTCGGAAAATTCCCGGAAAATTCTGCATGAAAATAACTATTTTTCATCCGATTGGCTTGAAACTCGGTTTGTAGGGACAAAATCCGAAATAATTTGAAATGTAATTTTTTTTAGTGTCGGAAAATCCGCCCACGATGAAAATGGTCGGAAAATTCACCCACGAGGAAAATGGCCGGAAAATTCTGCACGCAAAGCACTATTTTTCATCCGATTGGCGTTAAATTCGTTTTGAAATTAAAGTAGGTGAATTAAATTGAAATTAGATTTTCCGAAGTTGGAAAATTTGCCCTGACGGTCGGAAAATTCCTGGAAAATTCTGCATGAAAAAACTATTTTTCATCCGATTGACTTGAAACTCGGTTTGTAAGGTCAAAATGGGAATTCATTTTGGTTTTTATTTTCCGATGTTGGAAATACCGCCGGGATGTGGGTGGGATGTGTGTGGGATGCGGGTGGAAAGTGGGTGATAAGTGGATGTAAAGTGTGTGGAATGTGGCGGGAAGTGGGAGGAATGTGCGTTGGTTCTATACTGTTGAAGGCGCAGCGAAGCGCGACGGGATATTTGCTAGTCTCTATATATATAAAAGAGAGTGTCCTGATTCACTGACTGACTGACTGATTCACTGATTGGCAATCATCGCACAGCCCAAACGGTAAGAGATAGAGGGCTGTAATTTTCATAGGAGTTTCTGTTGGTGGTGAAAGTGCGTACTAAGACGGGGTTTTGGAAAATTCCACCCGGAAAAGTCGGAAAAGCGTCGGAAAAGTTTGTATGGAAAAAATGCTATTTTTCATCCGATTGACTTGAAACTTGGTTTGTAAGCTTAGTACGCGAAATAATTCGACACGTGTTTTCCCGATTTTGGAAAATCCGCCCACGAGGAAAATTCCCGGAAAATTCTGCATAAAAAAATTATTTTTCATCCGACTGGCTTGAAACTCGGTTTGAAAGGAAAGTAGGTGAAATGAATTGAAATGTGATTTTCCGAAGTTGGAAAATTTGACCCAACGGTTGGAAAATTCCCGGAAAATTCTGCATGAAAAAAACTATTTTTCATCCGGTGTGCTTGAAACTCGGTTTGTAAGGACAAAATACGAAATAAATTGAAATGTGATTTTTCAATGTCGGAAAATCCGCCCACGAGGAAAATGGTCGGAAAATTCTGCATGCAAACAACTATTTTTCATCCGATTGGCTTGAAATTCGGTTTGAAAGGACAGAATACGAAATAGTTTGAAATGTGATATTCCGAAGTAGGAAAATTTGACCCAACGGTCGGAAAATTCCCGGAAAATTTAGCATGAAAAGACTATTTTTCATCCGATTGGCTTGAAACTCGGTTTGTAAGGACAAAATACGAAATAATTTGAAATGTGATTTTTTAATGTCGGAAAATCCGCCCGTGAGGAAAACGGTCGGAAAATTCTGCATGCAAAAAACTATTTTTCATCCGATTGTCTTGAAACTTGGTTTGAAAGGTCAATATCGGAATTAATTTTTGATTTTATTTTCCGATGTTGGAAATACCGCCGGGAAGCCCACTGGGATGTGGGTGGTAAGTGGATGTAAAGTGTGTGGAATGTAGCGGGAATTGGGAGCGATGTGGGTGGGATGTGGGAGGGATGTGGGTGGGATGTGGGCGGGAAATGGGCGGGAAGCGGGTGGTATGTGGGCGGGAAGTGGGTGGGATGTGGGCGGGAAATTGGCGGGAAGTGGGGGGATGAGGATGGGATGTGAGTGGAATGTGAGCGGGATGTGGGCGGTAAGTGGGCGGGAAATTGGCGGGAAGTGGGTGAGATGTGGGTGGGATGTGGGCGGGTTGTGGGCGGTGAGTGAGCGGGAAATTGGCGGGAAGTGGGTGAGATGTGGGTGGGATGTGGGCGGGTTGATGGCGGTAAGTGGGCGGGAAATTGGCGGGAAGTGGGTGAGATGTGGGTGGGATGTGGGCGGGTTGTGGGCGGTGAGTGGGCGGGAAATTGGCGGGAAGTGGGTGAGATGTGGGTGGGATGTGGGCGGGTTGATGGCGGTAAGTGGGCGGGAAATTGGCGGGAAGTGGGTGGGATGTGGGCGGGAAGTGGACGGCGGAAAGACAGTGGGATTGGGTGATATGTGGGTGGGATGTGGGTGGTATGTGGGTGGGATGAGGGCGGTAAGTGGGTGGGATGTGGGTGGTATGTGGGCGGGAAGTGGATGGGATGTGGGTGGGAAATGGGTGGTAAGTGAGTGTGCGTTGTTGTACTATTCAAGGCGCAGCGAAGCGCGACGGGTTATTTGCTAGTCTCTATATATATAAAAGAGAGTGTCCTGATTCACTGACTGACTGACTGATTCACTGATTGGCAATCATCGCACAGCCCAAACGGTAAGAGATAGAGGGCTGAAATTTTCACAGGAGCTTCTGTTGGTGGTGAAAGTGCGTACTAAGACGGGGTTTTGGAAAATTCCATCCGGAAAAGTCGGAAAAGCGTCTGAAAAGTTTGTATGGGAAAAATGTTATTTTTCATCCGATTGAGTTGAAACTTGATTTGTAAGCTTAGTAAGCGAAATAATTCGACACGTGTTTTCCCGATTTTGTAAAATCCGCCCACGAGGAAAATTCCCGGAAAATTCTGCATGAACACAACTATTTTTCATCCGATTGGCTTGAAACTCGGTTTGTAAGGACAAAATACGAAATAATTTGAAATGTGATTTTTCAATGTCGGAAAATTCGCCCACGAGGAAAATGGTCGGAAAATTCTGCATGCAAAAAACTATTTTTCGTCCGATTGGCTTGAAATTCGGTTTGAAAGGACAGAATACGAAATAGTTTGAAATGTAATATTTCGAAGTAGGAAAATTTGACCCAACGGTCGGAAAATTCCCGGAAAATTTAGCATGAAAAAACTATTTTTCATCCGATTGGCTTGAAACTCGGTTAGTAAGGACAAAATACGAAATAATTTGAAATGTGATTTTTCAATGTCGGAAAATTCGCCCACGAGAAAAATGGCCGGAAAATTCTGCATGCAAAACACTATTTTTCATCCGATTGGCTTGAAATTCGGTTTGAAAGGACAAAATACGAAATAGTTTGAAATGTGATATTCCGAAGTTGGAAAATTTGACCCAACGGTCGGGAAATTCCCGGAAAATTTTGCATGAAAAAACTATTTTTCATCCGATTGGCTTGAAACTCGGTTAGTAAGGACAAAATACGAAATAATTTGAAATGTGATTTTTCAATGTCGGAAAATTCGCCCACGAGGAAAATGGCCGGAAAATTCTGCATGCAAAACACTATTTTTCATCCGATTGGCTTGAAATTCGGTTTGAAAGGACAAAATACGAAATAATTTTAATGTGATTTTCAATATCGGAAAATCCGCCCGTGAGGAAAATGGCCGGGAAATTCTGCATGCAAAAAACTATTTTTCATCCGATTGGCTTGAAATTTGGTTTGTAAAGTCCAAATCGGAATAAATTTTTGTTTTTATTTTCCGATGTTGGAAATACCGCCGGGATGCCCACTGGGAAGTGGTTGGGGAGTGAATGGGTTGTGGGTGGTAAGTTGTTTTGGAAGTGGGTGGAAAGTGGGTGGTAAGTGAATGTAAAGTGTGTGGAATGTGGCGGGAAGTTGGAGGGATGTGGGTGGGATGTAGATGGGAAGTGGGTGGGATGTGGGCGGGAAGTGGGTGGTATGTGGGTGGGATGTTGGACGGATGTGGGTGGAAAATTGGTGGGATTACGCTGTGCATTGGTTCTATACTGTTGAAGGCGCAGCGAAGCGCGACGGGATATTTGCTAGTCTCTCTATATATAAAAGAAAGTGTCCTGACTGATTCACTGACTGATTCACTGATTGGCAATCATCGCACAGCCCAAACGGTAAGAGATAGAGGGCTGTAATTTTCACAGGAGTTTCTGTTGGTGGTGAAAGTGCGTACTAAGACGGGGTTTTGGAAAATTCCACCCGGAAAAGTCGGAAAAAGCGTCGAAAAAGTTTGTATGGGAAAAATGTCATTTTTCATCCGATTGTCTTGAAACTTAGTTTGTAAGCTTGGTACGCGAAATAATTCGACACGTGTTTTCCCGATTTTGGAAAATCCGCCCACGAGGAAAATGGCGGGAAAATTCTGCATGAAAAAAACTATTTTTCATCCGATTGGCTTGAAACTCGGTTTGTAAGGACAAAATACGAAATAATTTGAAATGTGATTTTTCAATGTCGGAAAATTCGCCCACGAGGAAAATGGCTGGGAAATTCTGCATGCAAGAAACTATTTTTCATCCGGTTGGCTTGAAATTTGGTTTGTAAAGTCAAAATCGGAATTAATTTTTGTTTTTATTTTCCGATGTTGGAAATACCGCCGGGATGCCCACTGGGAAGTGGTTGGGGAGTGAATGGGTTGTGGGTGGTAAGTTGTTTTGGAAGTGGGTGGTAAGTGAATGTAAAGTGTGTGGAATGTGGCGGGAAGTTGGAGGGATGTGGGTGGAAAATTGGTGGGATTACGCTGTGCATTGGTTCTATACTGTTGAAGGCGCAGCGAAGCGCGACGGGATATTTGCTAGTCTATATATATAAAAAAGTTCAACCTGACTGACTGACTGACTGACTGGTGACCGTCGCACAGCCTAAACCATTAAAGATAGGAAGATGAGATTTTCACAATAGTTTTTTCTTATGCTGAAAGTGAGTACTAAGAACGGATTTTGGAAAATTCTTTCGGCAAATGTGGGAAATTCGCGGAAAACGGTTGTATGAAACTTTTTTGTTTTTCATCCGATCAAGTTCAAACTCATTTTCAAAGATCTATATGAAAATTCGACAACAACTGCATACCAATCTTTCGGAAAATTCTCCCCGCTGGGTGGAAAGTGTGGGGTCAAGGTTGTATGGGCGAAACTTTAGTTGCCAGAGATTAGCGCCAAAATCATGTTCAAAATTACACATAACAAAACATAAGTTGTAAGCATAGTACGCGAAATAATTTGACACGTGTTTTCCCGATTTTGGAAAATCCGCACACGAGGAAAATGGCCGGAAAATTCTGAATCCAAAAAAGTATTTATCATACGATTGGCTTGAAAGTCGAATTGTAAGTTCAAAATGAGAATTCATTTTGTTTTTAATTTTCCGAAGTTGGAAATACCGCCGGGATGCTCACTGTGAAGCGAATGGGATGTGGGTGGAAAGTTGTTTTGGAAGTGGGTGGTAAGTGGATGTAAAGTGGGTGAAATGTGGCAGGAAGTGGGAGGGAAGGGTGGGATGTGGGAGGGTTGTGGGTGGGATTGTTAATGGGAAGTGGGTGTGATTTGGGCGGGAAGTGTGCGGTATGTTGGTGGCAAGTGGGTGGAATGTGGGTGGGTTGTAGGTGCGAAGTGGGCGGAAATTGGGTGGGATTTGGGCGGGAAGAGGGCGGGAAGTGTGTGGTATGTGGGTGGCAAGTGGATGGAATGTGGGTGGTATGTAGGTGCGAAGTGGGCGGAAAGTGGGTGGGATGTGAGCGGGAAGTGGGTTGGATGGAAATGGGAAGTGAATGGGATGTGGGTGGAATGTGGCGGTAAGTGGGAGGGATGTGGGACGAAAGTGGGTGGGATGAGGGTGCCAAGTAGGTGTAATGTGGGTGGGTTGTGGGTGGGATAAAGATGGGAAGTGGGATGTGGCCAAGTGGTGGGATGTGGGTTAAATGTGCCGGTAAGTGTGAGGGATGTGGGTGGGATTAGGGAAGGATTTGGGTGGGATGTGGGTGGCAAGTGGGTGGAATGTGGGTGGAATGTAGGTGGGAAGTGGGCGGGAAGTGGGTGGGATGTGGGCAGGAAGTGGTTGGGATGTGGGTGGAAAGTGGCTGGGATGGAAAAAGGAAGTGGATGGGATGTGTGTGGAATGTGGCGGTAAGAGGGAGGATGTGGGTAGGATGTGGGACGAATGTGGGTGGGATGTGGGTGGGATGTAGATGGGAAGTGAGATGTGGCCAAGTGGTGGGATGTAGGTGGGAAGTGGGTGGGATGTGGGTGAAAGGTGCCGTTAAGTGTGAGGGATGTGGGAAGGATTTGGGTGCGATGTGGGTGGCAAGTGGGTGTAATGAAAATGGGAACTGGATGGGATGTGGGTGGAATGTGGCTGTAAGTGGGAGGGATGTATGTGGGATGTAAATGGAAAGTGCGAAGTGGGCAAAAAGTGAGTGGGATGTGGGCGGAAAATGTGCGGGAAGTGGGTGGGAAGTGGGTGGTAAGTGGGTGGTAAGTGGGTGTGCGGTGGTTATATACTGTTGAAGGCGCAGCGAAGCGTGACGGGCTATTTGCTAGTAGTTTATAAAATTCTTATATAATAGCTTACTCCTGTAAAGTAAATAAGATATTAGTGAAAAAACACTACGGATAAATACCCTGCCATTATCTTTCCTTTTTTGTTGGAGATCGATTTCTAAGTGGAAAAATTAAAATAAGTCTTAACTATTCGGTATTTTATAGGCGTTAAAAAAATTGCCTGCGTTTTAAAATAAAACGGTAATAAATTTTTCCTTCTTCGAAATAACACTTCTATGCTCTAACAATGTCATTCTCTTTCCACAGAGCACCATAGCCGAACTGAATTACAAAATTACTCAAATTGGCAGTGTCTTTGACAAGTCCGTTGGCTCAGCTAGCATCATTAAAAAGGAATCACATGAATTGCGGCCATCTCAGTTTGATGCTTATGACACTATAGATCTAATAGGTGGCTCTGAGGTGAACCAATTGGTGCGTATTGAACCTAAAGCCAAAAGCTTAATTTTTTTGACTTAATGTTTTTTCAGTTAGATGGGGCTTCAGAATCTGCTTTGAATAAAGCAAAAACACGTCTGAAGAAAATAAAGAGAATGCATCAACAACATCTGCTGCGTCTATATTTGCCGTTCCAAAAAATTCACGTAGACCACCGCGTCGCCGCATACCTGTATATGATTTCTCCGATTTTGGCGATACTGATGATGACGACGAGTCGAAGAAACCAAAATTTCCAGAAGTAATTTAGTATCTAATTCTGACTCACAAGTGTTACTAATGCTTGTTTATTTCCACAGCCATCGACACATAAGAGCGGAACTAGCAAGTTCAGACGCTTGCAACATACATCACCAAAAAATAAGGATGCAGTCGATCCTTTTGATGCTTTAAAGGAAGCCTCTTAGTAAAGGAATACATTTTATCATACTATTTCTCTAACTATTTATGAGATACATAAGTCATTTTGAGGACCAGTTTAATCTAATTTACCTTTGTTACAATGATTTTACTTCATCCGCATACCTGTATATAATTTCTCCGATTTTGGCGATACTGATGGTGACGACGAGCCGAAGAAACCAAAATTGGCATAAGTAATTTAGTATCTAATTCTGACTCTCAATTTATTACTAATGCTTGTTTATTTCCACAGCCATCGACGCATAAGAGCGGAACTTGCAAGTTCAGTTTATCATACTATTTCTCTGACTATTAATGAGTTACATAAGTCATTTTGAGGACAAGTTTGATCTAATTTACGTTTTCACTATGATTTATCTTCATGGACGGATTAATTAATCATTACTAAATATCTAAAATCTTTTCTTTAATTAAAAGGATTAATAAATTAATCATAATGTTAGATTTTCATCTAAATGAAAAATACTTTAGTTAGAATATATTGATTGGAGTAGAAGAATTTTCAAAAGTTAAATTTAACTTAAATGTGCCCAAATGAATGGTATACAAAAATTGCTTTGACTCTTTTATATATTAAACCCCTCAAAACTAATTGTTCTAATTTTCATGGTAATCCGCTACAAAGTGGTTAATCTTTTGAGTAAAAATGTGTAACAAGAATATGAAATTCAAGCCGTTTTCATAATAACGCAGGTGTTGAGTTATAAAATTTAAACATAATATTACAATAAATTACGTAACACAAACTGTTGTTCAACTGTTACGACAACAAAATTAACCGTTTTTATCAATTAAGACAGCACAAGCACACAAAGGAGTTTTTGAAACAGGCCGATTATCTCTTCTTGGGGAGGCTATGTGAGCTTAGTTGTTCCAAAAAAAGGAATAACTGGATAAGGCATCTTATATATAAAATGTTACATTTTGTTTTGGTGTTACATGATGCGAGCGTAAGTAATGAAGACGCCGAACACATACAACGAATTGCTTCCGTGCTGGGTGATCGTGATCGTATGGTGGTCGTCGGGGATTTCAATATTCCACATATCTCTTGGGCTTCATAACACAATTCCTTCGAATTGTATCTCATGAGTTTCTTAATCTTATGGCTGAACAAATGTGCAAATGTATGTAACAGGCAGAAGGAATGATTTCCGACTATATAAATATATATATTCTTGATCAGCATCAACAGCCGAGTCGATATAGACTTGTCCGTCCGTCCGTCTGTCCGTCCCTCTGTCTGTCTGTATGAACACTAGGGGGGGTCGATTTGTATGGGCCGAAAAAAGCGTACAAAGCGTATAGCAAAAACGAAATCTACAGTCAATTCTAAGAAAATTTTACCAAGAAACCATGGGTCTAAAATGAATTCCTAGTCCGCGCAAATCGACTTCAAATATTTATATTACATTTTCCCAAAAAACAAGGTAGAAAGTCGGTGAAGTCCGACTATAACATGTTCTGTATACCCCAGAGCTTGCATTTATCTAATAAATTTTATATAGAAACCACACAAAGTGATAAAGGTGTCATAAAGTGAACCCAGTGCTGCCCATCAACGTTGAACCGGTGCTACACATACAAATTTTTTGTTTTCCGTATAACTCCGCTATCGTTCATCCGATCTTCATAGTTCCTTTTAGCGAATCGATAAATAATCATGATTACAAAATATCTCTAGAAGGTACAAACCATCTTTCTGTAAAACTGTGGGAGATATGATTTTTTTTTCAAAATTGTGGGGGCGGAAGGGGGCGTGTCAACCTGTGACATAAAAATTTATCTGCCTGCATATACAAGAAGTATTGGTCCCATACAAGTCAAACCTCTATATCTTACCATGTCAGAGATCTGTACTTTTACAGGTTTATGGACATTAGACCGCACCTTATGTGAAAAGTAATTTTATGTCTAGTTCTTAGCACAACATGGCTCAAAAAATTCTGTTTATTTTATAGAAAATATGTAAAAAATCCAAAATCAGATATATTGAGGGTTGTTTTTTTCGAGAGAGCTTTAAAAGTTAAAATTTCCCCTTAATTTTGTTTTTGAGCTGCTAGAAACGTCATAGTAGGCAGACAAAAATTTTGTTAAAATTGTAATAAAAAAATTATTTAATCATGTCGTACAATTGATTCAGCAACACAATCGGACGGCACCAAATTGATTATTGCTGATTAAGGCATATCCTTATTGTCTTCAATTTTGGAGTTTTTATAAATTTTCTATAAAATATACAGAATTTTTTGAGCCATGTTGTGCAAAGATCGTCACATGTTGAAAATCGTATGGAGAAATGTCCGGTCTAATGGACATTCATATTACGTTTATGCTGTGCTCATTTTGCAAAATCATTTCATTAACACCATTTCATGAATTCGAATACACACTAAAGTTGATTATGAATTCGCTGTCAATTCATGAATGCCGCGTCGCAAAAAGCTTTTCGTTGAGTTGGTGTTGCCAGATCTTTTGTTTTCTCATATGTGTGCTGGCCATTTTGTAAATTTACAAATGCTGCATAAACAGGAACAAATTTGATTTTGCAAATTAAAGAAATCGTAAAATTCATAGCATAAACGTAATAACGACGGACATGGCTATCTCCTTTCTTTTTTAGCTTATGATTTTTCGCCAAAGCTGCTTAACAAAAAGGTAAGTTAAAAAATGTAATACCAGAGATAGTCATGTCCAAGGCATACTAAACTAGGTAGGCTCACTCACTCTCTAGCTCTCTTGACAACTTGTTAAATTTCAGTCAGTAAGCAACTGTTGTAGGCAAAGCATCTCCGCGGTCGAATTTTTTGTGTTTTACTTAGTAGCTTAGTAGGCTTTATATTGAAATATATTACTCTTTCGGTCTCGATCTCTTTGAAACAAATATTCGGAGTTCTGAGAGAGCGAGTTAGCCTACCTTGTTTAGTATACCTTGGTCATGTCCGTCCGTCTGTCCAAGTTCCTGGAAAAGTACAAATTTCTGACATGGTAGGAGATAGAGGTTTGACTTGTATGGGACAAATATTTCTTGTAGTTGCCGGCAGATAAATTTTTATGTCACAGGTTGCCACGCCCCCTTCCGCCCCCGCAATTCAGAAAAAACCTCATTTCACGCACAGTTTTGCAAATAGATGGTTTGTACCTTCTAGAGATATTTTGTAATCATGATTATTTATCGATTCGCTAAAGGAACTATGAAGATCGGATGAACGATAGCGGAGTTATACGGAAAACAAAAAAATTGTATGGGTAGCACCGGTTCAACTTTGATGGGCAGCACTGGGCTCACTTTATGACACCTTTATCACTTTGTGTGGCTTCTATATAAAATTCATTAGATAAATGCAAGCTCTGGGCTATACAGAACATGTTATAGTCGGACTTCATCGACTTTAAAACTTGATTTTTGGGAAAATGTAACATAAATATTTGAAGTCGATTTGCGCGGACTAGGAATTCATTTTAGACCCATGGTTTCTTTGTAAAATTTTCTTAGAATCGACCGTAGATTTCGTTTTTGCTATACGCTTTGGTCGAAAAAAATCGACCCCCTTTATGAACACCTAGATCTCGGAGACTATAAGAACTAGTGCTACCAAAATTGACATGTAGTCTTCTTTTATCTGCACGCAGATAAAGTTTGTGTCAAATTTTGGCCACGCCCACCCCCGCCCCCATAAAAGAGAATGTTGAATAACTCCCACATTTTTTAAGATATTGAGTTCAGATTTACAACTTAAATTTATATTAGCAATAACAATAATCCCTGAAACTTACAGCAAGAGCGGATAATATATAGCCGAGGTAAACAAAATGTTGCATACTTTACAAAAAATAGCGGAGCTAGAACCTATAGAGTAAGAAAAAAGTCGATTTTCGAAATTTTGACTTTGGACCCCATAACTCTGCTGTTTATTAACCGATCAAAAATATCCTAGTTCACACCAGAATCATATCAATTCTGAACAAAACCTTGTTTTCACTTTCAGACAATCCGTTCTCAAAAAGTTTTTGCAACCTTGGGACTATGTTTCAAATTTTTTTATAACTTTGAAAAGTATTCCTTTTTCCTTGCATTCCAACAAACAACCGCTAGAACATCAACAACAACAAAAATTTATTATTTTAGTTTAACCGATTAAACAGTTCTACAAATTGTGACCTTTTGTGAGTATCCCGAGAATCGTTAACTAATTCCTGCGTGCCTACTCATGCTGATTACGAGATGGTATATCAAAGCCATATCTTAGTTTTCGTTTCCAAGATATTCGCGAAAAAACTAAATTTCCGACTTTTTGCCGTTCTAGAATTTTTGTAGGCCACACTAAGCAATAATTGCTAATTTTATGAAGCTTCTAGAACAGCGGTGGGCAGCAGAAATAACGGAAAGGGTACAACAACATTAGAGTTTTTGTCATTTGCTTTCGATCAACGTGATGCTGCGTGTGTTTGTTGTAGTATCTATTGCGTCGTAAAATTAGAAAAATAACGGGCCGGGTTGCGCGGGTAAGAAGGGCTATGAGGCTGCCCACCGCTGTTCTAGAATATCAATGCAACTGAGACAAATCAAACACGCCATATAACTATTGCCAATGGTGTCGAAATTGGTCTTCAAAGAAAAATTTTACTTGATTTATAGCAATTTTGTCAAACTAAACCATTTGCTACAAGCCATTCTATTTGTCGGACATTTATTATCAAATCATCATATAGTTTTACATATGAACTCACAATGGTAATATTTTGGCAATTTTGTCAGGACCACAGGCAAAGTAACAGCCTGTTATATCCGAAAATCAGGATTAAAATTTATGAGAGACAAACTAGATTCCCGCCCCAAATGTTTATAGGAGTTTTAAAAAGGCAACTTAATATAGCATTGGCTTAACTATATATTTAATGTAATGTAAAATAACAACATTCATGGGATGCTACGTTAACATTTGCGGATAGTTAAACAATGGCAGAATTATAACAATTGAGAAAGTCGGTCAAGCCCGACTATAACATACTCTGTAACTGGAGTAGAAGCTGAATATAATGCTGGCGCTGCGCTCATCTCTAAGTCTCACTTTCTCGCTCTCGGTGTGGTGTTAGTTGTAAAAGGGTGGGAGGGGGTGGGGGAGGGTGACTTACATTTTTGCTCATAACTTGAGAACCGCTTATCGGATCTTTATCATTTCTTCAGCAAATCGATACATTTTGATAATTACTAGAAAATACGAATCATCTATATTCAAAACTGTAGGAGATATATAGTTTTTTCCAAATTGCGGGGGCGGGAGGGGGCGTGGCAAAAATTGAAAATAAACTTGATCTGCCTGCAAGTATAAGAAGCATTTGTCCCATATATGTCAAACCTCTATCTCTTACCATCTCTGAGATCTGTTTGTTCATACGGACGGACGGACGGACAGACGGACATGGCTATATCGACTCGGCTGTTGATGCTGATCAAGAATATGTGGGACATTACATATCAACTCGGCCACCCAACTTTTTTTATTTTTTGATGTTGATCAAGAATATATATATTTTATATAGTCGAAAATGATTCCTTCTCCCTGTTACATACAAACTTAATATACTCCATGATACAACTATATAAGGTATGGCATTCAGAGTTTTTCGAGGACTGACAGCTTTTGCTAATATCGAGAGAGAGAGAGAGAATAAAACAAAAACCAAAGCACCCTCAGAATTACAAACACATAGTATATACATTACTAAATTTGATTGGTATTCGCTTGGCACTTTTCAAATGGCTCCTATGTTGGGGCAGCTGATAAAATAAAGCCAATTCGCTGCTTGGGAGCGTTGCCGGTTGGAACACTCTAGCCTGCTAGTGGCGCTGCTTCTTCGTTAGAGATTTGTTCTGAATTTAGATTGTTTGGCCAATAACTGTTTGCTTTTTTGAATTTGTGCCCGTTTTTGCTAGTGAAGATTTGAATTTGTAGTGATTGTTCGCGATGCGGTCTGAAGTTAAGATCCCGCCCTGAAATGACTTGCTAGCCGGTGTCAACCCAAAATGCAGTGCCGTAACAATATGACAAAAGAAAGACACAGCCATAATTTCGGGCTCTCTTCTTGGGGAACCCTGATTTACTTCATTGCCGTCCATGAGAGCTCTCTTCAGACCAGAGGCGGCGATCCACAGCTCACACGCGCCGATGTTAGTCGTGTTTTAAGCAAAACGCGAGCCAAACTGGCATAGCGACATATCTCCGACGACATATCTCCGCCCAGTACATTTTGCCGGAGGAGATATGTCCCTTTTTTTCTGGCGGAGATATGTCGTTTTAAAACGACATACCTCCGCCGTGGTCAACAATCTGTTTTGCTTAGCGCAGCATCTGTTTTGTTTGTTTATTTTCTTAATATTTGGGAGTAGACTAAATTTAAAAATTCTTTTCTATAAACAGCAATGGAACTGTAGGAAGCAGGCAGTGTTTAATTTAGTAATGTTATTGCCTGATGTGAAATGCCTATAAGAAGGTGGCAAGGCAGATAGGTAGAGGACAAAGAAATTGTTGCCCAGCCAAAAAATTAAATTCAGAACGAATTCAAGGAAAAACTAGACTTATTTTTTGATATCCCGAAACCTGGATTTGGAAGTAGTAACGATGGTAACACTGCTAAGGTATTTTTTCAAAACGCAGAATTTACTGCAGAGATAACTAAGACAGACATCGATTTGCTTAAAAGAATGCACACTATATTAATAGTTGTTTCATGCAACCATGATATTAATATAGACAAATTTAAAAATTATGCCTTGGAGACTGCTAGGCATTTCGTAAATTTGTACTCTTGGTACTTTTTGCATATATTTTTTTATTCATGGCCCGGAAATAATTGATTATGCATTGCTTCCAATTGGTCAATTAGCCGAGGAGGCCCAGGAAGGACGAAACAAAGATTTCAAGCTTTACAGAGAACATTTTTCGAGAAAATGCAGTCGGGAAAAGTGCAACATCGATCTTCTGAATAGAATGTTCATTACCTCGGATCCTCTAGTGTCGAGGCATTTCAAGAGGCAAGAAAAAATACATTAAATGCCAAAATAAGCTTAAGATCTGTAAAATATACCTGAAGTTCAAGAGGAGTACTCTAATTCAAGTGAAAGTAGCGATGAGTAATAAAGAAAATTGTTGAATGTAATACAGAATTGGTTGTTTTTTTTTTTTTATAATTATCTCTAAAATCTAAAAAGTTCTGAAAATGTAAACCGATTATTCAAACGATAACTATAGAATATACATTTTCGACTGCGAAAAAATAATTTCAAGTTAGTAATATTAGCAAAGAATCGTATTGGCCAGTTTTTAGCTTATGTGTCGAAAAAAAATTTATTTCGCAAAAACAACTAAAATTTTTTTTTAATTGTTAAAAAAAAAATTTCCACTAAATATTTCTAACTTTTTACTTTTTTTTAATACTTTAATCCATTTTTTGCTACAGCGCTCCGCTGAATTATGTCGCGATTTTGGCCTTTTCGCCCCACTGTGCGCCTCGTTTCAAACGACATAGCTCCGCGCGGAGATATGACGCTTTAAAACGACATACCGCGCGGAGATATGACGCTACAAAACGACATATCCCGCCGAGTTACAAACGACATATCTCCGCGCGGAGATATGACGCTTCAAAGCGACATATCTCCGCCGCATATCAAACGACATATCTCCGCCATGTTGCAAACGACATATCTCCGCGCGGAGATATGACGCTTTAAAACGACATAACTCCGCCGTTTTCCAAACGACTTATCTCCGCGCGGAGTTATGTCGTTTTGAAGCGTCATATCTCCGCGCGGAGTTATGTCGTTTTAAAGCGTCATATCTCCGCGCGGAGATATGTCGTTTGAAACGCGGCGGAGATATGACGTCGGAGCTATGTCGTTACCCCGCCTAACTTATGGTTGTGTGAATCGGTGAAGATTTCATTGCAAGTTAAACTACTGTGTGGATTTTTTTGTTTGGCCGTTTTCGTTGTTTATTTGTGGTGTAGATTGGGGTTGTTGTTCGGCCGTCTTTCCTTCCTGTAGTCAAAACATACTATTGTAGTCTGGAAGGAGTTCTCATGTTCACCAACACCAGCGCAATTTTCTGTACTCTCCATTTGGCCGCCTCTACTCCAGACCACAGGCGTCTTACTTGCAATTCAGTGTTCACCGATTCACACAAATAAGAGTTCTTCTCGCATTTGCATAAATCCAGGACTGACATCAATTCCGGGTAGCTATGGGCCGGCACTGCTTTACATCGACATACGCAACAGTATTGGCTCGACATTTTCACAAATTATAAATAAATCCCGTCGGCAAATCAAAAAAAATTCGTGCGCACACAACCTTTTCAATCAAATGACAGCAACACAATGAAAATTTGCAGTCCCGAAAAGAGGGCTCTCTCAGAGAGCACCTTACCTTATATAGTTATATCATGGAGTACAGACTTTGGTACAGAGTATAAAAAGGCTACTTGGATACTACTAAAGGAGCCTTATGCTTTTGTAATTTTCATTCAATGTTGTAAAATTTTACAAGTTGCCGGATTGAGTTCCTCGAGTTCAGAATACGAAGAATTTACAGCCACATATAACAACGCAATCTGATTTGAATGATTTTGTAAGGGACTTAGAATTACAAAAGAGCTAAGCTGAACTTCTAGGCTCGGGACTTCAGCAATGGAACCTTTTATAAAGTGGAACGACTATTACATCTTTACGCAGTAGACAATAAGAATTTACGCAATATTTGAAAGTGATGAGAGCTTAGCATATTGTAAGGAGGCTATAATCATCACATAATACAAGCACGAATGGAGACTCTTTATAGATAGCTCTAAGGAAATTGTAAAAGCTGTTTTATTACATAATGAAGATAGTGCACCTTCGATTCCCATTGGTCACGCTGTACATAAGAAAGAGAGCTATGTAAGCATGATAAACCTTGTGCTGCACATTAAGTACAATGACCACCAATGGCAAATGTGCGGAGATTTGAAGATCTTAGATCTGCTCCTAGGACTACAACTAGGATACATGCAATTTTGTTGCTTCATTTGTGACAGAAAGGCACATTATATATAAAAGTCGTGGCCTTTTCGTTATTCACTTGTGCCTGGGCAAAAAAAAGTCAAAAGTCTCCCTTTAGTTGACCCAAAAAAGGTGTTTTTTCCACCGTTGCCCATAAAACTGATGAAGAATTTCGTTAAAGCAATATCTGCTTTCCAATATCTAAGCTAGAAGTTTTCCAGACTAAGCGAAGGTAAGAAATTGATTTAATGAAAAACTTCGACCTAGTCATAGAAGGTAACCAAAATTTGTAAATTTATTTCCAGATAGTTGTAAATCTGTTTTAATCAATCAAGTTTGGCATGGCTCCGATCAAAAATAACACACTAGGACATCTCAAACTTCATTATAATTTTATTAAATCTAAGATTTCAAAAGTGATCATTCCTACGACTAATTTTAAGGGTAGCAGAATTATAAGATAAATTACTAGAATTTAAGAGTATAGAAATAGTTATTTAAATGGGTGGTGCGAGTGAGTAAGGGTTGCTGTAACAAATAATATATAATTAAACATAGGTGTATATGTGTATGGGTAAGAATAGAAATATATAATAATTGTAATATATAAATTTAAATCAGGAATCCATTAAAATTAAGGTTTCTTTACTTCAAGTGAAACAAAAGAATTAATCAATCCATTTATATGTGCTGAACGCAAAAATTATGTGCACAAAACCGATAAGGCCTATTTCCAGAAATAATAAAAATTTATGTCACGAAATCGCCACTTATTTATGTTGAGTGGATGGTAAGCTATAGTATAGCCACAATGTCTTAAAATATACTAAAAATACCCAAAATGGCGGCCAAATTGTAGGGTCGCACTGATTTGTCAGCCGCTTAAATTTAAAATGTGTTTATCAAATTATAGTTTAAGGAATCTTAAAATCAGCTTACAGCTTTCAAAATAAAATGATGTACTACCACAAGTGTGCGCAACTTCGCGATCCTCGGTAAAGAAAGTCTTGAGGCACTTAAAATAAAAAAATATAAAAACTAATAAAAGAGAGCGCTTTTTTATGTGCTAATATATTTATTATATGTTGGACTATTTTGGTGCGCCCTGCAATTACTTTTAATTTGCTCGATGTTGTCCGGAAAAATGTGCTGCAAGTTATTTATTTTCAATTTAGTTCTGCAAATCGGCTGTGCTTGCGATCCACACAAGCTAACGATGTGGCAACGCCGTGATTATTTATTTTTGTTCTGGAAATCAGTAAAATAAATGCCACTTAATAAATGGCTGATCAGCTGTTCGAAGCTGTTTTTATACCCGTTACTCGTAGAGTAAAAAGGGTATACTAAAGTCGTGCAAATGTATGTAACAGGCAGAAGGAATCATCTCCGACCATATAAAGTATAAATATTCTTGATCAGCATCAACAGCCGAATCGATATAGCCATGTCCATCTGTCCTTCTGTCTGTATGAACACCTAGATCTCAGAGATGGTAAGAGATAGAGGTTTGACATGTATGGGACAAATGCTTCTTTTATCTGCACGCAGATCAAGTTTATTTCAAATTTTGGCCACGCCCCCTTCCGCCCCCGCAATTTAGAAAAAACGTTATTGTTCGGAGCAATAGCTGGCCCCCAGGATATCCCACTCTTAACTTAATGTATCATCAGTGGCGTTCCGAGGCGAGGGCGGGGGGGGCGGCCCGCCCCGGGCGGCAATTTTTAGGGGCGGCAATTTTTGAGGGCTGTGAGTTTCAGGGGCGGGAAGTTTTTGGGGCAGCAAATTTTAGGGGCAGCAAATTTCAGGGGCGGTAAATAATTACAAAATGTATATTGATTATTCTCTTAAATTAAGAAATAGTGGTATTTCTGAAAGTGATTTAGACTTTACTGTCATTTCAATATGGAGAACGTTGCAAGATTCTGCAAGATTTATCATAGTTCGCGTCCATCTATTTCGCGATATTTTCCGAATTTTTGGAGCTTACAATTCTATACTGCCATTGAGTTATGTTTCCAAAAAACGTAGTCCAACTCATCCAATTAAATCAGCCTCCAGTAAAAACCTCTGCAGGCACCCTACAAGGAACGTTTTTTTGGAGTAAAAACTAATTTCGAATCGCATTTGCCATCAAACTAGAAAACCATGTTCGACCTCAAAACAATTTTTTTTCGGCCCATCGAAGTCAATTTGTATTTAAATTTTGGTTAAGAAAAAATTTTCGCCTGCGGCGCACCTTTATTATACATCCCCAAGAATTATTTCCAATAATGATAGCAACTTTTGCAAAATAATACTCCCCTCACAATTAAGGCCTTCGTCATTCCTAATCAAAATCCAGCGTACGTCCCTTTATGTTACAGAGAAGTTTTTGATGGAAAGAATTAGAAAAACTTAATTGTAATTATTAGACAGCGGATTTTATGCAACTTTTTAAATGAAGTCCGATTGAGGTGAAAATTTGGATTTATACTAATTAAATAGTCCACTTTCCATTAAAAACTGCATATTCAATATATGCAAATTTTGCATATTTTGCATATGCAAAAAATATGCAAAATATGCAAAAAAATATGCAAAATATGCAAAAAATATGCAAAATATGCAAGAAATATGCAAAATTGGTAAAATGTTTTTAAAAGTTATAAAATGTTTTTTAGCAAAATATATGGCCAAAATTTGTTCGGCTTGTGTTCATTTTAGAAGATGTATTAGTGCAGTACAAGTACCAAAGGTACACAGTATATAAAGTTTGAGCAAAAGTATGTAACAGGAAGATGGAATCATTTTCGACCTTATAAAGTATATATATTCTTGATTAGCACCAACAGCCGAGTCGATATAGCCATGTCCGTCCGTCCGTTTGAACAAACAGATCTTAGAGATGGTAAGAAATAGAGGTTTGACACGTATGGGACAAATGCTTCTTATACTTGCAGACCAAGTTCATTTTCATATTTTGCCACGCCCCCTCTTGCCCCAGCAACTTAGAAAAAAGTCATATCTCCCACAGTTTTGTAGATAGGAACTTCATTCAGACAATTTATGGCTATTTAAAACATTGTGTTTTCTAAATTCTTCGAAATTTTTATTGTTCGAAAATGTTTTTATTATAATTGTTGTAACAATATACAATTAAGCATTTTTCTAAATTTTCCATTGAAAAGTTTTGGCGTTTCTCAGAAAAAAATTAGCTTGTAGGCCGAAAAGCTGCGTTCGACATCGCACGATGTAAGCGGTGCATATTTAAATTTAAATATGTCAGACATATTGATATTCCCCGCGTCAGTTGTTTCGGAATCATTATTAAATAGTATTTGATTCAGCTTAGCAAATGATCCATAATCCGGACTCCGTTCCAATACATCTTTCAGTTTTTTTTGCAGTTTTATACCGAATTCCCCTTGAACACCATTAAGAATATTTTTTACTTCAGATAGAAGCATAAAAGTGTTAGTTATTTCCAAATTTCTTTTTTTCATGGAGGTTATAATTTCCGGTATTCTCATAAAATGATGTTTTATAAAAATTAGATTTGTTCGTAATTTTGGATTCTTGAGGATTTCTTGGGCATTTTTTATTGATTGTGCATCATCCGGATTAAATGATTCAATGACCTTTAGTGAAAAGAACATGTTTTAACAGAGTGCAGAATTTAAAATATTTATTCTTCACTTACATTTTTAATACCGTCGAAATGCGTAGCAATAAATATAGCAGCATTAAGCCATGTTCCCCAACGTGAAAGGACCGGTTCGGGTGGGAGTTCAATTTTTAACTTATCCCTGTACAGCTGAATGCGAATGGGTGACTTTAAAAATACCTTCTTTACTGCTGATATGTATGAATTGACCAGTGGGTATGAATTTCGTATGGTTTCCGCCAAACGATTTACTCCATGCGCCACGCAAGTCACATGTAATAGGTTCGGATAAAACACCTTTAAGTTTTGTCCAGCTTTCAGCATATATGCTGCCGCATCCGTTATTAACAGCAGTGGTTTGTTTTCATATCCTGCTGGCCAAAGTTCTTTGATAGAACTATTTACAAAACGTGCTATAGCTTGATAATTGACCTTTTCCAAAGCCTTAGTTGAAACTAAAAAGGTTTTTGAACTACCATTTTCAGTTAGGTTGCCAATAATTAAATTGGCCACAAATCTACCCGATTTGTCAGTGGTTTCGTCCACCGATAGCCATATATTATCGTCACCTAAAGCCTCACGAATACTATCCATTTTCTTGTTGTAGCACCTATCCAGATAGGTTTTCCGTAATGTACTTTCTTCAGGAATTTGTTTTTTAATGTATTTTTTAAAAAAGCCATTGAATGTCTCATTATTTAAAGCTTTGAAAGGTATGTTGGCTGCAATCAAGGCTTCGCAGAGTTCAGTGTTGAATTCACCATTGTTTTCGTCCTCCACTTCAACTGGCATCTGCCATTCTACAGCCAATTGAACATGGCGCTGAGTTACTATGTGTTGCTCCAGTTGCGACTTTCGATCGCAAGCAATCTGATTTCAAAAATTTAAATATATTTTGTTTTATTGATATGATTATAATTATTTTACTACAATAGATATAGGGTACTCACACGTCTTTTATTGCATATAAGACAGACAACGTTGTCTTCTTGTATTTGAAAACAGTTTGATGGCAAATCTTTTAGCCATTTTCGAATCATACGATTTTTTTTATCACTAATTTTCGGCATATTAATTGATTTAAAGTTGAATTGCAGAAGTTAATTTACAAGTAAAAATCAGATTTTTAACTAAATCAGAGAATGGTGAGCACAGAATCAAACAAACAACACATTAACTCTCGCCTACTAGGATAATAATATGAAATTTCATAAAAAATAGGTTTTTGCATATTTTGCATATTTTACATATTTTGCATATTTTGCATATTTTAATATGCAAATATGCAATATATGCAAAATAGTTTTTAGTGGACTTGGATCATTTTTCAATAAAAATAAGATGTGTGCAATCAGAACTTAAATCGGACATGCGGTTCAAAATATGCAAATATGCAAAATCCGCTGTCTAGTAATTATAGAAAAAAGGTTAAAATTTAGGACTATTCAAGGGGGAAGGGGGGGCGGCAAAGTCGACTTCCGCCCCGGGCGGCATAACTACACGGTACGCCACTGTGTATCATCATGCTCTAGTTCAAATTCAATTTACTAAATGCTTACTGTCATTTGCACTCACATCATCTCTCTCAATTATCCATTATTTTTATTATCTCTGCCTCTCTGTCATGCCTAGGCCTTGCATTTGCTAATTCCTTTTATCTAACTTCACTTCGTCTTGAGCATCGGCAGAGTGCAGCTGCGTGTATAAACCTTTTGAAACTTTGTGAACTACAAATCGACCAATTAAATACTGATAATTGAAATCAAGTGTAATTCGAAGCAGTGCGTTTTTATTTGCAAAGAATAACAAAAAACCTCAAAATATTTTGGACAAATACAAATTAGCTGCCGAAAAAGCTCGGTTGGCTTCAAACATTGGTGACCCGCCCGACGTGATATACATACATACGTTTAGTTATTGTGAACAAATAAAAAACATCAATCTCAATCTCCTAAAACATTGTTCAGTTAACTAAAATTAGTAATTTCGACTTCGCGCAAAATTCGTTTAGACATTTGCAAGTGCCGTTACTCGCTGAAAAAAAACTGTACACACACACACACGCATTTGCCGTTGGATCGTTACAGTGCAGTCCAAAATATAAGACCTTGTTAAAACCAGAGCGGGCAAACAAACGAAACGAAACGTTTCTGAATCGTTTCGTTTCGTTCTTTGCACAGAGCGAAACACAAACAAAACCCAAGAAAAGTAACTGTAACACAAAATGAGTTCTGTTCAGTTTGCGTTCGTGAACGCAAACTAAACGTAAAGCGAAATGCTCTCATCTTGATTTGCGGACAAAGGGAATCGGAACGATATGCAACGAGCGCGAATAGTTCGGAAACGTTTGCTGCTCTATTTGTATTTGTATTTGTATTGTTGTTGTTTTTTTCTGTTGCTTAATTCTTTGTTTCTTTCAGCTTTGTTGTTGTCGTTCCGAAACGTTTCAAGGCAGTGCAGCTTTCGGAAGAACAATATTCCAATCGTTTCGTTTGCGTTCTTCGGCAATATAAAGTTAGTGGTTTCGTTTTCCCTCACTAGAGGTAACAGCTACAAAACAAATGAATCGTTCCTTGGCTTTCGCGAACGGTTCGTTAAACGTTTCGTTTGTTTGCCCGCTCTGGTTAAAACCTCGTGGATTTTAAACTTGTGTTAGTGTGGGTGACCTTCATAGTTACAGTGAGCAGTGGTTTCAGTTGTACCATAACCAAATTCTGGAAAAATGTCTACACCTCGAGAGCAGTTGGAGGTGGCGAATCGAATTGCATATTTAAGTTTAAAGACAAAATCAGTCTTTGACAGACTGAATGGTGTGAAAAATAAATTGTCTCCTGCCAAGCTTTCTAAGTTTGATGAGTATGAGCTTAGAGAACTTCTTCATTTGGCTTCGGATCTTAAGACCAATTTCGACCAAGCTCATTCTAATTTGGAGGAGCTCGACTTCGAGGCTATTAACAGCGAATTGCGGGATGAATTCGACACATCTCTGGTGGCAGTAAAGGTGGCTCTGCAGCGCGAAATGGGTAAGCGTAACAGCATACACTGCTCCACACTCCGGCCAACTACAGGAGACGAGTCACAGCCAGTTGTCGTAGTTGCCAACCGCTCGAGATTGCCGCAGCTCACTCTACCCACCTTTAGCGGCTCTTACACTGAATGGAACGACTTCCACTCCCTATTCATCACCATAGTGGACCAAGAGGCAGACTTGACACCGATAGAAAAGCTTCAGCACTTGCGTTCCTGCCTTTCGGACGCCGCCCTGGACACTATTCGATCTTTGGAAATCAGCAGCGCCAATTACAAGGCTGCGTTGGAGCTTCTTGAGAATAGATTTAGTAATAAGCGTCTTATATTCCAGGCACATGTCAGAGAGATTTTTGGGCTGAGCAAGGTGGAGGCTTCTGTTGGAAAGTTACGCGAGTTGACCGACAGCGTCACCTCACATATGCGCGCACTTCAAACTCTTGGTTCCAAGGAAGAAATCGCCGATTGCATCCTCGTTCAACTTTTGCTGCAGAAACTTGACAAATCATCTCAAACAAAGTGGGAAGAGAGGTCTGGCAGGAGTAAAATACCATCGTGGGAAAAATTCTCTGCGTTCTTAGAGAAGCGCTGTCGGCTGCTTGAGAACATTGACCATTCTTTGCCGACGCCAAGCAATCAAATCGGGAAGACTACCAAAGCTGTGAGTACCAATCAACGAAAATCATTCGTAGCATCATCTGCAGCAGCATCTTGTTGCGTGTTTTGTAACAACTCGGATCACTCCATATACCGGTGCCCACGGTTTGTCAGTCTGTCTCCCAATTCTCGTCAGAAAGAAGCAAAAAGGCTGGCTCTATGCCTAAATTGCTTAAAGCAAGGCCATCAGATGCGAGATTGTAAGTCCAGCCAATGTCGAAGTTGTAACGCGAAACATCACACGCTTTTGCACTATGACCAGTCATCGCCCATCTTAGCCTTATCTGCCGGATCAGAATCGCAACGGTATTCGGCACCTCAGCTCAGCGCGGTAACTTCATCACCTTCTGCTCTTGCCGCTAGATCTCAATCTGACATCGTGCTTCTGGCCACTGCCATTATATTGGTCAAGAACCGGGCTGGAACTTTGGTTCCATGTCGGGCCCTTCTTGACTCGGGTTCGCAACTGCACTTTGTAACTACACGCTTTGCTAATCAGCTCCAACTTCAAAAATCAAAAACTTTGGCCTCAGTTTCGGGTATTGGAAATTCTGATTTCTCCACTGATGGGTTTTCCGTTGATCTCAACATAAAGTCAAGAATCTCAAACTATTCAGTCACCGTCACAGCTGTTATAGCACAGACAATCACCGATAGTCAGCCTAGCCTTCCATTGAACACAGCTGACTGGAGCATTCCCTCAAACATACAGCTAGCTGATCCACAATTCCATACGCCCCAGCGCGTTGACATGCTCATTGGAGCAGGTCTTTTCTTTGAATTGCTTTGTGTGGGTCAGATTCAGCCTGTACCTGGGCTGCCTCTTCTGCAAAAGACTCGCCTCGGCTGGATCGTATCCGGCAGTGGCCAACTGGCCACAAAATCGTCATCTCTCGTCGCACTTTCTAAATCAACGGCTGAAACCATTCCTAGCGCTCGGCTAGTCGAATTGGTGCAGCGTTTTTGGGAAGTTGAACACTCATTCGAACCCATCTCAAAGGCTACGAAGGAAGAACTCTGCTGCGAGGAGCATTTCCAGCAACACTACACACGGTTGCCCTCCGGAGAATATTCCGTTCGTCTACCCTTGAAATTAAGTCCGACGTCGCTGGGCGACTCATATCTCCAGGCTCGACGCCGATTTGAAAATTTGGAACGCAAATTGGAGCGCAACCCAAAATTAAAGGAAAAATATTCGGCATTCATCAAAGAGTACGTCAATCTTCAACACATGTCGCTTGTTCAGAATTCTGCCCTAAATGATTGTAAATATTTTCTTCCTCATCATTGTGTCATCAAAGAAGAGAGCACAACCACTCAATTGCGAGTAGTTTTTGATGGCTCCGCTGCGAGTGCATCTGGTCTTTCGCTAAACGACGTGTTAATGGCTGGTCCAACCATACAGCCTAAGCTCTTTAACATTTTGATTCGTTTTCGAACGTTTTGTATAGCACTTACTGGGGACATATGTAAGATGTACCGATGTGTACGCATAACCCCACCAGACAATCTATTACAGTGCATATTGTGGCGTGACTCACCAGAAGAGGTTTTGCAGGTCTACAAATTAGACACAGTTACCTATGGCACTAAACCAGCAGCATTTCTTGCTATTCGAACAATGCATCAGCTTGCCCTGGATGAAGCTTCTGTGAACCCAATAGGAGCCCAAATCGTTCTCCGCGATTTCTACGTGGACGATATGATTTCAGGAGGAAATTCTACCGAGGAGGTGAACGAGATTAAGCAACAGACTACAGATCTTCTCGCCAAGGGTCAGTTTAAGATACGAAAATGGTGTTCGAACAGTGCTGATGTACTTCAGAAAATCCCTGATACAGAGAAGGAAAGCCTCCTGAAGTTCGATGACGGCAGTGACATCACAAAGGCCCTTGGTCTCGTTTGGGAACCTGTCAAGGATAACTTTCTTTTCTCTTTTAATCCTCAGACAAATCCTGAAAGGCACTCTAAGAGATCAATTCTGTCAATGATTTCGCGGTTCTATGACCCCCTTGGTCTCATCGGTCCCACCCTGACAAGAGCAAAGATTCTCTTACAAAGAATTTGGAGAGAAAGATTGCACTGGGACGAAAGCCTACCAGAATCTTTAGAATCCGCTTGGTGCTCACTTTGTGAGGATTTCGTCAATGTTCAGCACTCCGCATTCCCCCGCTATGTTCTGCAAGTTGGAGCTTCGTTGGAAATTCATGCCTTTTGTGATGCCAGCATTGACGCGTATGGTGCCTGTATATACGTGCGCTCATACCAAAACGGCCAGATTGAGGTTCATTTGCTCTGCTCAAAGGCTCGCGTCGCACCATTAAAGACTTTGACGGTACCAAAACTGGAACTTTGTGCTGCGAAACTTTTGGCTCAACTGGTGAACGAAATCAGAGAACTGAACATTTTCCAATGTCCTTTTCATTGCTGGTCAGACTCTTCTGTGGTACTGTCATGGATTCGCGAGGAACCAGCTAGATTCAACATTTTTGTCGCCAATCGCGTTAGCGCCATACAACAGCTCACAGATGGTATGGCATGGCATCACATCCCGACAGAGCTGAACCCAGCGGACATACTATCGAGAGGAGCATCACCAACGGAGCTGAATCATTCGTCACTGTGGTCAACCGGTCCAAAGTTTCTGCAAGCTGCAGAAAGTGATTGGCCCAAATCATGTCTTCTCGATCAACCGCTGCCAGAAGTACGAAAAAAGGTCATGCTCAGCCTCACAGCCCATGCAGGATTGTCTTACCATTTCAAGTACATAAATTCTTTTGGAAAAATGCAACGCATATTTGGTTACGTGTTCAAATTCATTACATCGTCAAAATCGCCACATCTAACAGTAGAGCAAATTCAACATGGAACTCGTCTCCTACTTCGCTTGGTCCAAAAGGACGCTCTTTGGGAAGACTACAGAACCTTGCAGTCGGGAAAAGCGGTTAGCTCGTCAAGCAGAATTTCATCTCTAGCTGCCTTCCTAGATGATTCTGGACTTATTCGTGTGGGAGGTCGACTTAAGCATTCTTCTCTAAGCTTTGACGCCAGACATCCCATCGTTTTGCCGAAAGATTATCCATTAAGCGCTGCAATCATTACCGAGTATCACAACAAATTCCTGCACGCTGGCCCGCAGTCATTATTGGCTTCCATTCGGCTCCAATATTGGCCAATAGGAGGTATGAAAGCAGTGGCCCATGTTTTAAGAAAGTGTGTCCGATGCTTCCGCGCAAGACCCAGACTTGCCGAGCACATAATGGGAGACCTACCAAAGGATCGTGTTGAAGCTGCAGCTGCTTTTCAAATCACCGGCGTGGACTACTGTGGTCCATTTTATTACAAGCATGAGACTCCCAACAAATCGCCCATTAAATGCTACATCAGCGTCTTCATTTGTTTCAAGACGAAAGCCGTGCATTTAGAGTTGGTGAAGGACCTTTCCACTAAGGGATTCCTTAATGCTCTGAAACGATTCACCTCGACACGTGGCATGCCCACTTGCATTTGGTCCGATAACGCGACCAACTTTGTGGGAGCAAAAAATGAGTTGGATGATCTGCGGAGATTGTTTCTCAACAGCAACCA
The DNA here is from genome assembly GCA_018904275.1 of Lordiphosa clarofinis. Classification (NCBI taxonomy): domain Eukaryota; kingdom Metazoa; phylum Arthropoda; class Insecta; order Diptera; family Drosophilidae; genus Lordiphosa; species Lordiphosa clarofinis. Next base: position 1,315,130 of record JAEIGQ010000062.1, on the reverse strand, counting down.
CATCGATGCTGTCCACGTCCAATGCCTAGCTGATCAAATAAAGTGGAAGTTCATACCACCTCGCTCGCCTCACTTCGGAGGACTTTGGGAGGCGGCGGTAAAAATGGCAAAGCACCACCTCTATCGCTGCATGGGTGGATCTCTACTAGGATTTGACGAACTTCGCACTCTGGTATGCCAGGTCGCAGCAATAATCAACTCCAGACCCCTTCTTTCACTTTCAGAAAACCCAGATGACCTCAACGTACTTACGCCTGCACACTTTCTGATTGGTCGTCCATTTACCTCTGTTCCTGAGCCTGAGCTAACGCAGCTAAATTACAACCGACTTGATCATTGGCAGCGTATCTGTTTTCACCAGCAGGTCTTCTGGAAGAGATGGTCTGAAGAGTACCTCACTCTTCTTCAACAGAGATCCAAGTGGCGGGCACCCAAGCCCGGAGTCAAGATTAACGATGTCGTCTGCATCAAGGACGAAAATTTGGCACCTATGAAATGGCCTCTTGCAAGGGTTATCGAGCTCGTCGTTGGCAGTGATGGAACAGCGCGGGTGGCCGTGCTGCGCACCTCGTCTGGCACCACTCGGCGTGCTATCAACAAGCTGTGCGTTCTACCAATTGCTGAAGATGTTGAAAGCCCGATCCTTTCAACGGGGGGAGGATGTTCGGAGCCATAGCTGGCCCCCAGGATAGCCCACTCTTAACTTAATGTATCATCATGCTCTAGTTCAAATTCAATTTACTAAATGCTTACTGTCATTTGCACTCACATCATCTCTCTCAATTATCTATTATGTTTATTATCTCTGCCTCTCTGTCATGCCTAGGCCTTGCATTTGCTAATTCCTTTTATCTAACTTCACTTCGTCTTGAGCATCGGCAGAGTGCAGCTGCGTGTATAAACCTTTTGAAACTTTGTGAACTACAAATCGACCAATTAAATACTGATAATTGAAATCAAGTGTAATTCGAAGCAGTGCGTTTTTATTTGCAAAGAATAACAAAAAACCTCAAAATATTTTGGACAAATACAAATTAGCTGCCGAAAAAGCTCGGTTGGCTTCAAACAGTTATATCTCCTACAGTTTTGAAGATAGACGATTTGTACCTTTTAAAGATAGTTAGTAATTAGCAAAATGAATCGATTTGCCGAAGAAATGATCAAGATCGGATGAACGGTTCTCAAGTTATGAGCAAAAAAGTGATACAAGCCTCCCCGCTACTCACCCTCCCACCGTACAAAAAAATGTTGCATACTTTTCGGATGGTCACCCTAACGAACGCTGGAACACTGTTAAACATGTTTTTTCATGAGTAACGGGTATATCGAAGTCGGTTAGAGCCGACTTTAACTTACGCTCTCGTTTTATATGGAGTTCAACATAAAAATTTATTTTCGTGCGCATTTATTTGTTCTGGAAATAGGCCTATAAGGTCAACGACCTGACAGCAGGGATCAGCTGTTCGCTTGCCATAGGCAACAAAAATCAATTAGTCGCGATCCAATATGTAAAAGCTTTTAGTTCAACTGCTTAAGCTTCAGCATCTCTTTATCGTCCACATGGGAATCCACACTTGCTCGCCAATGCCAATTGATTTGGGCAAAGCAAAGCCAAGCTTTAGATAAACAAGGCAAATACGAAAATATAAAAATAGATCACTTACACATGCATATTCCCACGGCGAAAGATCTTTCGTTGTGTGTTGATGCGCTGGAAATTCAAGCTTGGTTTTGAGTGAGGGTAAAGCAGGGTTCATGATGCAACTATACCCACATCCCATTCACTTCCCAACCACTTCCCAGTGGGCATCCCGGCGGTATTTCCAACAAAACTAATTCCGATTTCGACCTTACAAACCGAGTTTCAAGTCTAGCGGATGAAAAATAGCTATTTTGCATGCTGAATTTTCCGGGCATTTTTCTCGTGGGTGGATTTTCCGACATTGATAAATCACATTTCAATTTTTTTCGTATTTAGTCCTAACAAACCGAGTTTCAAGCCAATCTGACGAAAGATAGTTTTATTCTTGCAGAATTTTCCGGGAATTTTCCGACCGTTGGGTCAAATTTTCCAACCACGGAAAATCGCATTTCAATTAATTTCACCTACTTTCCTTTCAAACCGAATTTCAAGCCAATCGGATGAAAAATAGTGTTTTGCATGAAGAATTTTCCGGCCATTTTCCTCGTGGGCGAACTTTTCGACATTGAAAAATCACATTTCAAATTATTTCGTATTTTGTCCTTACAAACCGAGTTTCAAGCCAATCGGATGAAAAATAGTTTTTTTTCATGCAGAATTTTCCGGAAATTTTCCGACCGTCATGGCAAATTTTCCAACTTCGGAAAATCACATTTCAATTTAATTCACCTACTTTAATTTCAAACCAAATTTCAAGCCAATCGGATGAAAAATAGTTTTTTGCATGCAGAATTTTCCGTCCATTTTCCTCGTGGGCGGATTTTCCGACATTGAAAAATCACATTTCAAATTATTTCGTATTTTGTCCTTACAAACCGAGTTTCAAGCCAATCGGATGAAAATATTTTTTTCAAGCAAAATTTTCCGGGAATTTTCCGACCGTTGGGTCAAATTTTCCAACTTCGGAATATCACATTTCAAACTATTTCGTATTCTGTCCTTTCAAACCGAATTTCAAGCCAATCGGATGAAAAATAGTTTTTTGCATGCAGAATTTTCCGACCATTTTCCTCGTGGGCGGATTTTCCGACATTGAAAAATCACATTTCAATTTATTTCGTATTTTGTCCTTACAAACCGAGTTTCAAGCCAATCGGATGAAAAATACTTGTTTTCATGCAGAATTTTCCGGGAATTTTCCGACCGTTGGGTCAAATTTTCCAACTTCGGAATATCACATTTCAATTCATTTCACCTACTTTCCTTTCAAACCGAGTTTCAAGCCAATCGGATGAAAAATAATTTATTTTATGCAGAATTTTCCCGCCATTTTCCTCGTGGGCGGATTTTCCAAAATCGGGAAAACACGTGTCGAATTATTTCGCGTACTAAGCTTACAAACCAAGTTTCAAGTCAATCTGATGAAAAATAACATTTTTCCCATACAAACTTTTCCTACGCTTTTCCGACTTTTCCGGGCGGAATTTTCCAAAACCCCGTCTTAGTACGCACTTTCACCACCAACAGAAAGTCCTGTGAAAATTACAGCCCTCTATCTCTTACCGTTTGGGCTCTGCGATGATTGCCAATCAGTCAGTCAGTCGGGACACTCTCTTTTATATTTATAGAGATAAAGGAAAAGATGGAATTAAATAAATACTTAAAAACTAAATTTCCCTACTGCCATGCCGTGTATTTATTTGGCTTTAAACTATGGTGTAAAAACCTGGGGCCACCCAGAGGTGGGTTGCCAATTTGCTGCGGGCGAAAATTGGGTCCTCTGGTGGCCGCTACCAAACCCAACAATTGCTTTGCTCTCTACGCGGAAATGTCTTAGACCTAACTCTGACCTTAGGGAATAGTACACAGGCATCAGAATGGAGAGTCCTTGATAAAAACTCCTTCTCAGACCACAAGTACATCCAATTTAAGATCGAGTTTAACCACAACCAAACCAGAAACGCCTATAGGAACCCCCGGAACACAGACTGGGTGAATTACCTCAGAACGGTAGAATCAAAACTACCAAAACCAATGAGTATCTGCTCGGTAGGCGACATTGAGAGGTCCGTGGAGACGCTCACAGCCAACCTAACCAAAGCATACAAAACCTCATGCAAACTCACAGTTAGCAAACTGAGAACCAGACCCACCTGGTGGACCCCAGCGCTGAAAGAGCAGAGGAAAAACGTGCAAGAATGCTTCAAACTCGCCAAACAAGCGGATGAGCAAATAATCTGGGAGGAATACAAGATTAGACTTCGCGTCTTCAAAAAAGAAGTACGGAAGGCAAAACAAAACTCATGGAGAAACTTCTGCTCCAGCATAGAGAAGGTCTCCGAAACAGCTTGACTCAGGAAATTGCTTTCAAAGCAGCCACCCATGCACAGTCAGCTAAAAACGAACGACGGACACTGGACAGAAAGCAGCAGGGAAGCGACATGCGCTCTAATTGATGCGCACTTTCCAGTCACTGAGGCAGATACGCCTCAAGACCTACACACGCAACAAGTCAACATCCCAGACAATATCATTACTTCAGAAAAGATCCGATGGGCGATCGACTCGTTCGCGAGTTATAAATCCCCAGGGCTAGATTAAATATTCCCAGCCATGCTAAAAACGATCAAATGCGCAATCGTCCCATGGCTAAAATCCATTTTTATAGCATGCTTGAGGTGGAGCTATGTACCTGTGGCCTGGAGGACAGCACGCGTTGTATTCCTGCCCAAAGCAGGGAAATGCAGTCACGTGCAACCAAAAGACTACAGGCCCATTAGCCTCACATCATTCCTGCTCAAAACAATGGAGAAGCTACTGGACCTTCACATAAGAGAAGGCATGAACCTGACCTTGGAGGGGAACCAGCACGCCTACACGAAAGGGAAATCGATGGAAACAGCGCTACACTCCCTAGTAGCCACCATCGAGAAGGCACTGTACCATCAGTAATTTGCCTTGGGAGCATTCCTTGATATTTCGGGTGCATTTAAGAACGTCACTACAGAAGCAATAATGCGAAGCCTAAGAGCCCTAGCAATACACACGGCATTGGACTCATGGATATATAACCTGCTGAGCTGCAGAAGAGTACAAGCCGAGTGGGGTACCACAACCATGACAAGAGAGGCACACGGCGGAACGCCCCAGGGCGGAGTCCTGTCACCTCTTCTATGGAACCTTGTGGTCAACGAATTACTTAAAAAATTTTGCAGGAAAGCACCCAAGATAACCGCATATGCCGACGACATAAGCATAATTATTATGGTGTGAGGACTTTATTTTTGAAGTCTCACAGTTAGAGTAAATGGAAGGAATATATAATAAATATTATTTATATTTATATTGTTTATATAGTTGTAGATTTATATTTATAGTAAATATATATTTAGAGTGCTATTGTATATTTCCATTTACATTTATGCGTAAAAAACGAAAAACCATGTGGCCGCACAAGGGTTAAGGGGTACGGCGAATTGGTTGCAGGAGCTGAAGGGCAAAGCGCAGAGGAGGAAACGGAGTACCGTTTGAGCGCAACGGAGCGTGGCATAAAGAACCGCTGAAGTTGTTGTGGAAAGGAGACAGCTGGCGTACGACGAGGGATCACACTCGCACTCGCGGAGGCCAAAACGGAGACCAGTGGAAAATTCCACTGATCTGGCGGCGCATGGCAACAACGGGACTTGGCAAAACAAAGACGCAATCGAAGCAGGCCGGTGGCTATAAAAGAGCTCGCTGCTCGAGATGCGGGACAGTCGAGTATAAGTCCGAGTGCGGTCATTTTTCAAAGCGAGTGCCAAGTCCCAGTGCGCGATTTCAAGCGAGTGCGAAATACCAACGCGAGTGAGTGGAGCCAAGTCACATCGAGGGAAATCACCAACGGATCCAAGGATTGACGCAGGAAAAGGGCAGAGTGAGTGCGAAAAAGCCTAATTTTATTAGACCATCGAGCTGAGCGTTAAACGAGGGTCGGCGTAACTGAGCGTACTTGCCAGTGGGCCTGACGGAGTCGTGGTGCCAGCGAGAAAAGGGTGTAAGCTGAGCCTCCTGCCAGGAGTACATAGCTTCAAGACAGTAGCTGGGCGGTTATAAACGAGAGCTGGCGAGTTTTGCGTACCAGCAAACGTGCTCGAGCGAATCGTGGTGCCAGCGGTGTCTGAAGTAGAAAAAGGAGTAAAGGCGTTAATTTAGTCTTAGATCATAAGCGGTAGAAGATAAGCAAAATAGAGATAAGCCAGCTTGTAAATTTAGTATTTTAAGGCCAATAAACTGGCAACACAATCGAACCAAAACCGTCTTATCATTTCAACCACCAACTTCACAATATAAATTTGTTGGAGCGATCCCCGACTGCCCTGAGCGGAAGCCGGCAGCAATAAAGGTTCGTTACAATGGGAAAATGTCCATCGACTGTCAGCTCAATCATGGACTCTACTCTCAGAGAGATACCAAAGTGGGCCACAGAAGCCGGACTTAGCATCAATGCGGAGAAGACGGACCTCATTCTCTTCACCAAGAGATACAAGGTACCGCAATGGACTCCACCCACGATAAATGGAACACCGCTAACGCCAAAAAACAACGTAAAATACCTTGGAGTAGTAATCGATAGTTAACTATCCTGTAGACTCAATGTGGAGGAAAGGGTGAAAAAGGCAACCAATGCGCTATATGCATCCCAGAAGATGCTAAGCAGCACTAGGGGCCTATCACCAAGACAAACACACTGGCTCTTCATATCAGTTATACGACCGATACTACTACACGGTACTACACGGGGGCGGCCCGCCCCGGGCGGCAAATTTTTAGGGGTGGGAATTTTTGAGGGCTGTGAGTTTCAGGGGCGGGAAGTTTTTGGGGCGGCAAATTTTAGGGGCAGAAAATTTCAGGGGCGGTAAATAATTACAAAATGTATATTGATTATTCTCTTAAATTAAGAAATAGTAATATTTCTGAAAGTGAATTAGACTTTGCTGTCATTTCAATATTAAGAACGTTGCAAGATTCTGCACTTCAAGATCTAGTAATATAAGAAATATTCATTGAATGCATTTTTGAAAGCTTACGAATCAGTATAAAGGGATTAAAGAGCAGAGTTCTACCATAGACAGAGTCAAACATGCTGCTATATTGATTATGTTCTCAAGGGAGTATGCAGGAGGGTGCAGATTTGTAGTATGCTTTGAAAAGTTCTTATGAAACAAAAGTTGTGTCAACTGAACAATAATTAAAAAAAAATTGTTTTTATCAAAAATAATAACCACAATTTCCATATTAAAGTCCAAAAATTTCATTCCAATGAGCAAAATCAGAAAGTTGTTTTCAAATATACTTTGTAATCAATACAGAATGAGTTCTTTAACAATTTGTTACACGGACTAAAAAAAAACAATGTATAGTGTTAATTATAAAAGAATAATTATCAAACAAGAATAAATATTTTCACATTAATTCATCATAGTTCGCGTCCATCTATTTCGCGATATTTTCCGAATTTTTGGAGCTTACAATTCTATACTGCCATTGAGCTATGTTTCCAAAAAACGTAGTCCAACTCGTCCAATTATATCAGCCTCCAGTAAAAACCTCTGCAGGCACCCTACAAGGAACGTTTTTTAGGAGTAAAAAACTAATTTCGAAACGCATTTGCCATCAAACTAGAAAACCATGCTCGACCTCAAAACAATTTTTTTTTCGGCCCATCGAAGTCAATTTGTATTTAAATTTTGGTTAAGAAAAAATTTTCGCCTGCGCCGCACCTTTATTATACATCCCCAAGAATTTTTTCCAATAATGATAGCAACTTTTGCAAAATAATACTCCCCTCACAATTAAGGCCTTCGTCATTCCTAATCAAAATCCAGCGTACGTCCCTTTATGTTAGAGAGAAGTTTTTGATGGAAAGAATTAGAAAAACTTAATTGTAATTATAGAAAAAAGGTTAAAATTTAGGACTATTCAAGTGGGAAGGGGGCGGCAAAGTCGACTTCCGCCCCGGGCGGCATAACAACACGGTACGCCACTGTCTTCGGTACTTGGTGTATATGGCGGGGACGGTCCAAGGTTGTTTGAGAGAAGATTGTTGTGTACTTCTCAATTGGTCTTTTTAGGATTTGTTATCCCTTAGGGTGAGGGACATTTATTAGTCTGTACGACCTCTATGTATCGTTGATCAGAGAAGGAATGCTCTGGTAGCACCTTCCATGATATTAATTGGTCACAGAGGTCGTCAGAAATAAGGGTTATGTCTAAAACCTCCGAGTCGATATAGCCATGTCCGTCTGTCCGTCTGTCTGTCCGTCCGTCCGTCTGTCCGTCCGTCCGTCCGTCCGTCCGTATGAACAAACAGATCTCGGAGATGGTAAAAGATAGAGGTTTGACATGTATGGGACAAATGTTTCTTATAGCTGCAGGCAGATCAAGTTTATTTTCAATTTTTGCCACGCCCCCTCCCGCCCCCGCAATTCGGGAAAAACGTTATATCTCCTACAGTTTTGAAGATAAACGTTCTAGAGATAGTTAGTAATTTGCAAAATGTATCGGTTTGCCAAAGAAATAATAAAGATCGGATCAGCGGTTCTCAAGTTATGAGCAAAAAAGTACATCTTCCTTGCCCCACCCCCTTCCAACCATTCACAACTAACAGCACACAATCTTAGAGAGAGAGAGAGAGAGTGAGAGAGAGAGTGGGAGAGAGAGAAAACGAGAGAGAGACTTTGAGATGAGCGCAGCACCAGCATTGCATTCAGCTTCTACTCCAGGTACAGAGTATGTTATAGTCGGGCCTGACCGACTTTCTCACTTGTTAATAATGAAGGTAGGGTCGTTCCCTATAATCGCTATACGTCTGTATTATATATAGTTATACAGTGACTCACAACTACAAAATGGAAGTAGTTTTATTATGTATTAAAAATAAAAATTACACTGGAAGTTTCTGCAATGTGACGATTTATTATTGCTTATTCATAGGAACGTTATGAATTTGTGTGGTCAGTTTTCAACTAAAATCCGGTTACACGGCGCGTGACGAAAATGCGTCGTGGTATGGTGTTGGTGGTTCTGTTGGTGGTGGGGGGACTAAGGAATACGAGGGTAGCGAACAGGACGGCTGCGATTACAGTGAAGAACTTCATCTTGAACTTGAGTTGCTTGAACTGAACTGAGTTTAATTCTGATTTCTTGAGGAGAGTATGGCTTATTTATACGATTTCGTGGTATTTTTCAGAAATTCGTTTTGCCTTAAACCAATAAAGTGTGTAATTTACATTCGTTTTACAAGTAGAGTCAACATGTGTAAAAATTATGTACACAAGAATAAGCCCACGGAAGTATGTATATCACTTATAAAGCATAGTGCAAATATTGGTGTTTACTAATTAAACTTCCTATTGCCTGTAATTCTGTTTGCGTGTTTGTTTACATTGAGATAAGCAAATGAACAAACTTTACTTATTGTGATAGTCCAAGCGGTTGTGTTAGGCCGTCTTTCTTGCATCAGTTAAACCATATTTAGCTCAGCCATGATGCAATGAATATAAGGTGGTCACGTTGGGAAAAGATGTCAGTTAACAATGCTTGCAATAAGTGCGAGTGAAAGGGCTCAGCGAAGTAAGTTTGAGTGAAACAACAATAGAGCGTGTTGATTCACCGTTTGATGGACCTGGGGGTTTAAAGCTACAAGTTATAATAAGAAGAGTTGATTTTTTATAATTTTGAATTTGAAACTAATCGTTGTTTTTGTTTTTGGATACATATTTTTTTTTGTTAAAGCCCCATACGGAGTACGACGAAAAATTCGTTTTTTTACAGTATTTCATATAAATAGAAACACTTTCTAACAGCACATGAACATCAAAGCAAAGCCAAGGTGTTTCTATTTATATGAAATGCTGTAAAAAAACGAATTTTTCGTCGTACTCCGTATGGGGCTTAAGGCTTTTAATTCTAAAATAAACTCTAATCCTAAAGTAAAACGTTTTTATATCTAAATGAATATTAACATTTTTCGGAAGCCATTAACAATTTTTGTTTTACATTTTTTGTTACGATAAAATGTTCTTTGATAATGTTCAAAAATAGTATTTCCAGCTCTTTCAGTTTATTATACCCGTTACTCGTAGAGTAAAAAGGGTATACTAAAGTCGTGCAAATGTATGTAACAGGCAGAAGGAATCATTTCCGACCAAATAAAGTATATATATTATTGATCAGCATCAACAGCCGAGTCGATATAGACATGTCCGTCTGTCCGTCCGTCCGTCTGTCCGTCTGTCTGTATGAACACCTAGATCTCAGAGATGGTAAGAGATTGAGGTTTGACATGTATGGGACAAATGCTTCTTTTTTCTGCACGTAGATCAAGTTTCTTTCAAATTTTGGCCACGCCCCCTCCTGCCCCCGCAATTTGGAAAAACGTTATATCTCGTACAGCTTTGTACCTTCTAGAGATAGTTAGTAACTAGCAAAATTAATCGATTTGCCGAAGAAATGATGAAGATCGGATGAACGGTTCTTAAGTTATGAGCAAAGAAGTGAACCAAGCCCCCCGCTACCCACCCTAAAAAAATGTTGCATACTTTTCTGATGGCCCTAAGGAACGCAGGAACACTGTTAAACATGTTTTTCATGAGTAACGGGTATATCGAAGTCGGTTAGAGACGACTTTAACTTACGCTCTCGTTTAAGCAGGCTCTAGGTCATTTAAGTTTAGGATATTGTTCAAAACTTGTCTAAATCAAGACACGCACAACACCACAAAGAAGGCTGGTTGACAGTATAGCGCTATTTCATGAATACCAATTCAATCTTCAGCTGTCTCTGATAAGAAGACTAAAAATTTAGGAGAGTGAGTTTCTCATTGATGGTAACAACATATTTCAATTTGGTGCTGATCGGAGCGGGGGCATTTTTAGTATGCTTCTGCTATCCGCTTTTAAGTTTTGCTAAGAAACGACTGATTTTACCATTTTTGTGACCAAACAAAAAATTCTGTTGCTTCAAGAATTAATACCAGGGACCGTAAATAATAGTTATGAGCTTAAAAAAATTGAAGCCCAAAAAAGCCTCCCAGAAGTGTGGGAAAAATACACATATTTTATTTTTTTGCGGTAAATTCGAAAACAGGATAAACTTATATTTTCAATTTTTTTATTTTAAAATTTTTTTTAATTATTAAAATTAATTTAAATAATAAAAACTAAAAATAATTATTAAATTTCAATTTTTTTTATAAAAATTAAACCATTACTCTTATTTTTAATTTTTTTATAAAAATTGAAAATAAAAATTGAATACCAATATCTTTTGAACCGAGGAAGCCAGACCTTATATCAGCCTATATATATGATCTACACATTAATACCTTTCAGTTGATATATAATATGTATGTACATTGTACAAGTGCATGCACATATGGGTCATTCTTTTACAATCCGAACGCCTGCGTCGGGTCAACATTAAATATTAAAAAAAATTTGTTTAAATGCATCTTGCAATAATATTTGTTGTTGTTGCAAGAACAGAAGAAATTTTGTTTTTTTATACACTTGAAAAGTGTATTATAATTTTGCCCAGAAGTTTGCAACGCATAGAAGGAATCATCTCCGACCACATAAAGTATATATATTTTTGATCAGCGTGACGAGCTGAGTCGATTAAGCTTTGTCTGTCCGTCTGTCCGTCCGTCCGTCTGTCCGTCTGTCTGTTTCTACGCAAACTAGTCTCTCAATTTTAAATCTATAATCTCTATAAATATAAAAGAGAGTGTCCTGACTGATTGGCAATCATCGCACAGCCCAAACGGTAAGAGATAGAGGGCTGTAATTTTCACAGGAGTTTCTGTTGGTGGTGAAAGTGCGTACTAAGACGGGGTTTTGGAAAATTCCACCCGGAAAAGTCGGAAAAGCGTCGGAAAAGTTTGTATGCGAAAAATGTTATTTTTCACCCGATTGACTTGAAACTTGGTTTGTAAGCTTAGTAAGCGAAATATTTCGACACGTGTTTTTGTTTGGGCGGGAAATGGGCGGGAAGTGGGTGGGATGTGGGCGGGAATTGGGTGGGATGTGGGAGGGATGTGGGTGGCAAGTGGGTGGAATGTGGTTGGGGTGTAGGTGCAAAGTGGGCGGAAAGTACGTGGGATGTGAGTGAGATGTGGCTGGGATGTGGGCGGGAAATGTGCGGGTAGTGGGTGGGATGTGGGCGGGAAATGTGCGGGAAGTTGGCGGGATGTGGGCCTGAAGTGGGTTGGTAAGTGAGTGTACGTTGTTGTACTATTGAAGGCGCAGCGAAGCGCGACGGGTCATTTGCTAGTATATATATAATATATACATATCTTCGGTGTTTTTGCTCGGATCTCATTGTGGTACACAGAATAGATAGATGTTGGGCCTCACTAAATATATATTAAGGCACTAGGTTCAAACTTAAAAATTGTAGCTCAGATAGTTTTTCGCGTTTAGAAGAAGATAGAGGAAGAATTTGCCAAACCTGGAGCAAATTTGATCTGGGTACGGTGTACACCTACATACATGCAAAAATTTGTGGCTCTACTTCTTATAGTCTGTGAGATTAACGCGATTATACAGATAAAAAGACAGATTTTCGCTGTTTAAAGATGGAGGAGGAATTTTCCAAATCTGAAACAAACTCGTTGTGGGTTTATAGTCTGTGAGATCTACGCGTTCATACAGACAGACAGACGGACATGGCTAAATCGACTCGGCTGTTGATGCTGATCAAGAATATATATACTTTATGGGGTCGGAAATGACTCCTTCTCCCTATTACATACTTTTGCACAAACTTAATATACTCTATGCACCTTCGGTACAGAGTAGAGGTGGGCGCGGGCCGGGCTTTTTTTCGTGGCCCGCGGGCTTACACAGGCCCGGAGCGGGCCCGGGCCTTAAAATTAAGATTCGTGCGGGCTTCGTGCGGGCCCGGGCCTTAGCAAAAGGCCCGGCCCGTAAAAGCCCGAAATAGGCCCGTAAAAGCCCGAAATAGGCCCGAAAACAATTTTGATTTGTTCGCGCTATTTTTGTTTATGTTTGAATTAGAACCGCCATTTATCGCATTTTAATTGTTTATCGATTTGCTTCTACATATTTTACTTGTTTGCTCACCACTAATTCAAAATTGGCGTCCTATTGTGAAATTGATAAAACATTGCAATATTTGCAAATATTTGCATTGTGGTCAAAAAAAATTATGTGAACTTTGCAGAGCTAGCACACTTGATTCCCAAATAATAACTGATTCTAAAACAATGACCCTAAGCGCATTAGAAAAAAGGTTTCTTCCGGCAATCGCTCACTTGGTTGGGCTTTTCTTGAACCCTCCTCATAGAGAGATGAATTTCCTCTCAGAGGAAGAAAGAGATAATGTGTTAGCTGCGGTAAAAGCAATGCTCTCCGAATTTATAGGGGATCATGAATATAGTAGCGTTGATGATATAACTAATAACATAGACCCAAATAATTCCGAAAATGGAATGTTTGCTGAATTTTTAGACTTAAGTTATATAAAACGAGAAAGGCTAACTTCGTCCGTGCCAAAGTTTGTATACACTTGAAATCGCTTGTCTCAACGGTTAGCGACTTAGACCAAACTTCGCAGATCAGCTTAAAAACATTTAATATTACCCATGAACGTGATTGAGAGCAGTAATATTAAGAAAAAACAGTTTTTCTCATTAAAATCCATTTTTCGACCGATCATTTGTATGGCAGCTACAAGAAGTAGCGATCCGATCCGGTTGGTTCCGACATATTAGCAGCGTGCAGACAAAAGAAGACTCTGTGCAAAATTTCAGCTCGCTAGCTTCAAAACTGAGGGACTAGTTCGCGTAGAAACAGACGGACAGACGGACGGACGGACAGACGGACGGACAAAGCTTAATCGACTCAGCTCGTCACGCTGATCAAAAATATATATACTTTATGTGGTCGGAGATGATTCCTTCTATGCGTTGCAAACTTCTGGGCAAAATTATAATACACTTTTCAAGTGTATAAAAACGAAAAGTTGAGAAAAACGCTATCGACATAGAGCTTGACAAATATTTGGCCTATCCAGCAGCTCCTGGCACACATATTTTAGAATTCTGGAAAAATGCAAGGGACTTAAAATACCTTCCCAAATTAGCTCGGACCATTCTGGCTATTCTCGCCAGTTCGTCTACGAGCGAAAGGCTTTTTTCAACATCGGGCCATGTTTTAAATGAAAAACGCACTAGGCTAAAAAGCTCAAATTTAGAAAAAATTAAGTTTCGTGCCGGGCCGGGCCGGGCCCGGGCCTCGGTGAAAAAGTTTCGTGTTGGGCCGGGCCGGGCCTCTCAAAAAAGAGTTCGTGTTCGTGCGGGCCCGGGCCTCAAAATACAGGCCCGCGCCCACCTCTAGTACAGAGTATAATTAAGTGTGATCCATTAAAAAGTTTTTTTTTTTTTTATTACAAATAAACAACAAATTACGTTTTAATGGGTATGATGAAATCCTTTTTCGTTTTTTTTTTTTATTTTAATCAAAATTGGTGAGTTTTGAAACCGTTCGGTTTGTAAAAGAATGAAGAATGACCCATATGTGCATACATACATATTTTATATCAACTGAAAGGTATTAATGTGTAGATCATATATATAGGCTGATATAAGGTCTGGCTTCCTCGGTTCAAAAGATATTTGAATTCAATTTTTATTTTCAATTTTTATAATAAAAATTGCCAAATAACTCTTATTTTCAATTTATATTATTAAAGTTGACAAATAACTCTTATTTTCAATTTTTGTTTTAAAAATAAGAGTTATGGTTTAATTTTTATAAAAAAAATTGAAATTTAATAATTATTTTTAATTTTTATTATTTAAATTAATTTTAATAATTAAAAAAAAATTTTATGACAAATTTCAAAAAATAATTATTATATCTTAATTTTTTTAGTTTTTGCATTTTTGGCTGGCTTGAGGTCGGTGGAGAGTTACAATTCAATGTAATCAACACAAATCAACAGAGATTAATTACAACAATTTGGAATAGCAATTGGTATGTCTGTACAACGATCGCTGTTTCAAAGATAACCACATCTTATCATCAGCAGACTTTTGTATTGCATATTCACATTCAAACGACCACACAGACTCCCTTATAAATCTTCATATCGCCGAATAACGAGTTGGGGACTCCAATTTGCTATGGGACGAGACCACGATTCAGCCTAGAATTCTGCTATGTTTATTTGAACGTGTTGCTTTTGCTTTTCCAATTGTTGTAATTAATTTCTTTTGCCTTTGAGCTCCGCAAGGTGGTTGAACAATCTGTCCAATGATCCTCCATAGCAGAGTCACGGCGTTTTTTGTAAATACACAGGGTATTTGTTTTTGTTTGTTTTTCAATAGGGAAACCGTTTTTTGGTTTTTATTGCAAACATTATGGCGTGCCGTCCATTATATCATACTTATATGGGTTTTAGCGACCTGTTTTTTGTCAAAGTTTTTGCATTTTTGGCTGGCTTGAGGTCGGTGGAGAGTTACAATTCAATGTAATCAACACAAATCAACAGAGATTAATTACAACAATTTGGAATAGCAATTGGTATGTCTGTACAACGATCGCTGTTTCAAAGATAACCACATCTTATCATCAGCAGACTTTTGTATTGCATATTCACATTCAAACGACCACACAGACTCCCTTATAAATCTTCATATCGCCGAATAACGAGTTGGGGACTCCAATTTGCTATGGGACGAGACCACGATTCAGCGATTTTTTAACAAAAAATTATAATCGTTACGGTCCCTGCTATGAATGAAGCGTCTAAAACGAAATTAGTAAAAATTTAGCATTCTACCGTTCTAAACAACAATTTTGGAAAAAATGTCATCGATGGGCCGCGAATAATAAAGAATTATTATACAACAACGTCGAGGAGGTCATCCACGGGATCCTTTTTAATGAAGTTTTTAAATTTTCAGGTTTTGTTCGAAGAATATGCGAATTCTTTTCGTCAAATGTAAAAAAAATTGGAAAGCGTTAAAACTTAACCACGAAGCTTAAATGCAATAGCATTTCCGAATTTATAAATCTAACCAAAATAATGTACAAATATGGTCTTAGTGACGTGTACGAGGTTTTTTGATTTAAAATATGTTTTACTTGAATGTAAAATTTTATAATATGCCCTACACATTCTGCGAGGTTTTGCGCAGTGTGTGGATACTCAGTAAAAAATTCTTTATCACTCGCGACTTAAAAAAAATTTCGGCGCTATTTTTATTTATACACTTGAAAAGTGTATTATAATTTTGCCCAGAAGTTTGCAACGCATAGAAGGAATCATCTCCGACCACATAAAGTATATATATTCTTGATCAGCGTGACGACCTGAGTCGATTAAGCTTTGTCCGTCCGTCTGTCCGTCTGTCTGTTTCTACGCGAACTAGTCCCTCAGTTTTGAAGCTATCGAGCTGAAATTTTGCACAGAGTCTTCTTTTCTCTGCACGCTGCTAATATGTCGGAACCGACCGGATCAGATAACTACTTCTTGTAGCTGCCATACAAATGATCGGTCGAATAATGGATTTTAATGAGAAAAACTGTTTTTTCCTTAATATTACCGCTCTCAATCACGGTCATGGGCAGGGTTGTGCCGCTGGCATTATTTTCGTCAATTAGCATTAATAATTGGTAATGCCAATTGATAATGCTTTATTTTAATTGGCATTAAATCTGGCAATGCAAATTCAAAATTTTTTAATTGGCATTATAAATTTCAATTCTAATTAAAATATTTTGAATTGGCATTAAAATGAAATAATTTTAATTCAAATTTTTCAATTGGCATTGAAATGAAATAATTCTAATTCAAATTTTTCAATTGGCATTAAAATGAAATAATTCTAATTATAATTTTTCACATTCAATTCAATTCCAATTGAAAAATTTGAATTAGAATTATTTCATTTCAATGCCAATTGAAAAATTTAAATTAAAATTATTTCATTTTAATGCCAATTCAAAATATTTCAATTGGAATTGAAATTTATAATGCCAATTAAAAATTTTTTGAATTATCATTTAAATTTAATGCTAATTCAAAAATAATGCTAATGCTTTGGGACTCAACCCTGGTCATGGGTAATATTAAATGTTTTTAAGCTGATCTGCGAAGTTTGGTCGAAGTCGCTAACCGTTGAGACAAGCGATTTCAAGTGTATAAAAACTTCGGCACGGATGAAGTTAGCCTTGCCTTTCTCGTTCTTCCTTCAAACTAGGGATTAAAACCGAAACATATCTCGGTTTTGCTCAAGGCATATACATACATTGGACAACAATTTTTTTACTCTGTGCCAATGGTACACAGAGAGAATGATAATGCAGTTGAACTCCAGAGGTAAGACAAAAATTGTTCAAAAAAATGACCAAAAAACAAGTTCTTTGTTGTTACCTTGGGAAACATATCACCTTCAGAGCATAATGACTTTTTGTATGAGATGATCCGATGACGCACTATGATAGATAGATAGATAGATAGATAGATATATATATTTATTAAAAATAAATATGGTACGGATACGCCGGCATGGATATCAATCCGTCTGCCGGTAGTGTGTAGACTGCCAAGTACTGTTTCGAACTACTACACCGGGGTTGCCCAGCTCGTCGCCAGATACCCGATCGTTTGTCCTCCACAGTATTGACATACACACACTATACATTTTTGTGAACATTTATATTTAATTAAATCTAGACATATTATTGAACAATAATTTTAGATTAAATACTAACAAAATTTTAAATTAAATACATTTAATAATGAATGCTTGAACACAATTAAACAAATTCGCTCATAATAAGTTTTCTATAAAGAATGGCCTTCTCTACATATCCTGCCAAATTGACCCAATTAACTAAGCCGTTTCCATTTAATACTGATATAATTTCTGCCTCACTTAGTGTTGGTTTTCTAAAATACAATAATCTAAATTCTTTGAGCACAGGACATCTTCCCAAAAAGTGACATATGTTTTCAATTTCTTTTAAATTGCACAAGGAACATGTTTTATCTCCAGTTTGATGCGTACTTCCATTAAGCCATAGGAGGTCAGCACGAGCCTTAAAAATCCAACTAATCATTTTCCTCTGATATTTATCATCACAGTAAGTAACGCCTCTAGTGTAATCAAGATGTTTGTATATTCGATTTTCACTGGATACTGCACTATTTATATGGCCACCACGATCATTTTCTTTCAGTTTCATTAACAGCCTTATGCTCATATTGCACCACTTATATTTTGCCATATTTTCAACGAGTTCTAAGTCGCAGTGTTGTACCAGCCTCTTTATATCCTCATGCCAAAATACATTTTTTTCTAATTATTTGCTTTGTCAGGATATGTGGCAATCTACTTGCGTCATAGTCAAACATGACTCGCTGAATATATTTGAGGTGCAGATTGAGACCATATAAATATGCCTCTTCAACACCAGTTTCTAGGCATAGTGTGTAATTTGGTGCGCAGTCTGGTAATCGTAGAATCCGTTTGATGAAAAATCTTTGCAACATATTAGTTTCGCTGAACCATGCATAGCCCCATACTTGCGCTGCATACATTTGCATTGCCCTCGCAGTGGACTGGAAAAGGTTCCACTTGCTACTCAAGTTTATATTCGGCTTATCATAGAATGTATTCCAAGTTGAATTGATCGCTCCCTTTGCTTCTACATTTCTGTTTTTTATATGTGGTCCAAATGACATTCGTGGGGTTAGGATTACGCCTAGATATTTATACTCCGAAGTGATTTTTATAAGGTTGGATTTGTAAAACCATTGCTCTGAAGCAGCCAATCTGCCCCCATTTCTAAAAACCATTATTTCTGATTTGGACATGTTTACTTCCATTCCCCATAAATCGCAATATTTCTCCAAACGTGTAATCATTTTCTGCAGAACATGTATATCGTCAGATAAAATGACAATGTCATCGGCGTAGAGCAATAATCTTATGTTAACGTCCCCGATATAGAGTCCACCTTCCAATTGATCATGAAGATCATTAAGGTACAACGTAAAAAGCAGAGGGGAGAGTAGACAGCCTTGCTTTACGCCACTATAAGTTTGGAACTCCTCAGAAATTTCAGTCTTAGTCCACACAATGCTTTCTGTATTTTTATATATTTTTTTCGAGAAAGTTCGCAATTTTGGTTGATATGCCCATAGTTTGTAATTTGTAAAGCAATAATTGTCTATGAACTCGGTCAAATGCTGCTTTGAAATCCACGAAAAAGCAATATACTTTTTTCCTTTCGGCAATTTTTAGATGGACTATGGACGCTAAATTGTATACATTGTCTACAGTGGAATAATTTTTCCGAAACCCAGCTTGAAATTCATTTAGAATTTTATTTTCTTCTATCCAGGAAGCAAGACGTGCATTTATAATACCCATTAATATTTTTGCAGCGCAATTCATGAAGGATATCCCTCGATAGTTCTCTGGTGCATTTGGATCTCCTTTTTTAAATAATGGGAATATTACAGAGGTTTTAAAGCAATCAATATCGGTGACGTCATCGAGGATTTTATTATATACCGAAGCCAATTTATGAATATAGTTATCAGATGCATTTTTAAAAAACTCATATGGAATCCTATCTTGTCCTGGAGCTTTTTCTGGTCTTGTTTTCTGTAGCATGGATAATATTTCGTCCGGTGTGACAGGTTTATCAAGCTCAAAATTTGCTATTTCATTAACAGCGTATTGAATAGGTGCAATATTTTGCGACGGATTCAGCAAAGTTTGGAAGTACCTCTTAAAGTCTTGTGCGTTAATATGTGTTCCGATCTGAGGTTGAGCATTTCTTATTTCCTTTGCCACAATCCACCAGTCCTTGCTGCTTTGAATACTGTTGATTTTGATTTCTAGTTTTTCATAGTAAAATAGTTGCTTATCATTGCACATCATTTCATATTTTTCTTTGCTTTTGGTATAGTTAATTTTATCCCCAATACTCTGCGTTCTCCTATATTTTTTCAGATTATCAAATACCAAGTCCCTTTGCCTCATACATTGCGCATCAAACCATTTGTTTTTGTAGACTCTATTGTTTCCCTTCTGAGATTGTACTGGATATGAACATTTTATTACTCTACACATGTCATTCAAACTTATGTCTGATTGTTGCAACATTGCTCTGTCCAAGTTGTAGTCCAATTTCTGATTATATGCTTCTTTAAGCGAATCTTTCCATTTCAGTTTAGGTAGAAGGTTCATACTTTGGATATTACACCCATCTACTTTTACGCTTAAAACCAAAGTGATTGGCATGTGATCGGACCATATTGCACTTTCCACCGAAAATTTTCCAACTTGATCAAGCATTTCATAAGATATTGCGCAGATATCATTAACCGACTGACCCATATTGCTTATGTATGTAAATGCTCCTTCTCTGTCGCCATTGGTTCTTCCATTTAAAATGAGTAGGCTGTTATCCTCGCAGAATTTCAAAAACTCCCTTCCGTTACCGTTTACTAGTTTGTCCTGTGATTCTCTACCATGTGTGCCAGCAGTAAAACTGTTAATCAAACAATTGTGTACAATTTGTTGCTCTTCGCCTATACGAATATTTAGGTCGCCAATAACTAGAGGATTAATTGGGGCATGTTGCATAAAAAAGGTCAGAGACTACACTAAATTCCTTTTTCCAGCACGTTCCTCTTATATAAAGTGGTACAATAGTGAACTTTTGCAGGCCAGTTCTTACTCGAATTATTTTGACATTATCAAGCTCATCAAATTTGTGTTCGATTCCATGTTCCTTTAAAGCTTTTCTTACTCCATGTAACTGTCCGCCAACTGCTCTGCCGAATCTATTAGCTCTTGTCGCTGGTTCCCATTGTGTATAAAAACCCGTAAATTTATTATCATACGCACTTATTGAATCTTTCTCTACGTGTGTTTCGGTTAGAAGAAATATATCATGTCCCTTAACGTACTCAAAGAATTCCCTATGCAATAATTTACTTTTAAGGCCGTGTACATTATAAGCTAAAATTTGAATTTTTAAAACTTTATTATATTGTGTTGTGTTTTCGTTTTCTTCATTTATTTCCCTTATAGTGTACCCTAGTTTTTTGAGCGGCTATTAATTTTGCTATTTAGTGCTTCAAACGATATGTTAATATTGTGCAGCTTTCCCGCGTACAAGTTTTTTAACATGTCTTCCGCTGGCTGCCCGTTAAAGACTAGTATTTTATTAGAATTATAATACAACCATTTATTTTCAATTTGCATTCTATCATTTCGTACTATGATTTTTATGTTTTTATCTTTTTCCAACAGCAAATTTTTTAGTTCTAATAAAACTTGTTTGTTTTTTTGCTTTTCTGCTGTTAAGTCTCTTTCTATATATATTCGTGATCCTGCCAAATATTTTGTATTTTTAAAAATTTTTTCTACCATTTGTTGAGTCTCCAGTTCAGCTATTAAACCTCTTTTGTTATCTCTTTCATAAAGGACACGGGTTTGATTAATTTTTATATCCGTAATTTTTAGTTTCTCGTTGCAAAGCTTATGAATATCTGCCATTGGTGTACTTTCTTTAGGCAACCCTTTAATTATGACGTTGTTCCGCTTACTCAGTTCAATAACTCTGTTTAATTCAATCCGATCCAACTCTCTATTTTTCCTAAGTTCGGCCACCTCCAGTTTAAGCGCACTATTCTCAGCTTGTACCGCCTCAACTTGTTGGCTAAGTTGTCTTTTCAGGTCTAGAATGTCCTCCTTTGTAGCGATGTTAGCCTCCATTACAGCCATCCGGGTGTTGAAATTGGAGTTGCTTTCTCGAATTGCAGCCATAACGTCAGCTAAACTAGGTTCCTGTGGTGATAGTCCTCTGCCCCGCTTTGGAGTTGGCTCAACCGTCCTTCCCATGCCTGGTGGTGTGCGATTCAAAGAAGTCATTGTGATTGAATTGAAGACGCCAAAAAGTATGCAGCAAATTTCGTAGTTCCTGTACTCCGACTCCTCGCTGACGCCCTCTTTCGATAGCTTTTAGCAGTTATGTAGCTTTGAAAAAGTTTAATTGCAGCTGGTGCAGCAATATTTTGGCAAAGCTATAGGGGTCAAAGTCCAGCTTGAAGTTGTCCACCGGCGTCTCAGCTGCTTCGCCTTTGTTTTGGTTGTGCACTTCTCAGTCCGATACACTAATACACCGTCTTGAACCTTGCCTCCACTTGCCAGTGCTCAGCTGATGGTGCCGCAGATGTTCCACACTTGTAGGCGCGTTTAGGAGCCAGTCTTTTCCGAAAATTATATGAAATTATCAGAGCCTCTTTTCTGCCGCGAACTTTTTGCATCAGGGTTGGACAATCCGATGATGATGTTCACCGCACAATATCTTTTTATATAAGATCTATCTATTGTAAAAAGCACAAAAAGCTCCGAACAATGTTAAGTGATCTTAGCCCTTAGCACCTCGGAACGAAATCTGGAAATCCCACGAAATCCCAGAATCACGCGAAGAACAACAATAGGACAATGACTGCAGCGGGTGAAGCGGCGATTGGCGTGTTTGAACGAAAAATTCTTCGGAGGATTTATTGACCTTTAAAAGTCGGCGATGATTTCCGCACAAAAAATGACGAACTGTATGAGCTCTATGGGGACACCAGTCTGGTCTTGCGCACAAAGCAACAGCGGCTGCGCTGGCTAGGACATGTCGCCAGAATGGACGAAGAGGCTCCAGTAGAAAAGGCGGATAAATCGAAGGCGACTGACTATGGAGGCGTCAAGAGGGGGAGACCACCACTAAGATGGGAAGACCAGGTGCGGGAAGACATTGCCGAGCTTGGTGTGACCAACTAATTAACGTTTGGAATTTTGTTGTATATTAACCAGGGACCGAACAAATCACTCCTTTTTATATAAAAATCAAAACATAATAATTATTTATGATTTTTATTATTTTTTCTCATAAGATATTAATTATTAAAAATTTTTATTTTTTTTCATCGTACATAATCATTTTAAATGATTTTTTTACATTAAAATCTAAAATACTTATTATTAGTTGATTTTTAAATGTAAAAATCATTGATGATGTTTTTTTCTGAGTTTTATTTTTTATAAATCAAGCATAAGTAATTATTCTCGATTTTTTTCGTTTCTAATCAAATCAAACCAGTTAGTCAGAGATTTTTTTGTTCGAAAATCACAAATAAAAATCCCAATAAGAATTTGTTTCCGTACACATTTTGAAATATCAATTGCTCTACACATCAGGAAATGAAACATTTTATTATTAACATTAAATGAGATTTATCTACCTTTTTCCTCCGGAGCCCTTTTTTCCAAAGAGTTGACGATAAGCTATGTCGTCCTCCCTTCTTTTATACCCTATTCCCATTAAAAATGGGAAATAGGGGATCATGAATTTGTGCAAATGTATGTAACAGGGAGAAGGAAGCATTTGCGAACCTATAAAGTACTAGCAAAACCCGCCGCGACTTCGTCCGCGTGTCAGTTGTATAAATTTGGGTTGAAATTGTGAAGCGTAATGTGTGTACATTACAAATCATTGTTTGTTATAGACAACCATGAAAGATTACTTTTGTTTCATTAGCAAATAACTCGTCGCGCTTCGCTGCGACTTCAACAGTATAGAACCAATGCACACCCACTTCCCATCCACATCCCACCCATTCTCCACCCACATCCCACCCACATCCCACCCACTCTCCACCCACATCCCACCCACTATCCACCCACATCCCACCCACTCTCCACCCACATCCCGCCCACTTCACGCCCACATCCCACCCACTTCCAAAACAACTTACCCCACATCCCACTTACCCTCACCCCACTCACATCTTACCCACATCCCATTTACTTCCCAGGGGGCATCCCGGCGGTAGTTCCAACATCGGAAAATGAAAACACAAATGAATTCACAATTTGACCTTACAAACCGAGTTTCAAGCCAATCGGATGAAAAATAGTTTCTTTTCATGCAGAATTTTCCGGGAATTTTCCGACCGTTGGGTCAAATTTTCCAACTTCGGAAAATCACATTTCAATTCATTTCACCTACTTTCCTTTCAAACCGAATTTCAAGCCAATCGGATGAAAAATAATTTTTTTTATGCAGAATTTTCCCGCCATTTTCTTCGTGGGCGGATTTTCCAAAATCGGGAAAACACGTGTCAAATTATTTTGCGTACTAGGCTTACAAACCAAGTTTCAAGTCAATCGGATCAAAAATAATATTTTTCCCATACAAACTTTTTCGACGATTTTCCGACTTTTCCGGTTCCAAAACCCCGTCTTAGTACGCACTTTCACCACCAACAGGAACTCCAGTGGAAATTACAGCCCTCTATCTCTTACCGTTTGGGCTGTGCGATGATTGCCAATCAGTGAATCAATCAGTCAGGACACTCTCTTTTATATGGTCGGAGATGCTTCCTTCTGTGCGTTACAAACATCCGAACAATTTCAATATACTCTCTCCAAGGGTATAAAAATCCCAGAGGAATCATGATGCTCAGAGTAGGTGCTACTTTAAACTAGGGGAAGCACACGGGTCCAAATGCCAAAAATTTTGTCAGAAATTCAATTTTTTTTAAGTTATGAAAAACAATATTTTTTTCCAATAAAATATTATCTAGGGCAGTTAAAAATCATATTAGTACAATTGAATTTGAAGCACTGCGAACTTAGGCAGCCCTGGAGGTCCGCTGTTTGTTTGTTTTCCGGGAATTTTACGCATGGGGTCGGATTTTCCGACGTTGAAAAATTACATTTTAAATAATTTCGTATCTTGAACCGCGTATCCCATACAAACCGAGTTTCAAGTCACTCGGATGAAAAATACTTTTTTTTGCATTTTTTCCTCGATGACGGATTTTCCGAAATCTGAAAAACACGTGTCGAATCATTTCGCGTACTATGCTTACAAACCAAGTTTCAAGTCAATCGGATGATAAATAAAATTTTTCCCATACAAACTTTTCCGACTTTTCCGGGTGTAATTTTCCAAATTTTCTTGCTTAGTGCGCGCCTGCATGACTAAACGAAGGTATATGCCAAATCTCAAACCTGTAGTATAAGCCGTTTAGGCTGTGCGTTGATAATATGTCACCATATCAGTCGGGCGTACACATTTATATATGGGCATTTCCATTCTGTCGAACCGTGACCGTCGTACACATTGAACAAGAAAAAACGTCAAAATAAATCGAATTTTGAATTCGTTTTTTACTGTATAATATAAATATAGCTCTCAGCAAGCACTTTAATTAGTGTTAAAGTGAATAGCAAGTGAAATTCGGTTTAAAAAATAATAACAAAATTGGAAGCTATTCGAACGTGACAAAAACAGAAGTGGTTTTGGGGAGCAGATATAAAAAGACAACGTTTAGCGAAACCTAACACAATAACCAAGCCCAAATAGTTTTAATATCTTATGAATGAAAAGTTCTTTGAAATGTATATTATTTGGTTTATAAATCTTAAGTACTTTTTTTGTAATATATATTTATCTCTGTCGATACGTGACATGTCGAACGTGACATTTTTTCCATCATCATATTTATGAGGTTTCTGCTATAATGCGAAGTAAAAACTTACAGTTAACTGCATTGGCAAAGTTTCTTTTTACCATCAGAAAGATTTTAGATATCGAAAGTACATATAATATATAGTCACTTTTTCCAAAAAATTAAGCAAATTTAATGTCAAAATGAGAAAAATCGCGCTGGCACGGCCGTGAAACCGAATATATCCAATTGGGTTATCAGTAAGTGTAAGATTAGCTTAAATTAGTTTAATTTAATTGTTTCCATATGAAAATTCGATCAAATATAGTGTTTTTAAGCATTTTAATTTTTTTAGCCCAAGTGGACTTTTTTTTGGAAATGCCCATATATAGATATACATTCTTGATCAGCACTCCTCCTCCATCTTCTTCTAACCGCGAAAAACTGTCAGAGCTACAATTTTAAAGTTTGAACCTAGTGACTTAATATATGGGGCATTCCATACAAAAAAAACTTTTTTCTGGGATGATGTCTCCGAATTGGATGATAATTGGCCCAAACTGAGCTTATTATGAGAGAAGCTTAACCCCAAAATGGTGGCTTTTTTGTAGCTCTTTTGCCGAAGTTCTACGCTTAAAAGTGTGCAGGATTAAAAAGCCCTTTTAAAAAAAGATTTGAAAATGTGTTTATTTCTTACCTTTCTTGAAAATAAAGGATTTTTCCAAAAAACTTGGTCTATCGAAAAAGACCCATCCTTCAAAAATTCTTAAAAAAATATATGTGAAAGCCGCATCTTTTCCAAACATTTTGAGTGCTTGAACATATCTGTAGCTTGAAAATTGAGGAAGTTATGGCCATTTTTGTCATGTAATCTCAAAAATACTAGTATGAAAAATTAGTCAAAAATTTCTAATAAATTTTTTTTTGGTTCTTAATTCGGCCCAAAAATCTTCTTTGAGCTATTAAATAAAATTTTAGGACCCAGAAAAGAACGCATTGGATTTGAAGCTTACAGTAAAATATATATAAAAGACATCCTATTACTTTGGAGTGGAATTCCCAGGACATCGATTTTAAATTATTCAATCGGTAGAGAATTCAAGCAGCGACCTGTATTGGCACGGTGTGTAATGCGACCGGGCGTGCTCGACTGTTCTTTTCTTTTTTGTTTTTTTTTTTTTTCAATTATATTAGCCTAAAAATAAAAGTAAGCTGAAAGGAAAAAACAAACCAATCGAATTCATAGATGCTCTAGAAAATAAACTACACTCTAACTAATTTTGAAATTACACTTCTTGATGTCGTCTTGACTTTAAGTGAGGAATCATTCACAGGAACCGCATGATGAATTCCAAGAGTCCCTTTGATTGTTTTAAAATGTTCGAACCTGGTTTTCAGATATTCTGCTGGTAATCTTTTGTGGTGCAAAAAAAAAAACATTGATGGTTTTCAAATGATCACTTGCCCATTGATAAAGGTTTTTAGCTGTTAGTATTTGATTTCTTGTTCCTCGCTGCAGGCAGTATTTCCAGGCAAGCCGTTTAACCGCTCCCCTGCCCCATTACAAGCACCTTTTCCGTACTCTTGATTTCAGTAATATATGACAATTTCTCTTGGAACCACTTTGCAAAAGTTTACCATTGTACGTGGTTTAATTAAGAACCGAAAATAAAATTTATTAGAAATTTTTGATAAATTTTTCATACTGATATTTTTGAGATTACATGACAAAAATGGCCATAACTTCCTCAATTTTTAAGCTACAGATATGTTCAAGCACTCAAAATGTTTGGAAGAGATGCGGCTTTCACATATATTTTTTGAGAATTTTTGAAGAATGGGTCTTTTTCGCTAGACCAAGTTTTTTGAAAAAATCCTTTGTTTTTCAAGAAAGTTAAGAAATAAAAAAATTTTCAAAACTTTTTTAAAAAGGGATTTTTAATCCTGCACATTTGGAAAAAAATCGCCAAGCTCTGTCTTAAGCCGTTTTCGAGTTATCGAAAATATAAAAAATTCACAATATTACACTTTTAAGCGTAGAACTTCCGCAAAAGAACTCCAAAAAAGCTCACATTTTGGGGTTAAGCTTCTCTCATAATAAGCTCCCTTTGGGCCAATTATCATCCAATTCGGAGACATCATCCCAGAAAAAAGTTTTTTTTGTATGGAATGCCCCATATATAGAGACCACATTACTTGGGACAGGGTATTTTGCTGTCGGGGCACTCTACCGCAACACTCTAACTTGTTTCAACATGAATTTTGCAGGCCTGCAAGGGCAATGTAGTTATGTGTGATCATTTGTGGTTTTGAAAAGCAGTTTCTTATGCATTTCTCGGTTTTGTTACTATGGAGATCCCTTATCTGCGAATGGCTCCTATCACTGATCCTGACAGTGCGAAACGAAAAATGTACCGTACTTTTCTGAGTACGGTACTTGCTGTGTACAGTACTTTTGTTGTGTATACGAACCCTGGCCAGGACACATTTTTAAATCTTGATGAATTTCAAGAGATTGAGTGGACACATAAAAAAAAAGATGACTTGAAGACAGCTAATGCTATATTGGACACCGTTAAAGGAGCAGTTGGGGCTATTAACCGGTTGGACGATGACTATGTAAGGACAAATTTATAACTATATACAAAAGAACTGAAAAAGATGACAAAGGAACAAAAGCGTTGCGTTTTGCATTTTGACGTACTGCTGACGCCTTTTTAAAACAATCTGAGTATTTTCATCTTTTTCTAAAATTCTCAATTCCTTGAAAAATTTTGCTCTTTGCATATATTGGGTGAAGTAAGATATTTGGGCTGCTGAAGCCCCAGCACCAATAGCCCCCCTCCCTGAATCCGCTACTGGATACTAGGTATTTCGTCTTGTCCTCATTTACCGCTAAACCCATTAGTTCAGACTCGGTTTCGGTTCGGTTTTGCCGATAGTGTCAATATCACCGGCATATGCAAGTGGCATTAGATCTTTATGAATAAAAGAGCCGGTTATGTTGGCCTGTGGGCACCGGCGCAGTATATATTCCATCAGTAGATTAAAAAAGTCACAGATTCCTATTTTGACGGAGCTTTGCGTACTTCTCAACGTCATCATGCAAAGTCGAACGTATTTTGCTGGAAAACCTAAGGTAGACAGGGCTTCCAAGAACCTTGACCTTATCGGTGTGTCGAAAGCGGCTTTGTAATCGACAAAAAGATGCTGATTTTCGATGTTTCTCTCATAGGTTTTCTCCAGGATTTGGCGTAATGTGAATATCTGGACTATGGTGGATTTACCAGGTCTAAAGCCACACTGATAAGGTCCAATCAGTGTTTCAATAAACGGCTTTAGACGTTCACAAATAATGCTGGACAGAACCTTATATGCATTATACGCAGAGCATGTCTTTTTTGTCTGTCCGAGATTTTCTGCAGAACGGGAAGTGCTAAGTATAGTAGAGTTGGAAATTTTAGTTCATTTTAATGACCGAGTTCATTAGTTCATTTTTTCATGATTCAAAAATGAACTATAGTTCATGAAAAAATAATTTTTTTAACTATAGTTCATTTTTTTAACTATTGCTCGTTTTTTTAACTATTGTTCATTATTTTAAATACTGAGGATAATTTAAATACTGTTTGATACATGATACGCAGTCGGCTTGGTTTCGATGGATTTGTTGAGTTTGCGTGCGCGTAAAATCAGGGCTTCGGTGCTTGCTCGCGCAGTTGCTCGGTCAGTTTGTTGAGATTAAACTGTTTTATTATCTACATAAATGTTAGCAGCGATTTCTTAATGTTGTTATAGGCAAAATGAAAAGCTACATCTTCATAGATGTCGCAGCCATGAATCACACATGTCGCGCTGGGGGATCGAGGTTGGCTCGAAAATTTCATACTTTGGCTTTGAGAAATGATAGTCTCGTAGTCCTGCTATTTGTAATTTTTTAAATGTGAATAGCTTGTTAAATTCATAGAAAAGCATTATTAAATGCAGGCCCAATAGATTTTCTTATCTCATGTATCAGACAATGAGTAAACGCCTTAAAATTGGCTTCAGTGGTAAAAAAAATGAACTATAGTTCAAATTATGAACTAAAGTTCAAATTGAACTATAGTTCATATTTTGAACTATAGTTCATTTGAACTATAGTTCATTTTTCGAACTATAGTTCAAAATATGAACTATAGTTCAAAAAATGAACTATAGTTCAAAAACTGAGAAATACATAGTTCAAAATATGAACTATAGTTCAAAACCAAGACCTAGTTCATTAGTTCATTTTAAAGACTAGTTCATTTGAACTAGTTCAACAAAATCGGCACAACTCTAAAGTATAGGCATTGGGAGTCCATTCACAGTCGTTGACTTGACGGATATCCTTCTTTGTTCGCAAAACAACTGGAATGCAATTTGCACCATGGCCACAGAAATCATCAACACCTTTCGTCGCGCTGAAAGAGAGCACAATTTTAATTCAAATCCTAGATATGGATCTAGTTGGACTTTCATGCCATCTCCCCCTTGTGAAGTAATACTTAGCGGTGGTACTGCAAGAGCGAATCGGAGAATAGGGGTGGTTTTAGTGGGTGAGGAACTCCAAGTCCCTCACTTTGAGGCTTTCAATGCTTTCCCCCCTATAACCTTATATGCGATGAGGAGGTGACTTATCCCGCAGTAGTTGGCGCAAGCTACAGGGTCTCTTTTTTTAAAGATTGGACAGAGAACACTTAGATTCCAATTGTCGGGCGTGCTTTCGTCAACCCATATACGGCAGAGAATTTGGTGCATTATCTTACCAATTCTTCGCCTATGGCTAAACAGACTTCCTGTTGGGTCGACGGGTCTATCTCCATGTTGTCGGTTGGTGTCATCGTTACTTCTCTGAGGGTGGCATCATGTTCGTCATCGCTTCCCAGTAGGTTGGAGAAGAAACTTTTCCATTTGTTAAGCGCCACTCTGGGCTTGGAAACCTTCTGTTAATTGCTTAATCTTTTGATAAAATTTTCGAGCCTTACTCATGCCGAATAACATCTCGACTTCCTCGCGCATGCGCCTTTCCTGCTCATTCTTTTTTCTATAAAAAGGCGCTTCACCTCTATCCTTTTCTCTCGGTATAAGTCCCGGTATAATTGTGGTTCAATTGTTAGCTTCAAATAAAAAAGATTCTGGCTAAGCAAAACTTTTGTTCAGTGAGACCATTCTCTTTGAAAATAATGCATTCCTATGTTGCGTTTTTTTAGACACTCGTTATAATGTCAGGCTAACCTCTGAACAGAAAAGTACATGTGTAACTCCTTTGCAGAATTTTATCAAATTCTGTTCAATTGCAACTAAATGAGGAAAGCTGCTCTGACCCAACTACTTTGTCTGAAAGTAGAGATGAAGTTGATTTGATATATCAGATGGACGGAAAGACATTGACCGCAATCATGCTTCTAAGAAAGATTCATTAATTTACCTTTTTTGTAACTATTTTTATTTTCACTAACATGAAGTTTGGTGAAGATAAATATATAATTTTAATTATCTTATTAATACAAACATTTGAAATTTTTATACCAAACACACGCAAATAAAATTCATAATCTATGTACAGTGTACATTGATTCCCTGCTTAAATCTCATCGATAATATCTGTTCAATAACTTTCTTTCACAATTTTATTTGAATAATTGGCATCGAACTTATCCCACCACCTTTCCAACAACGATATCAATTTTCAGGTGTCCCCTTCGCTTTAAGGTCCGGCCACTCGTTGGCGACTGCCAGAAAACGCAATTGTGCTTATCTCACATTATTCTAACTCTTATCAAAATTAATTTACAAAAGTCCTAGCTATTAGAATACACTGACAAGCATTACAAGTTTTCCATAGATTGTTCTTACATTTGACTTGCAAGTTCAAACTCGGCAAATGCGATAACAGTTTCACAAACAGTGTTCACAACGTGTTTGGGAATTTTGATTTGTCAATCTCGTCAAATCGGCTCATTTAGTTGAACTGTAAATGAATATACGATAGGTAATCGGTTAAACTAAATTTAGAAATTTTATTTGTTGTTCTAGCGGTTGTTGTTGGAATACAAGGAAAAAGGAATACTTTTTAAAGTTTTAAAGTTAAAATTCTAAATATAGTCCCATGGTTTCAAAAATTTTTTGTCTGAAAGTATAAATGAAAATGAGGATTTGTTCAGAATTGATGTAATTCTGGTGTGAAATAGGATATAAAAATAGCGGAGTTATGGAGTGTTAAATTCAAAATTTCGAAAATAGACTTTTTTAGCACTCCACTGGTTCTAGCTCAGTTATTTTTTGTCCGATCAAAAATATCCCAGTCCAGAATGGTGGGTATAAGAAGTAAGTAAAAAAAGTGGAAGTCGGTCCACAGTTACTCTTTAAATTTTTGCAACCAACTGTTTTTGATGAAACGCAAATGATTTTTGATAGATTTCAAATATGGATTTCATGCATTTGGGTATTAGCTTTCACCGAAAAAAAATTATAAAAATAGATTAAATAGTTCTCCAAAAATTTGGGTCAAAGTGCTTCAAAACATGGTAATTGCGAACAAACGAGAAGGCCAAGCTAACTTCGTCTTTGCCAAAGTTTTTGTACCCTTGTAAATGATTTAATAAATCAGAGTTTAAGAATGCCAGCATTAAAACAAACAATTCTTCTAAATAGAACCCACTTTTCGACCGATAGTTCCCATGACAGCTATAAGATATAGTCATCTGATCCGATCGGTTCCGACATATTAGCAGTGTGCAGTATAAAGAAGACTCTGTTCAAAGTTTCAGCTCGATAGCTGATAAAACTGAGAGACTAGTTTGCGTAAAAGCAGACATGCATACGGACAAAGCTTAATCGACTCAGCTCGTCGCCCTGATCAAGAATATATATAGTTTATGGGGTCGGAAATGAATATTTCAGTTTAAAGAATAATAATGAAAGTTGACTTGGCCGTTGAAATGAACTCAGCAAGCCCCTTCTGCTAATAAGTAATAGGTTTGGAATAATTTTAATGAAAATTGAACTCTAAATACTTGCATTCCTTGGTGATATATTGAGCTAAGAGCGTAAGCGGCATTCTTTAAAGGGAATCTTCGATAACAACGGCCTTTCGTTCCTATGGCAGCTATATGCTATAGTCATCCGATTTTAATCAATCTTAACAGAATTATGTGGTAGCATGTAACATCGATCAGTAACAAGTTTGGGAGCGAAAGAATTGAAAAAAAATAATTTTTTCTTACTAGGAATGTTTTTCTGACCTATCTTTTGTATGGCAGCTATACTGTATAGTTATCCGATTTGAAATTATGTAAAATCCTTGAAAACTTATAAATACAAGGGTTGGGAGCGATAGCATTGAAAACAAAAAAGTTTTTCTCACTAAAACTACTTTCCAACCGATCGTTCCTATGGCAGCTATATGCTATAGTCATCCGATCCGGCCGGTTCCGACAAATGTGCAGCGTATTTGTACCAAAGGACTTCGTGCAAAGTTTGGCTAAGAGGAGATGGTATAGAAACAGACGGACATGGTGGAGATGCTTCCTTCTCTGCGTTACAAACATCCGGAAAATTTTAAAATACTCCCTCCAAGGGTATAAAAATTTGAAATTGGATCTCGATATGCCAACCACAAGGTTATCTGCGGTTTTGCACAAAAAAAAAAAAATGATTAATTTTATTTCCATCTGTCTGTTTGTCGTACACACGTAGATTTTTAATATGGTAAGAGTTAGAAATTTTCGAAGTGTATGAACGGATACTTCTTATACTAACTGGCAGATTGTATTTATTTTCAATATATCTGGCAGGCTGCAATCGATGGAAATTACTTTTAGCACAGCCAAAGATACCTAGAAGCATCATCTCATATCTAAATTTGGTATTGCGGGTACTGCTGGTCACACTCTTCATTACTTAATCCCGCATCATGTAAAACCAAAACTAAATGTATCATTTTATATATTTATAATATGCACAACAAAGTCAAAGCATTCGTTAAGCTCACTTAGAAAACTCCTCTGTGTGCGTGTGCTGTTTTCATTGATAAAAACATTTGATTTTGTAGTCGTAACAGTTGAACAACAGTTTGTGTTACGTAATTTATTGTAATATTATGTTTAAATTTTATAACTCAACACCTGCGTTATTATGAAAACGGCTTGAATTTCATATTCTTGTTACACATTTTTACTCAAAAGATTAACCACTTTGTAGCGGATTACCATGAAAATTAGAACAATTAGTTTTGAGGAGTTTGATATATAAATTTTTTTATACCATTCATTTGGGCACATTTTTGTTAAACTAAACTGTTTTTAAACTTTTGAAAACTCTTCTACTCTAATCAATCTCAATTTTCATTTATATGAAAATCTAACATTATGATTAATTTATTAATCCTTTTAATTAAAGAAAAGATTTTAGATATTTAGCAATGATTAATTAATCCGTCCATGAAGTTAAATCATTGTGACAAACATAAACTAGATCAAACTTGTCCTCAAAATGACTTAAGTAACTCATAAATAGTTAGAGAAATAGTATGATAAAATGTATTCCTTTACTTAGAGGCTTCCTTTGAAGCATCAAAAGGATCGACTGCGTTCTTATTTTTTGGTGATGTATGTTGCAAGCGTCTGAACTTGCTAGTTCCGCTCTTATACGTCGATGGCTGTGGAAATATACAAGTATTAGTAACAAAGTTGTGAGTCAGAATTAGATACTAAATTACTTGTGGAAATTTTGGTTTGTTCGACTCGTCGTCATCATCAGTATCGCCAAAATCGGTGAAATCATATACAGGAATGCGGCGACGCTGTGGTCTACGTGAATTTTTTGGAACGGCAAATATAGATGCAGCAGATGTTGTTGATGCATTCTCTTTATTTTCTTCTGACTTGTTTGCATTATTCAAAGCAGATTCCGAAGCTCCATCTAACTGGAAAAAAAACATTAAGTGAGTATAAAATTAAGCTTATGGCTTTAAGTTCAATACGCACCAATTGGTTCTCCTCTGAGCCAACTATTAGATCTATAGTGTCATTAGCTTCAAACTGAGATGGCCGTAATTCATGTGCTTCCTTTTTAAAGATGCTAGCCGAGCCAACGGACTTGTCAAAGACACTGCCAATTTGAGTCATTTTGTAATTCAGTTCGGCTATGGTGCTCTGTGGAAAGAGAATGACATTGTTAGGGCATAAAAGTTTTATTTCGAAAAAGCAAAAATATTTAAAAAAAAATTTCAAAAATGTATTACCGTTTTATTTTAAAACGCAGGAATTTTTTAGCGCCTATGAAAAATATTAAAATACCGAATATATTAAAATTATTTTAATTTTTCTACTTAGAAATCGCTCTCCAACAAGGAAGGAAAGATAATGGCCGGGTATTTATCCGTTTTGTTTTTTCATTAGAATCTGATTTACTTTACATTTGTGATTTTTAAGTAGAAAATATAAGAATATTTTTTTTACTTGTATTTTGTCATATTTTCCTAAGCTTAAAAAGAAATTGTTGGTTCGTGCGTCTTCGAGCAAATGAATTGAATATTTGTCAAAGCTACCAAATTGATTTAAAAAAAATAGATGCAAGCTAACTTCGGCTGATATGTGTGTGTTTGACAGTGTGTATGGCAGGTATACTATATAGTGGTCCGATTTCGAAAAATCTTGTTGAAATTATGTAAAATAATTGAAAACTTATAAATACGGGCGTTGGGAGCGATAACATTGAAAACAAAAAAGTTTTCCTCACTAAGACTTTTTTTCAGACCTAACTTTTGTATGGCAGCTATACTATATAGTAGTTCGATTTCAAAATATTTTGGTGAAATTATGTGAAATCAATAAAAACTTTTAAATACGAGCTTTGGGAGCGAAAGCACTAAAAACAAAAAGGTTTTTCTCGCTAAAACTAGTTTTTCAACCGATCGTTCCTATGGCAGCTATATGCTATAGTCATCCGATCCAGCCGGTTCCGACAAATGTGCAGCGTATTTATACCAAAAGACTTTGTGCAAAGTTTGGTTAAGATAGCTGATTAGCTAACTCCAAGCTAATTCCAATGAACTTCCTTTAGGGAAAACGCAACTTCATACAGACCAACGCGGTGTATTAATTTTAAATGGTTTGATCTATGCCTAGCGAGCACACAAAGCATAGAGAGCAACTATAGATAAACATAGTGGGGTAAAGAGTAATCTTAAGCAGATGATCAAGCTAGCTTCAATGCATTATCTGTGAATGTGTATTCATTCAAAGTGATTCTCTTAATTCTATGTTTTGGTTAGGCCAAATTATAATATGCATTCAATTGCTAATGATAAGGGAACTGACTGAACATCGGCCGCGTTGAAGGCAACCAGACTTCAATCTATGGGGAGTGGGGCTAGTCGCTGTATGGCACGTTTGCATATGCCCCATTTAGTCTTCACCTCGGCAACTCGCAGCTTTCCATCAGATCCAGCAATGACCTTAACGACGACGCCTAGGAGCCACGTTTGCGACGGAGCGTTGTCCTCGTGTATCAGCACGACTGTGCCTTCCTCTAGGTTCCGCTGATCTTTGGTCCACTTCAGCTTCTGTTGTAGGCTGAGAAGGTATTCTCGAGACCAACTGGTCCAGAAGCCGCCATCTGCTCAAGTAGGGCAGCTTGTCGTCGCTCACGTGCTGAGCGGATACGGGAGGCAGCGCTCCGAGCGTTCTGCCAGTTACGAGATGGGCGGGGTCACGGCTTCTATGTCGTTCGGGCTGGTAGTATCGGCCACGATCGGGCGCGAGTTCAATACCGCCTCGACTTCTACGACGGTTTCGAGTTCGTCCTTGCTCAATAAAGCGCTGCCGATGGCCCGTATCATGAGATGCTTCGCGGACTTCACTGCGGCCTCCCATAGGCCGCCGAAATGAGGTGCGCGTGGGGGAATGAATATGAATTCCGTGCCGCGAGTCGCAACATGATTGACCACTGCATCCTGGTGAGCGATAAACTCCTTCCTGAGATCTTCGAGTTCTCGAGCAGCTCCGACAAAATTTGTGGCATTGTCGCAATATAAGCGAGCCACAGGGCCCCGACGTCCTAGGAACCTGGAGAGACACATAATGAAAGATTTAGACGTTAAGTCATTCACGATTTCTAAGTGCACAGCTTTGGTAACGAAGCACACAAAGACTGCGATATATATCTTTACAGGCGGCTTGCCGCGCAGTTTCAAAGATACTTTAATCGGACCACAGAAGTCCACTCCACTGACTTCGAATGGAAACTTTCCATTAAGCCTATCAGTGGGTAAATTTCCCATAATTTGAGATAATAAGCGAGGTTTATATCTGAAGCACAGAATTCATTGGCGTAATAGCGCTGCATGTTTGACGTGCATTGATAATCCAGATTCTTTGTCGAAGCAAGCAACTAATATTCTTGGTCCTGCATGATGGTTTGATCGATGCAGATGTTGTATAAACAGCTTTGTGAATCCACAATTTTTTGGCATAAGTAATGGATATTTCGCATCGTATGGTAAAGGAGCATTCAGCAATCGACCGCCAACCCGTAACAGCGGTAACATCCGATTTCCATCTTGATGTTGAAAGATAAATGGAGTCATCTTCTGGTAGGCTGCTTGCAAAATTTCTGATTTTTGTAGTTTACGAAATTCCTCTGCAAAAGCAACTTGTGTAACGCTGTGCACAACTGCTAAAAACGCGTGGTTCAGTTCCTGGGCAGTGACAACGGTGGACGAGTAGTGACCTCCTTTCCTTCCTCGAACAAACCGCAGAACATAAGAGACTGTTCTTAGGATTTTTAAATATGAGGATTGGTTTTGAACCAGAGTAAGGAATCGATCAGGCTCGCTATCGGCCGCGATGAGAACGGTTGCTGATGCGCGTTTTTCCAGTAATGCCTGCTCTTCTGATAGCTCGAAATGAGGGTTTTTGGGCCAAAATTCCATTTCCTTTTTTAAGAATGATGGGCCCTCAAACCAAAGGGAATTATTCAGCTCGCTAATTGCACAACCGCGAGACACCAAATCCGCGGGATTTTCTTTGGTATGAACATGGCGCCACACGGCGTCTGATGTTAGCTCCTGAATGTCTGCAACACGATTTGCAACAAACGTATTCATGGTCGAAGGATGCTGCTGTAACCAATGCAGCACTACTTCAGAATCGGACCAGAAAACGATTCGCTCCACTGAAAAGTCCACGTCTTCGCTGACAGTCTCACAGAGTTTAGCCAGCAAATGTGGAGCACAAAGCTCTAGCCTGGGAATGGTCTTTGTTTTTAGTGGTGCAACTCTGGACTTGGCGGTAAGCAGGTGGACTGATACACCTTGACACTGACGAACCCGAGCGTACAAGCAGCAACCATATGCTTTCGATGATGCATCTGCAAATCCATGAATTTGGCATGCCTTCGCTTGAGTCGTCCCAATGTGCCGTGGAATTGCTATGTGATGAAGCTCTAAAAAACAAGCAGCCATTATCACCCAACCCTGGCGAAGTTCCTGAGGCAGCGGATCATCCCAACCGAGCTTGTGCAACCATAACTGCTGAAGAAGAATCTTAGACTTTGTTGTGAGTGGGCTTAACAACCGAAGGGGATCATACAGACGAGCTGAGAATGATAAAATGGAGCGTTTTGTAGGGACCTTATTTGTGTCAAGGTCTATTAGAGAGTACTTAAACACGTCCATATTGGTATTCCAGGTGAGACCCAATGTCTTTGTATCTTTTTGTTCTCCTAGTGTCACAGATGTATCAGTGCATTCCACGGCGCTAAGTTGGACATTTGAAGCCCACTTAGCAAGTGATAGTCCAGCTGAGTCCAGAATTTGTATAAGTTCACGGCAAATGACCTGCAACTCCTCTTGGGTGTCGGCTCCTGATGTGTTCGTCTACGTAGAAGTCTCTGATCAATACTTGTGAACCAATTGTGTGAGATTCAGCATACAGTTCGCTAAGATGCTTTAAGCAACGAATTGCTAAGAACGGCGCTGATGCGGTACCATAAGTCACCGTATTCAAGCGATATATTTGAAGTAGATCCGTACCATTCTCTCTCCAAACAATCAGCTGGAACTGGCGCTGACTCTCGTCAATTTCAATTTGACGGTACATTTTCGTAATGGCAGCTGTAACTGCAAATGTTCGAAAACGGAATCGTAAGAGAGTTGAGAATAAACATGGTTGAATTGTTGGTCCTACCATTAGCAGATCATTTAACGATATGTGAGATGACGATTTGCTCGATGCGTCATAAACTACCCGTAATTGAGTAGACGTACTTTGCGGTCTTAGCACACATTGATGGGG
The DNA here is from genome assembly GCA_018904275.1 of Lordiphosa clarofinis. Taxonomy (NCBI): domain Eukaryota; kingdom Metazoa; phylum Arthropoda; class Insecta; order Diptera; family Drosophilidae; genus Lordiphosa; species Lordiphosa clarofinis. The sequence continues at coordinate 1,276,625 of JAEIGQ010000062.1, read as the reverse complement.
TATGAAATAATGTGGCTATCTCGGAATCTGGCTATCGGCTAGTGTCATGTGTTTCAAATTTATATACTCCTTCATAAACGAAACGTACATCGCACAGATTTCCGGTTGGTTTTTTAATCTTCGCTCTAGGGACAAAAATCTCCTCTTGGCTGTTTCGAACGAAAGACCAGCCAGCTGGATTAGACTTGAAGGGTAGTGAAACACTTAGCCGACCCGAGGGCAGTCGTAAAATCGATTCCTTAAACGATTTCTCGCAAAGCTTTTGTTCTGGGGTGTTTAAGGGTACTGTATACCTTCAGAAAATTTTTTTTCGATTTTTTTTTTTTGGCTTAAAAATTGTGTTATAGTATTAAAGTATTAAGAACATCTGAAAATTTCAAGTAAAAAAGTAAACCGTTTTTTTTGAGAATTTTTCTAGTGCAGGTAGGTCGGGCTTGCAGGTGTCATTTTTTTGTATACTGTATACTTTCAGGTGTCATTTTTTAAAGGTATAGAAAAAATTAAATTACACAAAAAGTATAAGTGATATTAACAAGCGGTCTTTTGCATTCGATAGTTAATCGGTTAAACTAAATTTAGTAATTTTTGTTGTTGTTGTTGTACCTGCGGTTGTTGTTGAAAAATTTGAAAATAAAAACAAAAATTTTTTTTTCACATATTTTTTTATGTTTTTTTACCATTTCTTGAGGCACTTTGACCCAAATTTCTGGAGAACGGCTTAACCGATTTTGATAATCTTTCGGTGAAATTTTCGGTGAAAGCTAACACCCAAATGCACCAAATCCAATTTATAGATTTATTTAAAATAATTTTTGTTTCATCGAAAACAGATGTCGAAACTTTAAATGCGATTATCTCGGAACCACTTTTTCCAAAATGGTTGCAAAGATTTAAAGAGTACCTGTTAACCGATTTTCGAGTTATTACCCTTAAACTGCTCCTAATACCCACCATTCTGGTGTGAACTAGGATATTTTTGATCGGTCAACAAATAACCCCATAACCCCATAACTTCGCCATTTATTGACCGATCCAAAATATCCTAGTTCACACCAGAATTACATCAATTCTTAACAAAACCCCGTCTTCAGTTTTGAATTCAGATCATCCGTTCTCAAAAAATTTTTGCAACCATGGGCCTATGTTTTAAATTTTTGGTTAACTTTGAATAGGAATACAACAACAACCGCAGGTACAACAACAACACCAAAAATGACTTAATTTAGTTTAACCGATTACCTATCGAATGCAAAAGACCGCTTGTTAATATCACTTATACTTTTTGTGTAATTTAATTTTTTGTAAACCCTTAAAAAATGACACCTGAAGGTATACAGTACCCTTAATTTAGCTTCAGTAGCATTTGGAATTTCTTCCAACTCCCAGAATTTTTGCAACAATGCATCGAGCGGACAAGGATCTTGTAAAACACTTAGCAAAGCACTTGCTTGGAGGGGTTGACTCTTCAATGATTTGTACCGGCCTGATACAATCCACCCAAACACACTGTTTTGCAGAATTGGTTTGTCGCTACCACATTTAATGTGTCCAGCAACCATCAAATCAAAAAAGGCATGTGCTCCCAGGAGAAGATCAACCCGCTGCGGTTTATAGAACATTGGATCTGCGAGCATAACATGTTTTGGAATAGATAAATCAGTAGCATAATATAATCTTTACTAAAGCTGTAGCTAAAACGACTTGATCCGTCGTATCTGACATGGCATTGTTAACGGAGGATGTGAGAAACTCCTGTTGTGTAGCTAATGCAGTTTGAGTAGGCACTGATTGAGCTGGAGTAACTTGCAACGAATCTGATGCATATCTATGCAGCAACGTATGGTCGGGCTTTGAGCAAACTCGACAATGTGTCGATTTGCAAGTTGCCACATTATGTCCTTTTTTGAGACAATTAAGGCGCAATGGAAAAGTTTTAGCGAACTTGTATCTATTAGCAAGCGAGGCTAAATTGAACGAAGAGCAGGAATTGATAAAATGTTCATTTGATTTACAAAATACACATTTGTGGGGGTGAGATTGTTCAACCTGAGTTACTGCTATTGCTGTTTTAGAACCTTTGTTTTGTTGAATATCTCGATTAGATTTGCCAATCTTCCCTCGCCCTGTAGACGCTACGTCTGCAGACAAATGCTTATTGAGAGCACTTTCGCAATCGGTCCATAGGGGAATTTTACTGTAGTCGAGCGTTTCCTCCCATCGTGATCGCGTTCCTACATCGACTTTTGACATTACTATGTGGATAAGCATAGCATTTGCTATCTTCTTGTCGTCACCCACAGACAACATCGACTCGTAGATTGCGGTTACCGTGTCGACCATCGACCTTAAGGCCACTGCAGATGGACTAGATATTGACGGAAGTTCAAACAATTTTGAAATACTCTCAAAGAAAATTAAGCAATCATTGTCGTACACTCTTTTTAACGCTGCTAAGGCCTTCGGATTATTACTGTCTGTCACTTGAAAGGCTTTAACAGTACCTAGAGCTTTTCGAGACATGAGAGCAAATGGTTAAATTTTTCCACGTTTGTTAACACCACATCATCATCGACTAAACTTTCAAACAGCCCTATGAAGTTTTTGTACTCTGAGTAAGTCCCTCTAAACTTTGGCAACTTCATCTGTGGCAGTTGTCTTTGATGTAAACTCGAACCGTTCATTGTGGAGTTTGCTATACTCTTGCGTCGTGGAGTTCCTGCAAGAGATTTCAGCAGAGCCTTAGTAGTCACACATAACTCTTCCACTTCTGCACAGGATGATAACTCAGGGTTGATTTTGTCCAATGCCCACTGTACCTTGAACGCCTTTTCCACATATTCGTTTTTCAGAACGATATTCCAATTGTGCTGCATCCTTAGAAATAGTGCCAGTGGTAGTGTTTTTTTTAATGCGCGAAATGTTAGCCACTAATACGTCTCGCTCTTGAAGCAGTACAATTTCATCTGGTTCTTTCCCTAAAGATGTGTTGGCGTTACGTTTCTTTGACATGATTATTTATATGCTAACTAATAATCACCTTTACTTCAAGCAACCCTTGCTATGTCTCTATATGTATGGATGTACAGTATCAAAGTCTCTGGCTATGACTACAGACCAAACGAAGATTTGACTTTTTTGACTTTCAAAGGCAAAGGTCTTTAAACTTGCTTGCCTACTAAGAATAAGACCAAAAGGAGACAAGTAATTACCGCTGTTGCAGCAGCCAATATATGTGCACACACAATGCCCGTTTGAAATAAATTGGCGCAGGCGTAGCAACGGCAAATCTACACCAATGTATGCGCCTGTGTGGATGTCTTATTGGGAGAGCTGGCCAGATGCCCTTTGCAATGATGGCAGCAACCCATGTATATAGCAACCAACCAAGCGCAGTGTACTCGAAAAAAGACCGAACTGTCCAAGCAGCCGCAGTTTTTTGTCCAGGAAAATCCAACTCAATCCAAATCGAATTCCAATTTAAACCAATATGAGTAGCCGACGATGTCCAGTATTCCAAATCCGCGATGATTCCACCAGGGGGCGCCAAAATGATTAGCTAACTCCAAGCTAATTCCAATGAACTTCCTTTAGGGAAAACGCAACTTTATTCAGACCAACGCGGTGTTTCGTTCTTCAAGTATTTTCGGCAACTGACTTTATTAATTTTAAATGGTTTGATCTCTGCCTAGCGAGCATGCACGCACACAAAGCATAGAGAGCAACTATAGATAAACATAGTGGGGTAAAGAGTAATCTTAAGCAGATGATCAAGCTAGCTTCAATGCATTATCTGTGTATGTGTATTCATTCAAAGTGTTTCTCTTAATTCTATGTTTTGGTTAGGCCAAATTATAATATGCATTCAATTGCTAATGATAAGGGAACTGCCTGAACAATAGCTTTAAAACTGACGGAGGAGATAGCATAGAAACAGACGGACAGACGGACGGACGGACATGGCTATATCAACTCAGCTCGTCATGCTGCTCAAGAATATATATACTTTATGTCAGGATCGGAACGATGCTTCCTTCCCTGAACGTTACAAACCAAAATTCAAACAAAATCAAATGGATAATGTTAATATACCCAAATCATACCGAAGGGTGATAACGTAAGGGTGGGTTTGAGTTTGCGAGAGACAAGGAGAGAGAGAAAGCGACATATGATGTTGTTGTTGCAAAGTCGACAGGACTCTTACGCTCGGTGGAACTCAGACAAACTAAAATTTCCGTGCCTCAGCGTCGGAAAGCTCGTAGTGCCGCTAAATTGCCAAACACAAACAGCTGATACAATTCCGATGGGGTGCTAGAAGAAAAAATAGCTTGTAATTTTCCCGTCGGAATGCCAGCAGCAAAAGTTCGACGAAAATCATTGATTGCGCATATTTTGAAACCAACGGTAAGATTTTGCATTGCCATGACTTCTACATTCCATATATCATCCAAAAATATCCAAATATTAGCAAAAACAATTAACTAAATTTAAATGCAAGCAAATCAGCGCAGTGTAACCGTTTCAAATTGCGTGGTATTTTGATGAGGGGTGGTATTTTGGCGTTGTACAGTCACACTGCATCGTCCGCTGGGTAACCCATCAGAAAAAGTTGTCAATTTAGCTAGCGGACGATTTAGTTTGTCTGAGTACTAAGCTTTACAAAAAAAAATAGAGGCAAGCTAACTTCGGCTCGACCGAAGTTTATATACCCTTGGAGCATGATATGTGCCTGACAGTTTGTATGGCAGCTATACTATATAGTGGTCCGATTTCGAAAAATTTTGGTGAAATTATGTAAAATAATGGAAAACTTATAAATACGAGCATTGAAAACAAAAAAGTTTTTCTCACAAAGACTTTTTTTCAGACCTAACTTTTGTATGGCAGCTATACTATATAGTTGTCCGATTTCGACAAGCCTTAGTGAAATTATGTGAAATCATTAAAAACTTATTAATACGAGCGTTGGGAGCGCTAGCACTAAAAACAAAAAAGTTTTTCTCACTAAAACTAGTTTTTCAACCGATCATTCCTATGGCAGCTATATGCTATAGTCATCCGATCCGGCCGGTTCCGACAAATGTGCAGCGTATTTATACCAAAAGACTTCGTGCAAAGTTTGGTTGCGATATCTTTAAAACTGACGGAGGAGATAGCATAGAAACAGACGGATGGACAGACGGACGGACAGACGGACATGGCTATATCAACTCAGCTCGTCATGCTGATCAAGAATATATATACTTTATGTGGTCGGAGATGCTTCCTTCTATGCGTTACAAACATCCGGACAATTTTAATATACCCTCTCCAAGGCACTGTGGGTCGAATTCCCAAATAATTGGCATAAAGTCGAAAATTTCATGGAAATAAAACTAATTTTTAATAATACACCTTAAAAATACATAGTCCATGTAAAAAGAATCGAATTTTATTTTGGATAGTTTGGCAACCCTGAAATTGTTATCGATTATCGAAGTCAGGTGTTGAGTGCAGTGATTGTTGCAATAAAAATGGCGTTTACTATTTGTTAACTTTGAGAGCATGCACTTCGTGTAAAATTGAACAAAAAATTATGGCAAATTATGGATAATAAAGGCTAGGGTATATAAAATGAAAAAATGAAATCAATTTTTGAAAATGTTCAATGTGTTTTATTAAAGCGGCTTGTTTTGTGCTGTCCCCAAACTAAGAAAACTTCACCAAAGTGCAAGTCTTCTGTGGAGCAAAACTAACCTTGCGCGTGTTTGTGTGTTTTGTGATGTATGTCAAAATAAAGAAGAAAGTGTGTATTAAAAGATAATAGTTAACCTGTTTGCGGCTTTTTGCGGCTTTTGCGGTGCTTTAAACTTGAAGATGAGCTTAAACTCTATCATGCAACGCTGCTGGTCGTACACAGAAAAAAAAAAGATCCCCGTAGAAAGGATATTCGAAATATCCCCTCTAAGATCCAGTTTTTTAAATATCCTTTTCACATTTTTCAGCTCCTTTGGATGAAGAATAAAGATCAATAAACTATCCTTTTTTCGACATATCCTTTTTAAGCTAAAACGATCCAAAGGAGCTTAAAATAGGGTGAACGGGATCTTATATTGGTTAAAGTATCGAATTTTGTTATCGACAGGCGATAGCCCGATAGCAAGCAAGTCGAGTATGCCCGTTGGTGCGAAAGAGAAAGACATATTGCTTTCGATGTCGTGGTAGCTGCGTCCAAGGCATACTAAACAAGGTAGGCTCACTCACTCTCCCGCTCTCTTGACAACTTGTTAAATTTCAGTCAGTAAGCAACTGTTGTAAGCAAAGCATCTCCGCGGACGAATTTTTTGTTTTTTACTTAGTAGCTTAGTAGGCTTTGTATTGAAATATATTACGCTCTCGCTCTCTTTGACACAAATATAATGAGTTGTGACTCACAACTTGTGAGAGAGCGAGTGAGCCTACCTTCTCCGATCTTGGCTCGTCAGTCGCAATTTGCGTTAAGAACGGTATAAAGTTCAAACGCATTAACATTAGTCCCTTGCGTTACATAGAAGCCGTACCGATAGAAATTTCGTACTCGGACGCTAGCAGGACCCAAAACTCCTGTATAGCCGTCTCGCTCTACAAACGCCAAAATGACCCCCTCCTTGTGGCCGATCTCAATTCCCTGATGCTGAGTTTAACACAGAACTCTAGCAATACCCCAATATTTATAGGCTGTGACCTAAATGCCAAGCATTCAGCTGGCATGTGCCTATACATAGTCCCGAACACGTTGATGTTAACGGGCGGACGCTCTTCGATTGGCTATCGACGCAGCCCAACTTGGCTCTGTTTCCGACAAAGGAGCCAAGCCGCCCAAATCGCTCCAATAGACACACGTCTATTGATTATTTTATAGGCTCAATAGAACTCCCTGTGGATATAGGCCTTGGGTGTGAAACCCTTAAAGACTTTCCGTCCGATCATTTTGGGGTAAGACTTGATATTCGCTTGGGGCGGTTCCGCCTCGAGCATCAAGATCCCAAAATTATTCACAACTTTAATAGAATCGATACTCTAATGTGGAATGCAACATTGCTGAGAAACATTAGATCGATACCAATAGATAGGAACCAAAGTCCGTCCGATATGGATGTCCATGTAGATAACCTTAATTTAGCTCTTGGAATAGCGCTGGAAACACCAGAAGCCATTCCCAAAATAGAAGTAGATCCGTCCAAACCTAACCGAACAGTCCGTCTGAGCCCTTCTGGCCTCGCGCAAATTAAGCACAGGCGCAACCTCAGACGGCTACTATATAGGCGCCAACTCACACTTTCCGACAGTACCTCATACAAGAATTGTCCGTCCAAATTAATGTACAAATTGAGATTAGCCACCTCAAACACATTGAGAATCAGATCAAAAATCTGAATCCAAGCAAAATCAGCTTGAAGACTCTTCGTCAAACAGTCTTAAGCGATTCTCAGCTCAAGTCCGATATCTTACTTTCTCCTGTAGAACATAGCGATATAGATTTAGAAGTGGCCCCTCTCATAACGACTCAGGTGGAAAAAGTCAATGCACTTGCCTGGTCTTTTGAGAGGGTGCACAAGCAAAATGACAACATGTCGTCGATTAGTCCTGAACTCAGGGCACATGCCGACCATGTTGACAGAGAAGTAGTTAACTTGTTTCGCACGCCTCAGGCCTCTGCCCAATACATAGTTAACTTCGGCTCTAATCGAAATGCTGATGGCGAATGGAGCGGGGCAGAGGACCTTGGGTTCACAAATGCCGAACAGCTCCTAGAGTGGGTCAGATTTAAGAATAGCAAGAAAACGCTAGGGCCTGATGGATCTAGCAATTTCCTTCTTAAGAGATGCAATTGCCAGTCCTCAGGCACCTAGCAAATATATTTAATCACTGCTATAACTCTGGCTACTTTCCCACAAGCTGGAAATGTAGTAGGGTTATGCCTATTCCCAAGCCAAGTGCTAGCTCAAACAGCTTGCAAGGCTATAGGCCCATATCAATTCTCTCGGCTATTAGCCAGCTCTTTGAGAAAATGATTATGGAGCAAATTAAGAAACACCTAGATACACGCGAAATCCTCAAGCCCTGTCAATTTGGTTTTAGGGAACGTACGTCCATCAGCCATTCTTTGGCTGTGGCAAATAATTTCATCTTTGGCAACTTGGCCCGGCAACGCGCCACTATCGCCTGTGCCTTAGATTTTGAAAAGGCCTTTGACACTGTGTGGACAAACGGCCTCATCTATAAGATGAATAATCTGTTTAGGTTCAATCCCAATACTACACGTATCATTCAAAATTATCTGTCTCAGCGGTCCTTCTACGTCTGCAGCCCCGATGGCTCAGAACGTTCGCTCACGCGAGAAATCTCAGCAGGAGTCCCTCAGGGATCACTGCTAGCCCCTATCCTATATAACATATATTTAGCCGACCTTCCGGATTTCGAAAGAGATCCAAGGTCTTCCTCAACTGCGATAATCCAACCGTTGATTTACGCAGATGATATCCTTCTCCTGGCGTCCGGAGCACGGATAGCCAGTGCAAAAACGGATCTAAATAATTATTTAGACGTCCTATGCGAATACTTCGCTAAGTGGCGTCTAAAATTAAATGCAAATAAATGCGAAGGCTGCATATTCCGAGGTCCGGTTCAATCGGATATATATCGAAATGCACGTATCTTTAATCCGAAAATTTATATAAATGCTAGGACCCCCATATCAATAAAGTCCGAAATAAAGTATCTAGGTGTCATATATGACCAGAAGTTAAACTTCAAGATTCATATAGAACATACCCTTAGAAGAGCTAAGATCCAACTTAGCCAGATTTACTATATATTCAGGCCGTTGGCGGCGAGTCCGACCGTCCCAAGGCCTGAACTTATTAGGACATGCTCCCTTGTGTACAAAAAGCTAGTGCAACCAATACTAGTTCATGGACACATAGCATGGTTTAATATAAAATCCAGGCAGATGGAAGATCTACGTCTCTTTGAGAGACGGATCATCCGTCGAGCCCTGGGCAGAGGAGCTAGAGACCCTCTCACGCTTCATTATATTTCAAATAAAGATCTGTACGAAAACACGAAAACCAAACGTGTAGATACACTTATATACCAAATATTAGAAAAGTTCGTAGATAGCAACAGCAATAGCCCAAATCCATTGATCGCAGATGCTGTGGCTCAGAGAAGGCTGCCGGCCAACTACTCTGTCCACCATCTGACGATAAACAATATAGAACATTTGAAAGAATTAGGAATTATGCACGATTCGGAGGGCAATCTCATTTTCTACCATAGAAAACGATTGTCCCTAGATCCGAATGATCTAGTTTTTAATATTAATCATTGACCTCATAGATTGGCTCAACTTCCCCGTCTCTTCCTTCCCCTGTAAATACCTCCCATATTTTCTTTTCTTTTCAGCTCTTCTTCTATTTTCAGCTCTTTTCTCTCTGTCTCTTTTCAGTTATTAGTTTTTGTAGGTTGTTTTATTAGTTTTAGTTACAAACAACAAAAAATCCCTATTGTAATGCAGGTTTTTACTCGGATTGCTTTGCGTGCTTTCATATATGTATGTATAAGTTTTGGTTTTCTTTGATTCCTCGCGCATGGCTTTTTTTGTGAATACATACATACACTTGTACATATATTGCGTGTGATCACATGCGTACCTAAAATTGCAATATTTTTCAGAAAAATCAAAGATTTCTTAATTGTATATTTTCTTCTTCTTTATCTTTTTTTTATCAATCAGGTGAAAAGTACTTAAGCTATTTGAAGACCAACGTCCGCAGCCAACATGCCAGATTCTGTGATCAGCTGCATTTTCTGACTACACACGATTAACGATTTGGCACACAAGATGGAAATTAGGCTGCAAAAATGTCTTATGCACAAAATCCCAATTCAACCTTTTGTAGTGATAATAGGTGAAGACGAAATTACCACTGAGGAGTTTTATGTATGCTTAAATTTGATTCATTTATCAGCGCATTAGACTCCTGTTTTATGTTGTTTCATGTTTTTGACATTAAATATCTATCCCTTCTGGTGTGGATACATAATTCTTCTAAGACTTTACATACTCACTAATTCTAATGACACAGCATATTACTTGTAAGTGGATAATGTACTATTATTAATTTAAGTGAAGAATTGACCTGCATAAAATTGTTCACATATTTGAAAGCATAAATTTTGCCAATCATTGTCAAGCTTACGAAATTAGATCTACGACTGTGTGACGCACTGTCCCAGCACGCACAAATAAAATAATCCAAAACTTTAAATTTGAATTTGAACCTAACGGACAGCTTCGGCGCCCTCGATCGATATCGATTAATAATCGATAGCTATCGAGAGCAACCCTACAAAGAACTCACAGTGGCGTGAGCCGGTAATGAGTAAAGCAAATAAAAGTCCGGCACCAGCGCTTAGGAAGTCTTCCTTCCCCTGTAAATACCTCCCATATTTTCTTTTCTTTTCAGGTCTTCTTCTATTTTCAGCTCTTTTCTCTCTGTCTCTTTTCAGTTATTAGTTTTTGTAGGTTGTTTTCTTAGTTTTAGTTATAAACAACAAAAATCCTTATTGTAATGCAGGTTTTTACTCGGATTGTGGGTTTTCCTGTAGCGTATGCTTACATTTGACATGTAAATTCTCTTTTCTTTTAGAATCATATATTAATCCTCTTTTAGTCCTAGATCTATTCTTAGTAATTCACCCTTATTGCCTTAGTCCTCATTAAGCACTTAGTGCCCTGGACCACATTAATTTTCAGTATTTTAGTTAGTCTTGGAGTAGTCGCCCAAGGCTAAACCATAACTTAGATATAATAAACATGTGTTATCTTTAAGTTTTCGTAAACAATAAATAGCTAATTACAGCGGACAGCGTAATCCAGCACACCCCTCCTAAGCCCTAGAATTAATACTACAATATAGAACATCCTGAAATAAAACCCAAAAGGGAACACATTGAAATCTCGTATTGTTGTTTAGGGACTCTATTTACAGCAACCACGACTAAAAGAAATCCTAAATTTCTGTAATCCTGGCCAGAGTTCGTTACAGCTGGAACAAAAATATTAGTTGAAGTAGTTAAGTTTGAGGGTCCTCCCATACATTTATACTTAACATGTAACGGTAAACATATGAAAAGAAGGAAAAAGTTTTAGCAACCGATATTTTTGTGTATTATATATTATATGTATATTATAAATAAATTGATACAAATTATTGTGCTGTCTTTCATTTGGAAATTATCTATTTAATAGATCCAAGGGATATGTCTTTAAGATCCAATGGATATCAAAAGGATATTTAAAAAAAGACCAAAAGGATATTTCTAAAAGATCCAATGGATATAGAAAAGGGGATATTTTTCAACAGTTCAAATGGATAGTTATTAAATATCCTATGGATCTTTTAATATCCTTTTTTCGAAAATAAATCGACTTCGAAAAGATCCAATGGATCTTAAAAAAGCATAGTTAACTATCCAGTCCAAATGGATAGTTAAAAATCATCCTAAGGATCATCAAAAACTATCCTTTTTTTTCTCAGTGTAGCATTAAATTATTCTGTATATATATGTAGTGCATATTCGTTTATATGTATGTATGTAATTTCTTAAAAAATAATCAAACTCCCTTAAGAAGGCAGCAAAGCTACTAAAACGAGTAGGAGGACAGCTGGGTTTAGCATGGATTAACTGAAGCAAGAAAGACGGCCTAACACAACCGCTTGGAGTATCATAATAAGTAAAGTTTGTTCATTTGCTTATCTCAATCTAAACAAACATGCAAACAGAATTACAGGCAATAGGAAGTTTAATAAGTAAACACCAATATTTGCACTATGCTTCTTAAGTGATATTCATACTTCCGTGGGCTTATTCTTGTGTACATAGTTTTTACACATGTTGACTCTATTTGTAAAACAAATGTAAGTTACATACTTTATTGGTTCAACGCAAACGAATTTCTGAATTAATACCACGGAACCGTATAAATAAGCCATACTCTCCTCAAGAAATCAGAATTAAACTCATTTCAGTTTTCGCAACTCAAGTACAAGATGAAGTTCTTCACTGTAATCGCAGCCGTCCTGTTCGCTACCCTCGTATTCTTTAGTCCTCCCACTACCAACAGAACCACCAATACCATACCACGACGTATTTATATATCACGCGCCGTGTAACCGGATTCTAGTTAAAAACTGACCACACAAATTCGTAACATTCCTATGAATAATCAATAATAAATCGTCACTTTGCAGAAACTCCCAGTGTTACAATCATTTTTATTTTCAATAAATAACACTGTAGAACACTCTTAGAGGGAGTCACCACCATTGTTATACCGAATTCCCGCCTCCAATGGAGAAGCGGTTAGTACCCAGCCCATAGAGGTCTAACTTAGAAAATAGAATTAATGGAAAACCACTTGATAGAATTGTATAAGATTTTAACTATATTGAGATACGGACTTATAAAATGTGTACTTAAGAGATGGTAACATGCATCAAAAAACCGCGATGGTGGGTACCACATGTGACAGCACCCTTCATCGATTACATTCAATTACCTTTGAAAAATATTGACCAATTAGGCATCACCAGCTTCTCCAATATTATGCAATTGATCTTATTAGTGATATTTTTCATCACCAGCAGGAAAACAGCTCAAATCATTTAATTACTTCAGTTCCAGGCATCTTAGCGTCTTGCGGTTTGACTACCAAAGGCATTTATAAATTAAACTTAACTCTTTCTTGCTGGCAATTAAGAATTTTACTATTAAGACTAATTGAATAATTTTGGAGGAACTGGTGATACCCAAATGGTCAATGTTTTTCAAAGACAATTGCTAGAACAAAAATGCCCATAGCCCCTGAACCAAGGCAACGTTGGCGAATCTGGAAATGCAGTTCGCTGTGTTTTGCTCATTTCCTGTAACGATATCAGAATTTCCCTGATCCTGATATTGTTCATTTTGTGAACCTGTATCAACTACAATTGACTATTCTTGTGTCTGCTGCACTTCAAATGTTATTCTGTCCTCTGAGTCTGACTTACATGTCATGTCACTTGGCTCAAACAATTTCCCCCTCAGGTTCTACGAAAATTACATCCCTGCATTCAACTAACTTACAGGAATCTTTGCAATACAGCCGATAAGCCTTTGCTGTGTCTGAATATCCTACCATTATGTATTCATGCCCTTTCTGGGCAAACTTCGACTTCTTTGTTTTGTCCAAAGCTATCGCTAGGGAGCCAAAAACTTTTAAGTGCGATACTATTGGCTTTTTACCTGTCCATACCTGAAATGGAGTCACATCCACTAAGGAGTTTGAAGCTACTCTGTTTCGTAAGTATGCTGCAGTCAGAATCGCTTCCGCCCAAAATGCTTCGCTTAACCCGGAATGTAGCAACATGCTTCTAGCCATTTCCACTAAGGTTCTATTGGCTCTCTCCGCAACACCGTTCTGCTGAGGTGTGTGGGGGACTGTTAAATTTCTCTTGATGCCACAATCTTTCAAGTATCTATAAAAACCTTACGACACAAATTCTCCGCCATTATCAGTTTGTACGTAAAGTAAAAGTACTGACTTTTTTCCCTGTTTGGCGCTCTACAAGATTTTTGAAATCTTTAAATGTCTCAAATACTTGATCTTTTGTTTTGAGAAAATACACTGAAACGTATCTTGAACAATCGTCTATAAAAGTGGCAAAGTAACGATTTCCACCCAATGATTGCTCCCTCATAGGACCACATATATCGCTATGAATTATATCAAGTATACCTTTTGACCTGTTGTCAGTGCTTTTCGGGAATGATTTCACACAGATTTTGCTCTTAGCACAAGTTGAACACAGCTCGCTTGGCTTACTCATACCCTTTAGTCCAATAACCATTTCTTTTGAACACATTTTTTGTAGGGCGTCGAAATTCACATGGCCAAAACGGTTATGCCATTTAAATGTGTCATTTTGCTGGACTACACCGAAACATTTCTCTCGATTATCCTCAACAATAAATAATCCATTCTGTAATGACGCTTGAAACATAACTCTTTTTCCATGTAGAACTTTGGCACAAGATTTTTAAAAAATGACTTTTCCTTAACACTTTCGATACGGAAATGAAATTATTTTGCTTTTTTTATTTTTGGTATGTAAATAACGTCTTTTAGTGTCACTGGCTCATTGTTAAATGTTATGTCAACATCTCCATGCCCCTCAGCAATCAATGATTTTCCGCCTGCTAGTAACACTTTCTGTTTTCTTTTATTGAACGAAGTGAAACGTTCCCTATCGCAACATAAATGCGAGGTAGCACCACTGTCTATGCACCATTTTTTCTTGTCCTGATCGTTATTTCCAATGCAATTTAAAAATGAAACAAATTTATGTTCATCTGTATCGACATTTGCACTTATGCACTTTACGCTTTGTAAATATTGGTCGCCTTTTGGTTTATCCACTTGTTGCTCTTTCTTTTTAGCTCGACAATTGGCTGCAAAATGGCCTGGTTTGCCACAATTGTAACATTTTTTCTTCTCGCTGTTTCCTTTCTTATCATATTGTTGCTTTCCTTTATAACTCTTACTAACAAACACTTTTGCGCCACTTTCTTCTTCTGGACTTTCGTTAGCCTGTCTTTCTGCTTCCTCACATATTTTTACTTTGAGTGCATTTAACCTTGGAAGCTGATCTCGTGACTCAATCGCCACAACAAAACTCTCAAATGATTTTGGCAAACTATTAAGCATCACTACAGTTTTTACTTCTTCTGGTATTTCTATTGAAATTGCTCCCAAATTTTCTTCAAGCTCTTGAAACTTCTGTAAAAACTCTTTTATACTCTAGTCTGGTGCCATTTTTATTGATAACAATTGCTTTATTAACAACTCACGCCTAGCTGGTCCCCTAGGAGTATAAATTTCTTTCAATTTTTTTCCATGCCAATGTAGACGATTCACAGTGCTTTATGTTATTGATTTGACTCGGCTTTACACATAACAAAATCATAGCAAGCGCTTTTTGGTCTTTTTGCTTAAATGCAGCTATCTCGTTACTAGTAGCCTGTTCACTAAGAACTAGTTCACCGCTCACTAACTGCCATAAGTCATTTTGGATGAGCACACTTTTCATAAGCAGATCCCATATGGGCTAATCCTGCGTTGCGGACGTTACATTTGTACGCAAATTTGCTTCTTAAAATTGACAAAGCTGGCGTCTACTTTGGTATATTTGAAATACTTTTGGTGCAAAATGCAGTTCTTTGGGAGTACTTTCAAACCTAATTTAAGATAATAGGTTATCTGTTTTTGAAAAAAAGTTATGCTTGTTTAAAGTTCCGTTGCGGACGTTACAAAAAATGGAAGTCGACTTTGAGGCTAATGTGCATTTCCACATTTTTTTAGCGAATTTTGCATAATAAACAAAAAAAAGTCTAATAATAAAAAATTTAGTAGAATATATGACCAATTCAACCCAGCTTTCAAAAGAATGATAAGTGGTCCCGTTATTAAAATATCTTAATTTTTGTGCTGTTGCGGACGTTACGTCGCGGACGTTACACTTTTTCCATTGACCCAAACGTGTTTTCCAGACTTTGAAAAATCCGCCCACGAGGAAAATTTTCGTAAAATTCTTCTTGCAAAAATATTATTTATCATCCGATTGGCTTGAAATTCAGTTTGTAATGATAAAACTCGAATTCATTTGGGTTTTCATTTTACGATGTTGGAAATACCGATTTTCATCAATAATTAATATTAATATTATTTAAATACACTTTTTGTTACTTTGAGGTTATGTTTTTCGCATTCTCGACAATCTAGAGCAATTTAGAGCCCAGACTCAGACTCAGCAGGCAATAAACCATTATAAACACCTATTTCCACCTCATATAAAAAAAAAAATTTTAATATTTTCTTGCCGTTGCGGACGTTACACATTTTGGCATTAACTTTTTTCAAAAATATGTATAGTAAAGGTATATTTTTTTTTCATCAGTTTAAAGGGCATAAAAAACTCTGTTTATAAAGTAAGTTTGGATAACCGAATTATTAAAATTCATTCTGTTAAATTAAAAAAACCCAATTTTCCGTTGCAGACGTTACACACAGCAAACCAATTTTTATTTTAAATTTTAAATATATATTAGATATCCTACAAATATAATGAGTACCTTAAATTAAAGGAAATGAAACAAACTTTAAGTTTTGCTAAGCGGAAAATTCTATAACGACTGTTTTTACCATTTTTGTGACCAATAAAAAATCCCTTTTTTTCAAGAATTAATAGAAGCAAGAGGAAGGTGTAGGTATGCCTCTGCCTAAAAGGATGTAAAAAGAATTAACACATACAAATTTTTTTGGAATTTTAAGAAATTAAATTCGAATCTCATCCCCCTCATTTCCCATACATTTAAAATTTTCGATTTTGAGGGCGAACGCGCGTCCACTAAATGAAGTACGATCGCTGCCTAACTTTTTTTCATATTTATTGGGAACAAAACGAACCCTTTTCCGCCCGGTATTTGGAAATCAAAAAAAAAAAAAAATAGAGGCAAGCTAACTTCGGCTCGACCGAAGTTTATATACCCTTGGAGCTTGATATGTGCCTGACAGTTTGTATGGCAGCTATACTATATAGTGGTCCGATTTCGAAAAAATTTGGTGAAATGATGTAAAATCATTCAAAACTTATAAATACGTGCGTTGGGAGCGATAACATTGAAAACAAAAAAGTTTTTCTCACTAAGACTTTTTTTCAGACCTTACTTTTGTATGGCAGCTATACTATATAGTAGTCCGATTTCGAAAAACTTTAGTGAAATTATGTGAAATCATTGAAAACTTATAAATACGAGCGTTGGGAGCGATAACATTGAAAACAAAAAAGTTTTTCTCACTAAGACTTTTTTTCAGACCTTACTTTTGTATGGCAGCTATACTATATAGTAGTCCGATTTCGAAAAACTTTAGTGAAATTATGTGAAATCATTGAAAACGTATAAATACGAGCGTTGGGAGCGATAACATTGAAAACAAAAAAGTTTTTCTCACTAAGACTTTTTTTCAGACCTAACTTTTGTATGGCAGCTATACTATATAGTTGTCCGATTTCAAAATGGCTTGGTGAAATTATGTGAAATCACTAAAAACTTATAAATACGAGCGTTGGGAGCGATAACATTGAAAACAAAAAAGTTTTTCTCACTAAAACTAGTTTTTCAACCGATCGTTCCTATGGCAGCTATGTGCTATAGTCATCCGATCCGGCCGGTTCCGACAAATGTGCAGCGTATTTATACCAAAAGACTTCGTGCAAAGTTTGGTTACGATAGCTTTAAAACTGACGGAGGAGATAGCATAGAAACAGACGGACGGACAGACGGACGGACAGACGGACAGACGGACATGGCTATATCAACTCAGCTCGTCATGCTGATCAAGAATATATATACTTTATGTGGTCGGAGATGCTTCCTTCTATGCGTTACAAACATCCGGACAATTTTAATATACCCTCTCCAAGGGTATAAAAAAGTTAATATAAGGGCCAGTCTAATGTGCACGCATGCTGTTCACAGTTTAAACGCACTTTTAATAAATTATCATAATTATATTATTAAAGATTCAAAAATTATTTAATTTAGATCTCAAAATGTACTGAAGTAAATAAAAATACTCCGTCCCAAAGAACTTGTGAGATGGTTTTAGGGGGGCCTAGCTGTTGGGCCATCGGACGGGTCGCAGGTTGCGGATAGCGAAAGGCCTTCTTATGGAGGTTAGCTGCGAATAAGTGGGTTTACCCCACAAATAAGCAGTCCCGGACAGCCAGCGGGTGTCACACCGTTGTGCACCGACAAGGCGCTTGTGTTGCCGCCTTCTATAAGTTGCCTCACACACACCCAACTCCCACACACTACCTACCCCTCTCCCATCCCGCACATCTCACACCGGGCCGGACTAAGGTGTCACTCGGACCGTGCCGAGAGTCAGCCTGGCTGGAGGCCCGGGTAACAAATAGTCCAGTCTTGAACGGTGGGCTCAGGCAAGTGGCGACCGCCTGTTCTAAGTAGCCTTGCCACTGGTGGGCCTCGGCCGGTGGTCGACTATATAGAAGCCCAAAAACAAGGAACTTCAAGCATGAAGAAAAGTAGTACTTAAGTTAAATTTCAACAGGATCTCCCTGCAACCGCTGTCGCAAGGCAGTTTGAAGAGAGGCAAATGGACCAGGAGCGTCCAAGCCTCGTAAGAGATGAGAAACGCGCACCAGTGCGTAGAACCCCACCACGGGGTCCCTACCGAGCTCCTGCGGTAGGAAAGAGTACAGGAACAAAGAGGGACCATCCCCTCCCACCAAAGGGAACACGCCCCGACTCCTCTGGAGGACAAAGGCCACCTCCCAATGGGGACAAACGTTCCAAGCAGGACTCCTTCCCTGCAAGAGGACAGCCAGGAGGCCTAGATGACCCAAATCGTCGAGGCCTCTGTGGCTCCAGAATCAAGTGGTACCTGAGATACCTCAAGCATGGCCACACACCGGAGGAAGCCCTCCGGATGGCAAAGGAGCCTCGAACTGGGGCATCAGAGGGGCAACCACACACCCCTGCCCCAAAGAGAAGCAGCGCGGACATAACTCCGCCTACAGCTACGCCGAAGCGTCAGTGCACAGCAGTGATGTCGAAAGACGCCATGGCTTGCACCCCCTCACAGGCAATAGCCTATGAGGAAGACGCGAACGGCGGGCCCGGCACGTCCAGGGCTGCAGCAGAGGCTGCTGCAACTGACAATGAAGAAAGGGCAGTAACTCCCTCCTCAGTGCCCATTCCACCCCAAGCAACGTATGCAGACGTTGCGAAAAAGGTGAGGGTAGCAGTAGTGCCTGAGGAATACCCTCAGGTCAACCTCAACCATGAGGAGCTATCTGCACTTGAGGAGGCGATACTGGAGGAAGTCTTCCTGGCATGTTGGGATACGCCCATCAGCTTCGCAGGAATTCATTTCCGGCCGGGTCATCTAATCATCGACTGCAACGATGAGACGACCGCGGAGTGGCTGATGAGCAACGTGTCAAGGTTGTCAGAATGGAAGGGAGTACCCCTTCTCGGTAAAATGGGAGAGAATATCCCCTCGCCCCATAACATTACCGTCTTCCTCCCAAGGAGTGCCGCGAAAGCGGATGAATGGGTCCTCACAATGCTGAGGAACCAAAACAACATCGTGACTGACATGTGGCGGGTCATGTCACGAAAGGACCAAGGGGGCGGAGCCCTCATGGTCATTGGCATCGACGAAGTTTCGATGCAGGCCATCGTCTCGATGGGTCGCCAGCTAAACTTCAGGTACGGGAAGATCCCCGTACATGGTCTCAAGAAGACCGCGAAGCTGGCTGGACAGACCCATCAGCAAGAGACGGAGGCAGAACACCCCGCCGAAGCGGAAAGTAGCGAGTCTCCGTGTGAGGAACCCCTCACAGATAAGGAGGACGTCGCTGAGGACGAGGAGCTCGACGGGGAATCCCCCGTAGAGGACATGGAGGTGGTGGAGGATGCAGACGCACCCATGTCCTCACAAGAGCTCGCCTCAGAGCTCGCAGTCCATGAGGACGAAGAAGCCGACACCACATTGGTGTTCGGAGGCGTCGAGAGCAGCCCTGGCTCTCCGCCAGATAGCGCAGATAATTCGGCGCAATGATGACTCCCCCCTCAGTCATCAAAAGCACCAAGCTAGTCCAGGTGAACGTTCACCATGCGAAGGCGGCCTCGGCCGTCCTAGCTAGAACGTTCACCCGACAACACCTAGGACTAGCTTTAATACAGGAACCCTGGTGCAATGAGGGAATAAAGGGCCTGTATACGAGAGAATCCACGGTAATTTGGGACCAAAGGCATGCCTTCCCCAGAGCCTGTATAATGATAAGGAAGAATATTAAATATACTATCCTTTCAGAATTTCTCTCCAGGGACTGCGTCGCGATAGCGACCACCGAAGTAAAGCAGGGAAAGACCACGGTCATAGCCTCTGCCTACTTCGCTGGAGATAGAATGTGTCCCCCCCCAAGAGGTGTCGGCCCTGGCAGAATACTGCAGGAGCAAAAGCCTGCCGCTCGTTGTCGGATGTGACGCAAACGCCCACCACGTCGCATGGGGGAAGCTCCGATGTAAACGATCGAGGTGAGTGTTTACTAGAATTTCTATCCAGGCTCGACCTGGAAATATGTAATGTAGGATCTGTCCCGACATTTGTAACTCGAGTAAGGGAGGAAGTCCTTGACCTCACCTTCTCCAGCAAGTCAATTAAACCTTTTATAAAGGATTGGCAGGTCTCATTAGAGGAATCTATGTCGGACCATAGAATTATCCAATTTAGATTGGAAACTAGCATACAGCAGAATATCCCTAGCAGGAATCCCCGTAAGACAAATTGGGGAGGCTTCCATTCCACGCTAGGAAATAATAGACCTAGGATTCGGTCACCGAAGCATCCCCTAGAACTAGAAATCTTAGTCGACGAACTAAACAAAAGTATAATCGATGCTTACGAAGAGAATTGCCCTCTTAGCAAATCGAGAAAAGAAAATGATGCCCCTTGGTGGAATCCTACCTTGGAGAAACTCAGAAAGAAGACCCGAATTCTTTTTAATGAAGCCAAAAAGAATGGGGACTGGCATAAGTACAAGCAAGCCCTGACACTATACAATAGTGAGATTAGGGAAAGCCAAAAGAAAGAATTACAGGAAATTCTGCGAGTCTATAGAAGACACGAAAGAAGGAGCGAGATTGCATAGAGTCCTGGCCAAGAAAAGCCCGGATGGCAACATCTCGCTCAAAAAGGCTAATGATGCCTATACAGTGAGCAGCGAGGAGAGAGTACGTCTCTTGTTGGACACCCACTTCCCGGGAAACATCCCCGCGGAAGAATGTGTTGACCAAGAACACTGCTATCAGCCTCGCAGCTCCGACTGGGCAGAAGCCAAGAAAGTTGTGTCCGCAGGCAGACTTGAGTGGGCAATTGGAACATTCGACAACACATCCCATAGTGCTGTCAAGAATGCCCTGATCAGAAGAGGAATAAACCCTATTGTAGGCAGATGGGTAGACTCACTACTACGATGCAGAGAAGCCTCTGCAGTGGCGGATGAAGTAACCATCACAGTCACCACAACTAGAGGATGCCCTCAGGGGGGAGTTCTCTCCCCACTGTTGTGGAGCCTACTAGTGGATGAGCTCCTAGAAAAACTCGCCTCCCTAGGCATAACATGCCAAGGATACGCTGATGACATTGTCATCGTTGCGAGAGGAAAATACGAGGAAACCCTATGTGACATAGTCCAGAGGGGTCTGAATGTCACGTCTAATTGGTGCAAGGAGGTTGGGCTCAACCTAAACCCTGCGAAAACCATTATAGTACCATTCACTAGAAAATACAAGCTAAGTAGAATGAGGCCAATACGCTTATCCGGCTGCCTCATTACACCAGAAAAAGAAGTCAAATACCTCGGCGTTGTCTTCGACAACAGGCTGAGGTTTGACAAGCACTTAGAGTATACACTCAGTAAATGCACTAGAGCACTATTCACATGCTGGAGCATAGCCGGAAAATCGTGGGGCATGGCACCACATATACTCCGATGGCTATACCTCATGGTTGTGAGACCAATGCTCACTTATGGATCTGTCGTGTGGGGAGATAGAGCAAACCTCCTCACAGTAAGGACGCAGTTGCAAAAACTGCAAAGGCTAGCATGTATATGCATGACTGGAGCCATGCGTACCTGTCCGACAGCGGCAATCGAGGTTTTGATGGAGCTAACACCACTCCACCATACCATCGGCCTGAAGAAAAAAGCAACATTGCTCAGATTAACAACAGAAGGAGTGGGTAGAAACCACATAGTAAGCCTCAGAGACTCTGAAAAGCTGGAAAAGGAAATCCCTTTAATCCTCCAACCCAGAGACGAGATGGTGGCCGAGTATCACTTTGACAGGAATTTCACTGTACACCAAAGTAATAAGAGAGAATGGATCTCACTTGAAGAGACACATAAAATGAAACCACACACAATTATGTGGTACACAGACGGGTCCCTAACACCCCAAGGAACCGGACTTGGGGTAGCAGGGCCAGGAACGAAAATATCTGAACCAATGGGAGAATTCACAAGCATATTTCAAGCTGAAGTATGTGCCATCTCCCGTTGTGCAGACCGTAATATGGGGAAGAACTACCATAATAGAGAAATAGCTATTCTCTCCGATAGCCAAGCAGCGCTTAAAGCACTCAGTAGCAATAAGTTCACCTCTAAGCTAGTCTTAGAGACAAAGAACAAATTAGACCAACTAGGCAGCAGGAACAACCTGACCCTACGATGGATACCGGGACACAACAACATCCCCGGAAACGAATTGGCCGACGAACTGGCACGCAAGGGGTGCAGCCACCGCAATGGTAGGGCCAGAACCCTACTGCGGCATAGGCCAACACACAATAAAAGAACTTCTAAGAAAGGAAGAGAATACGCTTAGATCAGCCTCCTGGGTAAACACCAGGGGAATGAGACAAGCTAAAGCATTAATAGTGAACCACGACCTCAAAAGGTTCCAAAAGTTAATCCAACAAGGAAAGAATGCCCTCAGAATTCTGACAGGGCTCTACACGGGTCACTGCAGACTGAGGAGCCACATGTACAAGTTGGGAATAACCAACACCCAGCTTTGCAGATACTGTGAAGAGAAGGAGGAGTCCTCTGAGCATATACTAGTACACTGCGATGCCCTAGCGAGGCGCAGACTCAACAGATTTGGGAAACACATTCTACACCCAAGCAATATCAGTAACTTAGAACCCACAAAAATCCTGACTTTTGTACAGGAGTTAGGGCTGCTAGGGGAGTTGTAAATTCAGTAGGGGGGTACAATAGACCAAAATTGGTCGCGGTGCACCACTTCCCCAACAACAAATAATAATAATAAATAAAAATACACAAGTATGTACATATATTAAGTCTATTAATGTAATTGATTTTTGTTTGGGTCATAACTAATTTTCACATTGTCGTGACGTCATAAGCAAATGAGCCGTCGCGGCGCCACTTGCTGTTGCCGCAGACAACCCAGGATCAAAAACATAACAAAGAAGAGCGGCAACCGTGTCTTTTGCACACGCATGCAAACGTGCGAGCGCTTGTACACATATACACACATACCGGGAAACGAGAGCACAGCGCGCAGACCCGCGGCCGTGCCTCATCGTTCCGCATTTGATCTGCGACTGAAAATCGGTTTCTTGTTGTGCTGACTCTCGAACGAATGCTTCGAACTCGAAACAGCCGAGCGCTCTCGGGGTGCTAGACATTTCGTTCGGCTGCTCTGGGGTTCCAGGCTCAGCCGTTTGGTTGATAGAACTTTTTCTGCTGTTTGACGCCTCTATATATTTCTTGCTTAGTGCTTAAACGCATTTAGGTAGGTAGGTAGGTATTACCGGCTGGCCCCATGTAGGGGGGGGCCACACATAGACCTTACGGTCCTTAGTGAGGCCGGGTGCTTTATGGTACCATTTCCTTTAGAAATCCTGTAGGATTCTTGACGTTTTGGCAAATGCCAATAGTTGTTTGGGGGAGCTCTTGGCTGCCTCTTCCAGAGTGGTGAAGCTTGGGGAGTGCAGATGTTTTAATCTTGTCGTGGCGATTGCTGGGCAGCTGCAGATGAGGTGTTCTAGAGTTTCTGCTACTCCAGGTTCCTTGCATTTCCTGCAGGTGTCTGCTGTCGTGATGCCTAGCTTTATCGCGTGAGCGGCTGCTAGGCAGTGACCAGTTAATATGCCTATAAGCAGTCTGCAGTCTCTTCTTTGGAGCTGCAGCGTATAGTGCGTGAGTTTTTTGTCTCTCTTATTGCACATAATTTTAGAGATTCTACAGCCGGTCGTGTTCTTCCACTTTTCCTCTGCTTCTTTCTCCGCTATCTCCTCCATCTTGCTGTATAGCGTCTGTAGGGAGATAGGTATATTTAGTGTTGCTTCTCGGCTTAGTGCGACCCCGGCTTTTGCAAGAGTGTCCGCCATTTCGTTTCCATCGATGCCCTGGTGGCTGGGAATCCAGTAGATTTGCACCTTGCTGGAGGTGCTGAGGGAATCTAATGCTTCTCTGCTTGCCAGAACATTTTTGGAGTTGATGGCGTGACTCTGCATTGCTTTGATTGCCGCTTGACTGTCTACGTATATGTTGATTTGATCGTTTGGTGCGTGTAATTCTGCCAATTCGGCTGCTTTCCTTATTGCGAAAACTTCCGCCTGGAATATAGTGCAGTGGTTTGGCAGTTTGTAGGAGAGTTTCAATTCCGGTTCCTTGCAGTACACGGCGGCTCCGACTCCTGAGGCCATCTTTGAGCCGTCCGTGAAAAGGTGCATTGCTTCCTGAGCCAGCCCTGTACGCCAGTCTTCTGGTCCCAGTAATGCTGATGCGCCTGTAAAGTTGGTTTTTGGGATCATGTAGTCCGTGCTACTGTTGATCTCTCTGCCCACTGTGCTGTGTCCATAGCTTTGTAGAGCCATGGTGCCAGCCGCGCAAAGACGTTGGGCCGTCCTGTGTGCAGTGAGGCGTGCTTGGATGTCCAGGGGTTGACACCTAGGATGTGTTCCAGTGCTTTTGTTGGAGTAGACCGTAGCGCCCCCGTTATGCAGACCAGTGCCTGCCGCTGGGCCTTTTCCATCAGCTTTAGATATGTGGACTTCTCTGTGGCTTGCCACCATACCAATATACCGTGTAGTAGTATCGGTCGTATAACTGATATGAAGAGCCAGTGTGTTAGTCTTGGTGATAGGCCCCAAGTGCTGCTTAGCATCTTCTGGGATGCATATAGCGCATTGGTTGCCTTTTTCACCCTTTCCTCCACATTGAGTCTCCAGGATAGTTTACTATCGATTACTACTCCAAGGTATTTTACGTTGTTTTTTGGCGTTAGCGGTGTTCCATTTATCGTGGGTGGAGTCCATTGCGGTACCTTGTATCTCTTGGTGAAGAGAATGAGGTCCGTCTTCTCCGCATTGATGCTAAGTCCGGCTTCTGTGGCCCACTTTAGTATCTCTCTGAGAGTAGAGTCCATGATTGAGCTGACAGTCGATGGACATTTTCCCATAATAATTATGCTTATGTCGTCGGCATATGCGGTTATCTTGGGTGCTTTCCTGCGAAATTTTTTAAGTAATTCGTTGACCACAAGGTTCCATAGAAGAGGTGACAGGACTCCGCCCTGGGGCGTTCCGCCGTGTGCCTCTCTTGTAATGGTTGTGGTACCCCACTCGGCTTGTACTCTTCTGCAGCTCAGCAGGTTATATATCCAGGAGTCCAATGCCGTGTGTATTGCTAGGGCTCTTAGGCTTCGCATTATTGCTTCTGTAGTGACGTTGTTGAATGCACCCGAAATGTCAAGGAATGCTCCCAGGGCAAATTCTTGATGGTACAGTGCCTTCTCGATGGTGGCTACTAGGGAGTGTAGCGCAGTTTCCACCGATTTCCCTTTCGTGTAGGCGTGCTGGTTTCCCTCCAAGGTCAGGTTCATGCCTTCTCTTATGTGAAGGTCCAGTAGCTTCTCCATTGTTTTGAGCAGGAATGATGTGAGGCTGATGGGCCTGTAGTCTTTTGGTTGCACGTGACTGCATTTCCCTGCTTTGGGCAGGAATACAACGCGTGCTGTCCTCCAGGCCACAGGTACATAGCTCCACCTCAAGCTTGCTATAAAAATGGATCGTAGCCATGGGACGATTGCGCATTTGATCGTTTTTAGCATGGCTGGGAATATTCCATCTAGCCCTGGGGATCGCGAACGAGTCGATCGCCCATCGGATCTTTTCTGGAGTGACGATATTGTCTGGGATGCTGACTTGTTGCGTGTGTAGGTCTTGAGGCGTATCTGCCTCAGTGACTGGAGTGCAGCCTGGAAAGTGCGCATCAAGTAGAGCACATGTCGCTTCCCTGCTGCTTTCTGTCCAGTGTCCGTCGTTCGTTTTTAGCTGACTCTGCATGGGTGGCTGCTTTGAAAGCAGTTTCCTGAGTCTAGCTGTTTCGGAGACCTTCTCTATGCTGGAGCAGAAGTTTCTCCAAGAGTTCTGTTTTGCCTTCCGTACTTCTTTTTGAAGACGCGAAGTCTAATCTTGTATTCCTCCCAGATTATTTGCTCATCCGCTTGTTTGGCGAGTTTGAAGCATTCTTGCACGTCCTTCCTCTGCTCTTTCAGCGCTGGGGTCCACCAGGGGGGTCTGGTTCTCCTTTTGCTAACTGTGAGTTTGCAGGAGGTTTTGTATGCTTCGGTTAGGTTGGCTGTGAGCGTCTCCACGGACCTCTCAATGTCGCCTACCGAGCAGATACTCGTTGGCTTTGGTAGTTTTGATTCTACCGTTCTAAGGTACTTCACCCAGTCTGTGTTCCGGGGGTTCCTATAGGCGTTTCTGGTTTGGTTGTGGTTGAACTCGATCTTAAATTGGATGTACTTGTGGTCTGAGAAGGAGTTTCTATCAAGGACTCTCCATTCTGATGCCTGTGTACTATTCCCTAAGGTCAGAGTTAGGTCTAGGACATTGGCCGATGTTGGTCCCACATATGTGGGCACATCTCCAACGTTTTCTATTTTAAGGTTAGTTTGTAGGATAAAGCTTAAGAGTGACTCACCTCTGTCATTGATGTCTGGACTACCCCACACGGTGTGATGTGCGTTGGCGTCCGTTCCGACGACGAGTGGTTGTTTTCTCCTGCTCGCCTCAGCCGTTAAGTGTTCGAGCTCGGGCGGTGGCGACTCTCGCTCGTGTGCCATATAGCAGGATGCCAATAGTATTGGCTCATCATCGCGACCTTCCAGGGCCACAACTGTGAGGTCATCCGTGCTGTAATTAGACATAAGGTAAGCATAGATGCCTTTTCTTACCAGAATGGCCGTCCTTGCCTTACTTACTGCGGTGGGATAGAAAACGTTGTAGTTTTGTGACCTTAGCCCTGAGACCTTGTTCCCTGCCGCAATCCAAGGTTCCTGAACTAAGGCCACTTCGGCGGGCCCTGTCTCAAGGGTTAATAGGAGCTCCGCCGACGCAAGCTTGCTTTTATGCAAGTTGACCTGGAGGACCTTCAACTGCATGGTCGTTGTCGGCGTCCCCAGGCCTGGATGGGTCAACTACCATGGTTGCGTCCACATCCTCATCGTCCTCCATACTGGGTGGGTCAGCTGCTGTAGCTGATTCCTCATCCCTTTCGGTCTCTACCTCCGTTATATCGAGGCTGCTGGCTTTATCGACCATCTCGTCGATGCCCAGGTCTTTCTCGACCTCTCCAGCCTCTAGCGTGTGCTCGTTCTTGTCTTCGGGATGGCGCTTTTGAGTCGTAGGTGCACGCTTCCTACTCCCCACGCCATCTTCCCGAATTTAGGGTAGAGCAAATCATCGGCCTCCTTGTTGATCTGGAGGACCATGTGCTGCCCGTTCTTGTCGGGCTTAGCAACATGCAGTACCTTCCAGTCAGCTGTTGGCACGTCTGGGTTTTGCCACCTTAATAGTTTCAGCGCCTGCTCCTTTGGTACAACCCTTGGGAAGAGTACTTTCGCTTTCGGCACTGACGGAATACAAGTTCTGTCAACTACTTCCAGCTGGGCACCCTCCCATGGGCTTCCCATGTCTGCAACGACGCTGGTGACCCACTTGAGGGTAAGGTCGTCCTTACATTTAAGGATTTTGACTCCAAACAGCCAGCCTGCTCCGTCAAACGTGACAGGTTGCGCTGCTGGGTCGTCCATCCTTTTAAAAATCTCCTCGAACAGCTTCCCCTCCACTAGCTTCCACTGTTCCAGGGTCATTTTGCCGAAAGGGTCGCTTTTGTCGACGAGGGCTACGGTCAGATGCCGTTTCGCCACGTCACTGGCTGACTCCTTTCCCGGCGTTTTTCCCTTTGGAGTAGAGCTTGGTGGAGCCTTGCTCTGCGGTCTTGGGCGTGGCCTTTTGCTCGCTGGGGCCTCCGCCTTCGCTGGCTCAGTTGAGCGCTGCCGCTTGACAGCCAAGCTCTCCTCCACTTTGTTGGCGTATAATGCGGAGGTGGCTTGCATCGCCTGTCTCTCCGCAAAGTGTTTGCGACCCTCCTTGATCTTTTGCTCGGCCCACGCCAGCTTGTTGCTCTCCTCTAGGGTGAGCTTACCGCTGCCATCGAGCCTCGCTTTAATCTTGAGGGCCGCCTTATATTGGGCTTTCGCTCGCATGCCTTCCTTCGTCCTTTTGGGCCTTACCTTACAAGAGGTGCTAGAACCCGACAGGACTGGGGGAAAGCAGCAGCTTTTCCTCGGCCTCCGTATTTATAGAGCCGCCGTGCGACTCGCAGTCCGAGTCTGTATTGACTGCGGTACCACGCCACACTTTGGCTTTTGACGTTGTGGCAGTAGCTGTACAACTGTCTTGGCCTGCTCCAACCGCGACAGAGGTGTGACCGCTGGCGACACGAAGAGGGGATTTCTCCCCACCGTGCCCGCCGGTGGTAGCAGTCACGCCTTCCACCGACGTTTGGGCTGATATCCCAGCCCGAGTTTGGTCCTTTATGTTGTGCATTTGGAAATGACCATGGTGGTTGCATTTTGTTCTTGGGTACCACCCCATAGCATTTTATGCCTACTGCCAGGCACCTCGTAACCATGGCTCTTGCTCAACTCTGCCCAGCTAAAGCTGGACAGAACTGGCCGTCACCTTAGCTAGACACTGCATTTCCTGGGTGTAAGACGCGCAAGTGACACTAGGTATATAGCTCGCTTTAAGCCGAGGTACATACAGTGTCCATTGCCCAGCCGACACCCTCGGGGAGGGTTCAGTTAGAGGATTTCCGTCAGCCTTAAACGCATTTACAAACATATAAAAAAAAAAATTATTCATCAGTTGTTTATTGGCTAGGCCAGCAATGTTGTACGAAAGTTTTTTTGAAAACGCATTTACAAACATATAAAAATTATTCATCAGTTGTTTATTGGCTAGGCCAGCAATGTTGTACGAAAGTTTTTTGAAATTATAACTGATTTCTTTTGAGTGACATATAGCTATCTTATTATTAGTCTGACTGACGTCGCTTTTACTAAAAACAAAACAGGGTTTGATTACACAAGTTTACAAAAAAAGGCCATTTTTTGCAACAGAGAACTTTGCAACCGATTCTTATGTATTTTTGGCCGCTGAGCTCAGATAAATTGTCCATTTTCTTCCAGCACGTCAGGTTCACGAGATATTTGCATTAGAGAGGTATCCTTACATTTGTTGGTCGTGTGGCCACATTAAGTGTCTTATTCGAACCAACTTTGTTTTAATGTAA
This sequence comes from Lordiphosa clarofinis, assembly GCA_018904275.1. NCBI lineage: Eukaryota > Metazoa > Arthropoda > Insecta > Diptera > Drosophilidae > Lordiphosa > Lordiphosa clarofinis. The sequence goes on along the minus strand of JAEIGQ010000062.1, from coordinate 1,247,289 downwards.
GCTGCATTGAATGACGTTAAAGAAAAACCAAACACGAAGATTTGATTTTGCTGATAAGGTACCAATTTTTGGATTTGAACATTAAATATGTGGGTTTTTTTTAAAAAATCGATTTTTTTGCAAGTTTAAGAAATTCAGTAAATTTTTCCGCTAATATTAAACATCTTAGAAAAAAATAGTCCATGTCTTTGCTGTGATCGCCCCTTTCCGGTGTGATGGTTGGTCTACTTCTTTTTGCGCTTTGGGCTATAGCCTTCGGAGTGCTTCCTATAGTGGATTTACTGGGTTCTATTGAAGATATTAACGGTGCTTTCGGTGGTGTGCGCCCTCCAAACATAATTTCTTTAATGGTCTTGCTGATCGCTGTTGCTTTTGTGTCTAACAAATAAGTCTCAGCCTAAGAGTATGCTTCCAAAATTTTTTGGAAGTCCGCGCACCCGCTCTTTCAACAGTTGCCGATCGCGAACGCTCGCTAGAGGGCGCTTTTAATCTTTGAGGTCGCTTTGCTTACTTGTTCGTATTTATGTTTTTTTGCCGCTGAGACTCCTGTGGCCAGAAAGTATTTAAACTGCAGCGTCTTGCCTGTCTGTGAAGTTTTGATCCCACTTCGATCGCGTTTGGCTCGCCTGAGTCACTCGTAAGGCTGCTACTGCGACTCCAAACAAATTTTCTATAACTTTGTCGCGGAGCTCTTAAAAAGTTTGAACCGCCTCACAGTTGGGTTACTCAATGTATTACTCAAAATATTGTATTATACAAAGAATAAAGCATTTAAGAAGAAATAAGTTAATATTTAGTATACAACCGTTCTGAACAACAATTTTGCACAAAATGTCCTCGATGGACCGCGAATTATAAAGAGTTATTATACAACATCAAGGCGGTCATGGGTTCCTTTTTAATGAAGCTTTTAAAATTGCACTTTTTTTACTAAACATTTTTTATATCTTTTCGTCATATTTCAAAAGAATAAGAAAAAATACAACTAAACCACAATGCTTTAATGCAATAGCATTTCCAAAAGCTAAACAAATTAATGTACATATATCGCTCACTTACTTCAATACTGGCATAACTCAAAATAATCCATTTTGAGAAAAACACGTTTGAAGTTCTCAATGGATTTAACCTAAAAAAAAAATGGTTCTTTTAGTTTCAACTCAATTAAGTAAAATATTATAAATTTAGGATACTTATTAATAAAACTTGAAAATATGATGTTTTAACTGAAATACGAAGTACGTTTGGTCAATATCGACAGCAGGACAACTGAGATATGGCGGTTCTTGCATCAACATGAAAACGAACCTGGGAAATGATATTGCGACATATTCTCATCTCACATGGAAAGTAGAAGAGATAGCAATACGCAAATTTTTGCATAAAATAGTACAGAAGAGCGCGCACATTTCTGCATCATTAAGTCAAAAATCGTATTTTTTGAGTTATGCCAGTATTGAAGTAAGTGAGCGATATGGTCAAAGTAAAGTGTACCTACGAGTTTTTTTTTATTTGAAAGATATACTTATACTTAAAGGTAAAATTTTCAAATATGCAAAACACATCCTGCAAAGTTTTTCAATGCTTATTGGTTAAGCAGTTTGTGGTACTCACTTATTCATTCTTTTTCACGCGCGATTTAAAAATAAATTGCCTGCAGCGCTTGTTCATTTTCTAATTTTACCTCCAAACTAGGGATAAAGACAGAAATACAAACAAAATACGAATGCGATGCAAATTAGTATTATTACGAAGAAATAACAGGGATCGGATGAGCGGTTCTCAAGTAATGAGAAAAAAACACCAGTGAACCAGATCAAATGTTATGAAAACAGTCAGTGTTTACAGAAACCGCTTGTGAAATCTGTATTTTAATTATTATTCGAAATATTGCTCTTTTTTGGGGTCTTAGTGTAGAAATTCGACCTTCTTATTGCGACAGACCCTTCCTATGTTTAGTGTTGTGTCGGTTGTGGCTATTTCTTGTTGATTTTTTCATCACAAAAAACAGTCTTCGAAAATTATTTTATAAATCAAAAATCACTGTCTGCTTCAGCATTTTAAACATTTTGATGGAAATGGTGGGTGGCTGGAACTTCTGGTGAGATCCTTCTCACGTTCCAAGTGGGTGTGGGTCAGCAGCAGAAAGAAGTACGCAGTTAATTTGAATGAGAATTTAAATAAAGACTTTTATTTCATTTGACAACGTTCGCACGCTCCAAAGTACAAATGCTCACTGACGCTAAGTTATGGCGCCACAGCGCGCGCTCTGTCGCAGACAGGGTTGCAAGACATACAGATGTGCATTGTAAATGTTATCGATTTTCAACACCCTTCCTCAATGTAGATCTGTATGCATTGCCAATTACAATTTTTTCTTAGTTCAATTTCATTAACTTTACAAAATGACAATGCTTCTTCTTTGGCAGATTTTTTGTGAGAACATCAGCTATCATATCATTCGTCGATACATATTTTAATTCAATTTTACCTCTCTGGATGACTTCCCGGACGAAATGATGCCTGATGTCAATGTGTTTTGACCTCGCATGGTAAACAGGATTTTTAGCCAAGCTTTGTGCACTTAGATTGTCCCCAAACAATACCGTAGATGACTGCACATCTCCACAGCCGATCTCAACGACCAATCGTCTCAAGTGCAACGCCTCCTTTGTTGCTGAAGACAGAGCCATGTATTCTGCCTCCGTGCTGCTCAAAGCCACGCAGTCCTGCTTCTCTGACTTCCACGAAATTGGCCCACCTGCTAGGAAGAAAACATATCCCGTGTATGATCTGCGGTTAATCAAGTCACCGCCCCAATCCGCATCCACGTATCCTTCTAGCGCCTGGCCACAAGCATGATAGTTCAACTTGAACCCAATCGTTCCTGCCAGATACCGCATCACATGCTTCACTCCTGTGACATGTTCGCTATGCGGCTCCTTGTTTCTCTGTGCCAATTTAACCACAGAATGGTAGATGTCTGGTCTCGACGTCAGAGCCAGCCACATCAACTCGCCAATAGCTGACTGATACGCCACTGCATCCTCAATCACGCAATCTTCGCTCTTGCACGCCACCTGGAAACCTGCATCCAGTGGCGTCGCTGTAGTCCGACACACTTGTAGGTTATGCCGCTGAAGCATATCCTCGATATACAACGCCTGGTTCATAGATATACCGCCTGTTTCGCCATCTCGTTCAACTTGCATGCCCAGAAACAATCGCAACTGACCCTTATCGACGCACTCGAATTTCATTGCAATCTTGGCTTTGATAGCAATCAGGTCATCCTTCTTCTGGCAAGCTATAAGCAAATCATCGACATAGATTAGTACTAAACATAGACTACCTTCTATATCCTGCTTATACAAGCATGGCTCGTTCTGGCATGGAGAAAATCCAATATCGCAAAGCGCCGCGTTCAATTTGGCATTCCACTCCCTTCCTGCCTGTTTTAAGCCGTATATCGCCTTGTTCAGCCTCAATACCTGCTGAGCCCGCATCTTGTCTACGTATCCCTCTGGCTGCTTCATGTAGACAACATCGCTCAACTCGCTGTTTAAATAGGCCGTACACACATCCATTTGGTGTAGGTGTAGTTTAAGCTCAGCCGCCAGAGCCAAAACTAGCCGTATCGTTTCATAACGACATACTGGAGAAAATGTTTCGGTATAGTTCACACCGAACCTCTGTGAACATCCCTTGGCCACCAGACGGGATTTGTAACGCTCCACGCTACCACTGCTGTCCCTCTTGATTGTGTACACCCACCTGCAACCAATCGCTTGTTGCCCTTTGGGTAAATCTGCCAAAGTCCACGTACCATTTGCTATCAGCGCTTCGTATTCTTTATCCATGGCAGCCTGCCAATATGAAGCCTGCTCGCTGTTCGTTGCCTCCTGGAACGTTTGCGGTAATGGTAACTCCTCCGAATGCATCGCGTTCAAAACATTATAAATCTTCTTTGGATGCCCCGGTTTACCTGACCGATCTATTTTGGGCCTGCCTGGACCGATTCGCACACCCTTCTCTTGCGCATGTGCCTCCGAATCATCCACCTGGCCGCTTTCTAATACATATTTTGTCTGCACTTCTTCTGACTCCTCGGCGCTGGCATATTCCTCGCTTAACAAATCATCTTCGCTCTCTTCGTCAGATTGATGCTCATCCTCTTCCTCTGCTAAAATATTTATCACGCCTGGACCAGGAATATTTTCAGCAACACATGGAGAGTAGGGCACATCACACGGCTCATTAAATAAAACGTCTCGTTTCTCGATTAGTTCACGCTTCTCCTTGTCGTACAGCCTGTACGCCTTTGATACAAGCGAGTATCCCACCAGACGATATTCCTTGCCCTTCGCCTGAAATTTGCTGTGGCGAGTCTTATCCAAAGCAATTGCCACCGAGCCAAATATGCGCATACCCCGTACGTTGGGCTTCCTGCCACACCACGCCTCATATGGTGTTTTGCCAACCAATGCCGTTGTTGGCGACCTGTTCCGAATATAGCATGCAGTCTGTATCGCCTCTGCCCAGAGGAACTCACCCAAATCCGCGTGCACAAGCAAACTTCTTGCCATCTCGACAAGAGTTCGGTTTGCCCGTTCGGCCACGCCATTCTGTTGGGGGCTATATGGAACTGTCAACTGCCGCACAATGCCATGCTCTCTGAGGAACCCGTCAAAACGCCTGTTGACGTACTCACGGCCATTGTCACTGCGGACTACTTTTATCTTCCGCCCAGTCTGCCGCTCCGCCATATTTTTAAACTCCACAAACTTTCCAAAAACCTCGTCCTTAGATTTCAGAAAATATGTAAATATGCGCCTGGACATGTCGTCGATGAATGTCAAAAAATATGCTGAGCCACCAAGGGAACGCGTCCCAAATGGTCCACATACATCGGTATGTATAAGCTCCAGCTGATGTTTGGCCCTGTTCTCAGATGCTGCTGGGAACGGTTGTGTGTGAATTTTACTTTTCATGCACGTCACGCACGACACCTTCTCCGAAAAATCCACATTCTCTATGCCAGACACCATATTATTTTTTGCGAGATCCATCAAGCTGGCGTAATTCAAATGGCCATACCTGTTATGCCAAACTGTTGCATTCTTCTGCACTGCGCCAAAGCAAGTACTGCGTTTTTCCTCAAAAACGAATAACTTATTTCTTCTGGGCGCCTTTAATATTTCCTCGCCGTCCTGGCGAACAATTGCGTAATTCCGATCGAACATCACTGTGCAACCTCGTTCGATGGCCCGCGTTACTGATATGAAATTACCTTTCATACCTGGAACATGCAACACGCTCTCCAACTTCAGCTCGCATAATCCTGTCTGAAGTTTCACGTCACCTCTGCCAACTGCCTTTATGACGTTATTGTCAGCCAACACAACATCTTCGGCATGTGCTACGTAATTCTCGAACATGTTACGAACGCAACACATGTGTGTCGTTGCACCAGAATCCACGCACCAGCTCGAATATTCCAGATCACCTGCGTCCGTAGCAGCTAAAATAGTAAACGAACGATGCTGCCCTGGTTGTTGTTGGTCACTTTTTTGCGATTTTTCCTTGCCCTTGTTCCTGCAGTCTCTTTTGTAATGCCCGCGCTGCCCGCAATTGTAGCACTGAATATCGGCCATGTCTTTCTTTTTTCTCACCGGCGCCACCGTGCTCTGCCGGGCCTTTGCTTGGAATGCCTGCTGCTCACTTTGTAGCGATTTCCCTTCGCCACTCCTGCGCTCCCCTTCCTCCAGCAACTTGATCTTTAATCTCTCCAGAGAAGGTAAACTATCGCGCGTTTCCATGGCTATGACGAAATTTTCGTACTCCTTTGGAAGACTTGAAAGCAATATTATCGCAGCTAGCTCGTCTCCTAGCCTTATATCCACTTCTGCAAGTTTATCCACTGTTGAGCAAAACGTATTCACATACTCGCACATTCCGTCATCCCCTGCCATTCGCAGCCCAAGCAACTTTTTATATTGCGACACCTTCCTTGTTGGTCCGCTCGGCTCATGTACATCTTTGAGCTTTTCCCAGGCACTTGCCGCCGTTTGACAACTCTTAAGGTAACACAACTGTGTAGGCCTCACGCTCAAAGTTATCATGGCCAATGCCTTTTCATTGAGTGCATCCCAGACTCCTGGACTTTCGGTAGGCCTCGTCTCGCCTACAACTTTCCACACCTCGGCATGCACCAACACGCTGCGCATCTGGATGCTCCAGGAATCATAATTTCCAACATCCAACTTCTCTATTTGGTAAAATGACGTCATCATTGACCACGCGTCTTATGCCGTGTTTCTGCGAAACTGCGTAATTAATTCCCAGCTACTCTCTGCAAACCACTGCCAACACTCGCGTGTCTCTGGGCCCATAACCTGATGGAAATGGTGGGTGGCTGGAACTTCTGGTGAGATCCTTCTCACGTTCCAAGTGGGTGTGGGTCAGCAGCAGAAAGAAGTACGCAGTTAATTTGAATGAGAATTTAAATAAAGACTTTTATTTCATTTGACAACGTTCGCACGCTCCAAAGTACAAATGCTCACTGACGCTAAGTTATGGCGCCACAGCGCGCGCTCTGTCGCAGACAGGGTTGCAAGACATACAGATGTGCATTGTAAATGTTATCGATTTTCAACACATTTTTTAGGCGGTAAAAGGCAGTTGTGCTCAATCTAAGATTTTAATGTTTCGATTTCGCCTTATCATTAAAATTGAGACGCAGTTAATTTACATTGTTGCATTTTATTTTCAACAAAAAATTGTTTGAAAATTATGCAGAAAATTAAGGACGAAATTCAATATTTTGGCTGTAATTATGAAATAATTTCAAATCATAAAACTTATCAAAGTCACTTTGACCACATACAGCAATTTGAATTTTGAGTAACATTGAGTGCCCTAGGTCGGAAATGCTTCCTTCTCCATGTTAAATACATTTGCACCACTTAAATGGGTAAAGGGAATAAAAATGTGTCAATGCTAGGGCTGTTTAAAAAGTTCTCCGCCTCTAAAGTAAGGTCTTCTTAATAAAGGTGTGTCGATAGAAAACGGAAAATTGGTAAGTATGAACGCCATTAGGGCCCGAGGCAGAATCATTAAAAATAAAATTAAATTTATAAAAATGGCGGCCAGAAGACCAAATGAGGACCTTAAATTACTTTTAATCTTTTTTAAATCATGCAGTAATTCCATAGGGCCTGCATTCACTTCTCTGATTTTGTTGTAGCTTGGACACATATCACAAGATCGACTTTTATTTAACTCCCGAATGTTGTTGTATTAACTTTTAGTCAAAGAACTTTCGAGCAAAACTGCTACCGCCTTATCCGGAGTTAGAGGTAGCGGTGTAAAACTCATGAGCACAAGGTCGTTTTCAGCACAAGCGCTTTACCTTTTTCATCCGACTTTTCCGCAGGCCGACTTTTCTAGCATCTGCCTCTCTTTCAAAACAGCTGTCATCTGTATCAGTGAGTCAAGAGAACGAGTTGAAAAAAATTAAGACCCCTCCCCACAACGGAATACGTCACCTTATAGTAAATTCAACTTAAAGCTAGGTATCGAGACACTCGAAATTTTTGCGCAGCGGAAATTGTTTGATAATTTCACGAGCCGCTCAGACTAGAGGTGGGCGCGGGCCGGGCTTTTTTTCGTGGCCCGCGGGCTTACACAGGCCCGGAGCGGGCCCGGGCCTTAAAATTAAGATTCGTGCGGGCTTCGTGCGGGCCTGGGCCTTAGCAAAAAGGCCCGGCCCGTAAAAGCCCGTAATAGGCCCGTAAAAGCCCGAAATAGGCCCGAAATCAATTTTGATTTGTTCGCGCTATTTTTGTTTATGTTTGAATTAGAACCGCCATTTATCGCATTTTAATTGTTTATCGATACTACTATCGATTTGCTTATACATATTTTACTTGTTTGCTCACCACTAATTCAAAATTGGCGTGCTATTGTGAAATTGATAAAACTTTGCAATATTTGCATTGTGGTTAAAAAAATTATGTAAACTTTGCAGAGCTAGCACACTTGATTCCCAAATAATAACTGAGTTTAAAACAATGACCCTAAGCGCATTAGAAAAAAGGTTTCTTCCGGCAATCGCTCATTTGGTTGGGCTTTTCTTGAACCCTCCTTATAGAGAGATGAATTTCCTCTCAGAGGAAAAAAGAGATAATGTGTTAGCTACGGTAAAAGCAATGCTCTCCGAATTTATAGGGGGATCATGAATGTAGTAGCGTTGATGATATAACTAATAACATAAACCCAAATAATTCCGAAAATGGAATGTTTGCTGAATTTTTAGACTTAAGTTATATAAAAAAACGAAAAGTTGAGAAAAACGCTATCGACATAGAGCTTGACAAATATTTGGCCTATCCAGCAGCTCCTGGCACACATATTTTAGAATTCTGGAAAAATGCAAGGGACTTAAAATACCTTCCCAAATTAGCTCGGACCATTCTGGCTATTCCCGCCAGTTCGTCTACGAGCGAAAGGCTTTTTTCAACATCGGGCCATGTTTTAAATGAAAAACGCACTAGGCTAAAAAGCTCAAATTTAGAAAAAATTAAGTTTCGTGCCGGGCCGGGCCGGGCCCGGGCCTTGGTGAAAAAGTTTCGTGTTGGGCCGGGCCGGGCCTCTCAAAAAAGAGTTCGTGTTCGTGCGGGCCCGGGCCTCAAAACACAGGCCCGCGCCCACCTCTAGCTCAGACAATGTAGTGTGACCAGACAACAGCAAAAAATTCAGCTGTTGCTTATTTGAGAAATTGGCGGGATAATTCAAATAAAATTAAAGAGTTAAGATTATTGATAAAGGAAGTCACTGGGAGAAATTCAAAGCTCATAGACAATGCCATGGTCAATTTCATGGATGCATCTTTTGTGTGGCTGAAGGTATAAACAGTGTCCCTTGTTATTGCATTGGCCTGCGTGAGCAGAACTTATCCCTTAAGACATACTGCTATAGCGAAACCCCAAAACGCATCGAACGATTAGAATTAGCACATTAAGCCACAGCCAGCTCTATGCATGTTAGTTGAATACCTAAAGGTAGCCACAGGAGCGGCTGGAGCAACGGAAACTATCACAGTAAGCCGAAGAGAACACTGCTAAAATGGGCTATGGAGACTGCTAAGGTTCAGTGCTGCTTGGCTTTGGGCTGTGGAGGCTACGGAGGTTTGGACTCGTTTGGTGTGTACACATTGGGCGAATGGCATACCAACCACATCAAAGATTCTCAGCCACAAGTGATGCAGCGGCCGGAGCTGCCCGTAACAAAACGCTTTTTATTGGCCAGATTCCATAAAAATTGTAGCGACACTTTGATCAGCTCCACACGTTTGTCCACCTCGGAGCTCTCCAAATAATGGTAGCTTTGTTATTTTAGTCTTCTTTGCTTTAACCTTTTTTGCGTGCTCAATTTTCGTAGGTACCTCTGACAATTATCAAACAAGTTTTATAATTTCATGACCCCCTTCGACAATTTATCAGCTGTTTTCAGGAAAACAAGTTGGCAGGTCCATGTTAATTATCGAAGCGAATTTCGAGTGTCTCGGTACTCGCTCAGGAAATGCGCTCTGACAATTTTCGCGAGCGGATTTCCTGAGCTATGTAATTAGATGGGCTCCCCCAAAAATTTCGAGTGTCTCGATACCTAGCTTTAAGGTGAATTTACTATAAGGTGACGTATTCCGTTGTAATATACAACAAAATTCCAAACGTTAATGAAAACATAACGGATAATTCTTTGAACTCGATAAGTAAAGAAGACTTGGAAATGCATGCCAAACAACTTAATACTAGGGATTCAATTCCATTAAAAAGTAAAATATAGATTTTTAGCGTTTACCTAAAGATTTTTAATGTTGGAACATTTTTCAGGAAAATCAACTTAAGCATAGCTCGAATAGTTTTAGCAGTTCCACCCACACAAGTGTTAGTAGAATGAACATTTTCCACATTGGAGTTTGTTTTGTCAGACGCTCTTAAGTCTTTCAATATCGATGAAAATATACTAGGAGATATATTATAATTCCATTAATTAAAATTCCATCATATTGAAGTTAATTTAAGTTTTTTAAAATCGATATTAATTCCTGTTGTTTTGAAAATCTCATATACAAATATAATAAAATTATTCAAATGGAAATGTCTTCATGAAATGAACCAGTCTTAAAGATCTATCAAAGCAAATTTATTAAAAATGAAATGTTTATTGTATAATAGGATGCGTTCCACATATCGACGTCGATTTCCGAATGAACTTATAGATGTCGAATTAAAATTGCTTAAGTTTATATGTGAAGTGCCAAATATGCCAGAGATTACTTGATCAGGTCAAAAGAAAATTGTAATTATTTGACGATTTTGATCCGCTTGGCTTTCAGTAGTCGATTTCAAACCGTCAAAAACGTTTTCGTCACTTGACATGTAAAGTTGTAGGATTTCAAAACGAAATGAGAACGTTCATACGGAAATTGCCGTCGAAATTTTGCACAAACCCGAATAACTGAAAACCTAAGTGTTTGGTAATGAATAATCTGAATACTTGTATTTTTAGTTAATTAAATGAATGAAGAGCGAACCGAACCGAAGCATAACCGCGGTTCAGTAAGTTCAAAAAACCATGCAATGAACTGAACCGGCGGTTCAAAAACTGTGTGATCCACTGAACCGAACCAGTCCTTATTTCCAAGTGGTTTGCACCCCTGTTTTTTATCCTCTTTGGTTATTTCTCGCGATTTAATAAGTCACGGCAAATGGTTAAAATAACTCACCTATCAAAGTCTGTGACTAAAATGGTTTTACACTCTGTGTACTGAACGAAAAAACATTTTTTTATTAATTGTACTCAACTAAAATTGTTAAGTACGCACGAGTGCTGAACATAAAAAAGTTCAATACTTATTTTTATCGGTCGGTCCGTTACGACGTTGTACCGTCCTTATTGTTTTCGGTCGGTGCGTTACAAATTATTTATGGTACTGGTAATTTCGTACGAAACGTTTCGAAACGAAAAATATTCCGTACTCTTCTAAGTACTGTACTTGCTGAGTACAGTACTTTTTGTGTACCAAACATAAGTACAATTCTTTGTTCGGTACTTTGAGAACCCTGGTCCTGGCATAGAGACCCTTCGGCGATGCCTTATTTTCCCTTTTGCTCCAGCCGGATTTGTTCGGAATTGGATACAGAGATTTGTCCACTTTTTTGCACCTCCGCTTCCTCAAACTTAAAATCAGGGAATCATATACCGAAAAGAACCGATTGAAACTCAGAACCGCAACCGATATTGGTTATTTTTTGTATACCGGTATCTGAGAACCGAAAAGACCTAAAAGAACCTAAACGTTGTACCGATAAGTTTTCGGTTCTGAGTGCACCCAATAGACTGAGAAACGAGCAGTTAAATTTAGCGGATTTTTACGCAATTTGGCTCAATTGTTATTCTTTCTCCTCTTTATTGGCCATCAGAACCGTTTGACGGTCTGGGCCTCTGCAATTAATGCTCCCCAGTCGCTTCTGTTTTGTGCGAGCTCGCACCAGTTGGTCACACCAAGCTTGGCAATGCCTCCCGCATCTGGTCTTCCCATCTTAGTGGTGGTCTTCCCATCTTAGTGGTGGTCTACCCCTCTTGACGCCTCCATAGTCAGCCGCCTTCGATTTATCCGCCTTTTTTACTGGAGCTTCTTCGTCCATTCTGGCGACATGTCCTAGCCAGCGCAGCGGCAGTTGCTTTATGCGCTTGACCAGACAGGTGTCCCCATAGAGCTCATACAGTTAGTCATTTTTTCGAATGCGGAAATCATCGCAGACTTTTAAAGGTTCATAAATCCTCCGAAGAATTTTTCGTTCAAACACGCCCATTGCCGCTTCATCCGCTGCTGTCATGTCCATGCTTCTGCGCCATATTGCAGAACTGGGATGATAAGGAACTTGTAAAGGGCCATTTTTGTTCTTCGCGTGATTCTTCGTCGGACTTCCAGACTGATGTTGTTGTCGCTGGTTATCGTCGTTCCGAGGTGCTTAAGGCTAAGATCACTTAACATTGTTCGGAGCTTATTGTGCTTTTTAGAATAGATAGATCTTATATAGAAAGATATTGTGCGGTGAACATCATAGTGCGTCATCGGATCATCTCATACAAAAAGTCAATATGCTCTGAAAATGATATGTTTCTCAAGGTAACAACAAAGAACTTGTTTTTTGGTTATTTTTTTTTAAAGTCGCGAGTGAAAAAGGATGTGAGTATCCAAACACTGCTCAAACAATAAACATTAAAAAACTTCGCAGGATGTGTAGGGCATATTTTAAAAATTTTACCTTCAAGTAAAAAATATTTTAAATCAAAAAACCTCGTACACTTCACTAAGACCATATTTGTATATTATTTTTGTTAGTTTTATAAATTTGGTATTTACTATTGCATTTAAGCATCGTGGTTAAGTTTTGACGCTTTCAGATTTTTTTTTTACATTTGACGAAAAGAACTCACATATTCTTCGAACAAAACCTGCAAACCTAAAAACTTCATTAAAAAGGACCCCGTGGATGACCTCCTCGACGTTGTTGTATAATAATTCTTTCCAAAATTATTGTTTAGAACGGTAGTATGCTAAATATTTACTAATTTCGTTTTAGACGCTTCATTCTTAGTATAGTATTTTGCATGTGCACTATTTACATGGCCGAAAGTTCGTAGTATATACAGATTGTAATTCACTAAAAACAACTCGGAACAAAGTTAATCTGATGCCTAGAGTTAACCGCTGGTGGGCATATCTACAATCGTTCGATTTTAGTGTAGAGTACAGAAAAGGCAGTAGTATGGCTCACGTTGATTTTTTATCGCGTAACATAGCACCAAAGAATACTAAGCCAGCTAACAAAGCAATAGAAAAGCGTGTAGATTTAGCTGAAATTACAAGCAGTTGGCTTATTGCTGAACAGCAAAGAGACTCTGAAGTGTCTGCATTGATTTCTAAAATGCGAAATATTGTCAGCGGAAATAGCCAAAACATACGAAATAAGGAGTGGTATATTGCATAGAAAGATTCAAAGGAATGGAAGAACACGATGTCTACCTATTATACCAAGAACATTTAGATGGTCTGTTATAAATCATGTGCACGAAGCTATAATGCACTTGGGATGGGAGAAAACATTAGATAAGGTTTACGATTATTACTGGTTTGAAAATATGTCAAAATATATTCGAAAGTTTGTTGAAAACTGCATAACTTGTAAGCTTTCCAAGCCTCCGTCTGGTAAGCCTCAAGTAGAAATGCATCCTATACCTAAAATTGATATACCATGGCACACCATTCATATAGATATCAGCGGAAAGTTAAGTGGAAAAAATGATCAAAAGGAATATGTCATTGTCCAGATAGATGCATTTACGAAATTTGTCTATCTTTATCATACCTTGAACCTAAATACAGAAAACTGCATAAAGGCACTTAAATCCGCTATATCACTCTTTGGCGTGCCCATGCGTGTGATCGCTGATCAGGGAAGAAGTTTTGCAAGTACTGGATTTAGGGAATTTTGTGAATTGCAGAAAATTAAGTTACATTTGATTGCTACAGGCGCCTCCCGTGCAAATGGTCAAGTGGAGCGAGTAATGAGTACCATGAAGAACATGTTAACCGCAGTAGAAACCAGTCAGCGTTCATGGCAGGATGCCTTGTTTGATGTGCAATTGGCTTTGAATTGCACGGTTAATCGAGTGACAAAAGCTAGTCCATTACAATTGCTGCTTGGAAAGGTGGCTAGACCCTTAGGTGTGATACCCATTAATGATGAAGATATAGTTGACATATCATATTTGAGATCGCAGGCTAAGTTAAATATTGAGAAAAATTCAGCTTATGATAAGGTACGGTTCGACAAGACCAAAGCCAAAATTGTAAAGCATAGAGTTGGAGACCATGTTTTGCTCAAAAATGAAGAACGTCATCAAACCAAGTTAGATCCGAAATACAAGGGACCATTTGAGGTCATTGAGATACTTGACGGTGATCGATACATGTTGAAATCATTAACGAGCAAGAGAGTTTATAAGTATGCTCATGAATGTTTGCGAGCGATGCCTGATAAGCAAGTCTTTGAAGAATGTGAAAATGATTCGATGAATGAAAATGAAGAGGATGTGGGCATTGAGCCTAATCCTGAACCAAATGAGGGTGCGAGTTAGAATACACACAGAAGGCTACGACCGCACCACGATGGGCATACCGATGGTTTGTTATTGTTATCCTGCTAAACTGACATCTGATATGGAAATTGTAAGAAGTTACAATAAATAAAAAAAAAAAAAGACAAGTTTAAAAGGCAATTAAATTTAAAAAAATAATAAATTGTTGAATTGGTTTGGTCTTTTGACACGCGGGACATAATAGTTTGAGCAAGACATGGTACTAACTTTGTGTCTGTATAGAAATGCGCACGAGGTCGTGCGAAGGTCAGGATAGCCGTGTCGTAGATAACACAAATATTGTAAAATAGAAAGTAAGCTTGGAGAAATAAATTGTCCTATAGTGGAATATTGCTAAGCCTACTCTTGTTGGGAACATGGTGGGACGAATGTATCGTTTTCTGCCAAGTAAGTCAAGTGTCTAGTGTCAAGTGAAATATGAGACTTGGGGTAATGAATTGTGAACCGAGTAGTTAGTCTAGCTCGGGCATTGGAAGAGTACAGACATTTGCCTTACGGTTCCTAAAATAATAAAACAATAAAAAAATGGAAAACCACCATTCTTCTACAAATATTCAACATGGGGGGTTAAAAAGCGTCGTATCCTCAATACGTAAGCTGTTGCTTTTTTGACGACCATATAAACGAGGAATTTAAACTCAAGTGACATTTCGTCTGCAACTTTTTTGATTTTTTTTTTTAAAAATTACATCGAAAGATGATTAATTTTTTTTGGTTTCAAGTAACAATTCAATCACATGAGCACAGGCTCATGATATATGAAGTTCTGGAGTCTGAAAGTCCTACTGAGTGTCAAAATTGCAGCATTGTCGGCAGTAAAAACATGCAAAGAGATCGGAAACTCCGTTTTTCCAATCGCGCTCATGAGATGTGACGCTTTTGATGATGTCTCTATCATTCTTAAACTGTTCTAATGCTTCAATAATGTAAAAAAGCAACTCAGCGAATGTGTACATTGTACACGCATTCATGTTTTTCGTGCATACAACAACCATTCTCAACATTCTCATTCTCTGTTCGCTCAGTGACGCAAGGTGAAGAGAAGATAGGAATCGATTAGAGTGAATCTTCCTGCAAACTGTTGCCACGTAAGGAACAGCGGGTAATCAAATTATTAAATATTCCACCGATTTTTCCACTATCGGTCGTAATATTTCAATCCATATTCCAACGGTGTTTGTTTGTAGATACTTTTTACTGCTGATTAGGGTTGTCGAAAAATCGATTCCCTTGGAATCGCGAAAAATTTAAAGCACACACGCCAAGAGATTGAGACAAGCTTGGCTTGGCCCCGTTGGAGGAGCTGTATAGCCAATTTTACATTTACCTTTACATTTACTAGTAATATCAAAGAGAATGTAATATTGGCTATACAGCCCCAAGCTTCTCTCAATTTCTTGGCGTGTGTGCTTTAAATTTTTCGCGATTCCAAGGGAATCGATTTCCGAGTTCCGGTCAAACTTTTTAAGATAATTTTTGGTGCTCTGTACCATGCGCTCAGCTTGGCCATTTGTTGCCGGATGGAACGGAGCGGAGCGAATATGTCGTATTAGATTATTTTCCATGAAAATCCTGAACTCTTCAGACGTGAACGCGGTGCCATTGTCGGAGACTAGTTCATCAGGAAGGCCGTGTGTGGCAAACAGTTGACGGAGGAACTTGATCGCACCGAGTGCTGAGGTAGAGTTGACCAGGTTGACCTCCAGCCATTTGGAGTAAGAGTCAACAACCAAGAAGAAAGTTCTGCCTTGGAAGGGCCCTGCGAAATCCACATGAAGTCGTGACCAGGGGCACTTTGACGATTCCCAATGGTGAGGTGGCGTCTGGGGTGGTTGATTCCGGATTTCCTGACACGATGAGCAGGACTTCACAATTGATTCGATTTCTGAGTCGATATTGGGCCACCACACATAGCTGCGTGCAAGGGACTTCATTTTGACGATACCTGGCACAGTGGTCGATTCTGGCAATCTGGCAGGCAATAAATGCAAATTTCAAAACTCAAATCTTGCAGATGTTTTTAATTTTCTTGAAAACTAACATCCCGCCAATATTTATTCCGATTTTTATATATTTTTTTATTCGATAGTCACGACGTCGTGAGCGTGCAAAACTTCATATATTTTTTTTACCATCCCTAAAAACATTTTCGCGCCTTTTTATGGCTTTTTGTTTTGGGCTGAGAAATACAAAGTTTTGCGATTAGTTGTGAAGTGAGACTTGAATTTGACAAGAATTGGTATGTATTTAATAAAAAAAATTTGTGTGTGTCCTGTTCTTATATGTGTTAGTGGTAAATCGATGTCGAACTTCAAATTTCATTTAGCGTACTGCTACTAACGCACCTGCGACTTTCGTGGAGTAGAACTTTTGATATCGGCCCGTATAGGTCTTCAATCTTTATGTGTTTATTAAAATAGTCAATTGTGAATCGTCCAGTGTCAACATGAACTGCAACTATCCGCAACTTATCGGTTTATTACATTTTATAGGCAAAATGTCAGTCTTGAGAAGCACGCTTTTTACGATATGGCACAATGAGACAGAGCAACAAAACAAAATTAAAGCGATGCAAAATCATATTTTTTCCAACATCATTGACAAAAACAGTTTCAGCGATGAGAAATGCCAAAACATAAAAAAAAAATTGTCCAATTTTGCTTCACATGCTGCAAGTGGAAAGATTGCAAAAGATGCATGTCATGGTTTCAGAAGAAACACGAAAATTGGCTGAATGATCGGATTGAATTTATAGAAACAGCAACTTTTAACCCTGGACGCCCAGCAAAACTTTTCTCTGACTGCAAAGCTCATCGCCAAGTTCAACGTGTTACTGATATTATTAAGGAAACCCCCTGCGAAGAATTGGTAGTAGCTGCTCGCGTCAGTTTATATAATGCTGGAAAAAGAAGTGCTTCTCAGATGTTATTAAATCTAGATTCGGATACACCTAAAATAAAAAAACCAGCAGCTAAAAATGTATCTAACTTTACCGCAGAGGAAGTCTTAGCCCTTTTTATTGATGGAGACTTCACAAAAAATTCATATCAGTTAATTCAAAATTCTGTAAAAGAGCATGGTTCAAAAATGTTTCCTTGTTATGATGTGTTGCTAAGAGCTAAAAAAGCTTGTTATCCTAAAGGCATCCAAATTTCAGAAATTTCAGCGGAAGTCAATTTGCAGTTTTTGGTTGACCACACTGTTGCCCGGATAATTGAAGGATATGAAGAAGCATTTAAAGGAATGGAAGATCATGGAAACAGTCCTACACTAAAAGCCATATATAAATGGGGCTGCGATGGCAGCAGTGGCCATTCAACTTACCGTCAGCGTTTTAGTGATCCTGAAATTGGAGTTGTTGACGAACATATATTTTCAATTTGCATTGTTCCGCTGCTAAAATTTTAGATTTAAATAATGCTATAATTTGGCAAAATGAGCGGCCTTCTTCAACACGATTTTGCAGACCAATAAAGATAATTTTCGAAAAGGAAACTGCAGAATTAGTCCGAACAGAAGTTAGAAATATAAATCAACAAATAAGACTGATTCTTCCCACAACATTTAATGATTTTCAAATAAATCATGAATTTCATTTAACAATGATTGATGAGAAGGTATTCAGCTCGATTGCAGAAACATCGTCGCAGGTCTGCGGAATTTGTAAAGCAACTCCTTCAACATTTAACAATTTAAAACAAATTTTTTTAAAACCTCCTAAGGAACATTTGTTTGAATATGGGCTATCTACTCTTCATGCATGGATCCGATGTTTTGAATGCATTATTCATATTTCATATCGACTCTCAATAAAGAAGTGGCAAGTTCGCGAAGCCGATAAAGCAATTGTTGCACTAAGGAAGACTGAGATTCAAAATGAACTCCGGAAACAAATGGGTCTTTTGGTTGATATTCCCATGGCTTGTTCGGGAAACACAAATAACGGGAATACTGCGAGAAAATTTTTTCATCAATCACACTTGGCATCCTCAATAACAGGTGTGGATATTGACCTGATACAAAGATTTAGCGTTATTTTACGCACAATGGCATGTGGTTACAAGGTTAATGTTGAAGCTTTTCGCCAATACGCTTGGGATACCGCAACAATATTTGTACAGGACTACCCATGGTTTTATATGCCTTCCTCTGTTCATAAAATCTTAATACATGGGGCAGATATTATTAAAAATGTTTCCCTTCCAATCGGCATGATGTCTAAGGAAGCGCTTGAAGCGCGAAACAAGGATATGCGCGCTTATCGGATGAACCACACACGAAAAAATTCGCGTAGGAATACGATGGAAGACCTAATGCACGCACTGTTACTAACGTCAGACCCTCTAATAACCTCATTATCAAAAAGTACTTCATCGTACTCAAAAAAGTACTTTGTACTGGATAAAGAGGTCATCCAACTTTTAGAAGATGAGCCCGAAATAAACAACCCAGATGCTGAATAACCTTTTTTAAATGTTTTATAAATATAAAATTAAAATATTCTGAAAAAAAATTTAATTAAAAAAAAAAATTAAAAAAATTATTTTTAAAAAATTAAAAATAAATCTTAAAAAAAAAATGTTTTTCTTAAAAAATCCCTTTTTTTATGTAAAAATTTATAAAAATAATTCCAAGAATAATAGTTCATTATTTTGTATGTTATTATTTATTGACTGCCAGATTGGCTAAATCGACCACTGTGCCTGGGTGAGACGCATGAAGGGCTTTTAAGATGGCTCGCCTTGCTTGAGGGGGTATGACTGCTCTGTAACCCCATACTAAGACTCCCTTGTTTGCAGATAGCTCCTCGCGACGTACATAGTAAGGGTATAGTGGATTTGTTCTCCCGATCTGTGTGTCTGGCCATCCCCTTAACACCCAGCTCAAAACTTTAGGGAGCGTTAAGTCCTTGGACGTTTGTGAAGATAAGAGTTGCGCATTTATGATGGGCGTTCCTGCTAGCTCAATCATAAGGATCGTAAATGAATGTCCATATACATAATTATGAAATTTTTTGACTCCTGCAACTAATGCGACTGCTTCCCTGTCGATTTGCGCATAATTCCTTTCAGATTTCGACAGCGTTCGTGAATAAAATGCAATCGGTTTTTCAGATCCGTCTGAAAAATTGTGGCTGAGGACCGCTCCTAGCCCGTATGGTGATGCATCACATGTTAGCACTGTGGCAGCAGCTTTCCACTGTTTTAATTTAAGCGCGCATCTAATAATATTCGATACATTTTTCTGTACCATATCAAACATAACTGTCATAACTAACAATATGGCGACTGAAGGGGACTGACGCTGACTTGCCACAAAAAGCACATTGTAATTGTTAAACTTAAAATTAAATAAAAACACTTAGTGAACTGTTGAAATTAAACAACCATCATCTTATCACTAAATTGGTGACCCCGGATTTGGTGTTCGGAATATAAATTACGCAATCAAAGCGTAATTTAAACGAAATTCCGTATTGACACCAGAACACACACACACATACACACAACATTGCAGTGGCACGTTTACCTATCGCATCGAAGTTTCCCGCTTGTTCAACGTCTTCCTTGATCAGAAAAAATGACGGGCCCCAACGACAAGTCACAGGTTTCTACCGGCACCATTCCAAAGAGTGTGGGTGCATTAAACCCAGGTCAAGACCCACCATTGCAGCCAAGCCACGCCGACTCGGTTATTAATAGAGTAGCAGTAAAGGTGCCACCTTTTTGGGCCGATCATGCAGAAATCTGGCTCGCTCAAGTGGAAGCGCAATTTATTTTGGCTGGCATCACATCAGATATTACAAAATTCAACACCGTGCTCGCATCAATCGACTCACCTGTGCTTGTTCAAGTTTCTGACGCCATTTTAAACCAACCGGAGGAAGGTAAATATGACTACCTCAAAGCATGTATTTTAGAACGTTACTGCGAGAGTGAGCAAAAAAAGACTCAGAAGCTCCTCTCAGAGATCGATTTGGGAGACAAGCGCCCCACTCAATTGCTTAATGAGTTAAGCTCCCTAGCAAAGGACAAAGTCACCAACGACTTTTTGAAAACTCTCTGGTTACAGCGGCTGCCCAATCAAGTACAAGCTATTTTGCAAGCTTCTGATGTAAATTTGACGGAGTTGGCCAAATTAGCCGACAAAATCATGGAAGTGGGCGATTTTAAAACCGTTTCTACAGTTTCAAGTCCTACCGTGAACACAAACACGATGGCTTCAACAGAATTCGATAAACGGCTTGCACGTATCGAACAGCAGATAAACAACATGTTTTACAACAAACGCAAGGGACGTTCCCGGTCAAAGTCTGCAAGCCGTAACGAAAATCCGTCAGCAGAAACTGCTCAAAACAAAGCTTGGTGCTGGTACCACGACAAATTTCGCAACAACGCTCGTAAATGCCAAGCCCCGTGCTCTTTCGAGCCCAAACCATCAAAAAACTGATGCAGTCCTCGGATTCAGCGAGCAGATCCGAAGACCCGCAACTTTTTGTCGCTCGCCTCATCGTTAATGACTGTCAATCTAAAGTAAACTTCCTTATCGACACAGGCGCTGACATTTCTGTCCTGCCAGCTCGCAATAAGACATCAAAAAATATCCAAAAACAACTCAACTTTTCGCAGCAAATGGATCAGCAATAAAAACGTACGGAGAGCAACGCATTTCTTTATCGTTAGGTCTACGAAGAAAATTCACATGGACTTTCGTTCTGGCAGACGTAAATTGCGCCATCATAGGATCCGATTTTCTTCATCATTTCGATTTGCTCGTAGATGTTAAGCGACGCAAGTTAATCGATCGTACTACACTCTTAGAAACAAACTGTATAACAGCGCACCACAATGTAGCACAAATAATTTCGTATAACTCACAGGAACAATACGCTCATCTACTACAAGAGTTCAAAGATCTCGCTACCATCAACTCAAACAAACAACCGACCACTTCAACAATAACCCACCACATCACAACCACCGGACCACCTACACACGCTCGAGCTCGTCGTTTGTTGGGAGATAAACTTCAAGCAGCAAAAAAGGAATTTGAATACCTGATGGAGAAAGGCATTTGCCGCCCATCCAAGAGCAATTGGTCCAGTCCTTTACATTTGGTAAAAAAATCAACTGGTGAGTGGAGACCCTGCGGGGACTACAGAGCCCTAAATGCAAGCACAGTTCCTGACAGATACCCAATTCCATATTTACATGATGTAACAAATATTTTATATGGAAAAAGTTATTTTCCAAAATTGATCTCCAGAGAGCTTACCATCAAATTCCTGTCGAGCCTGCCGATATACCAAAAACAGCAATAATAACGCCCTTCGGCCTATTTGAATTCATGTTTATGACCTTTGGATTAAGGAATGCTGCGCAAACTTTTCAACGACACATTAATGACGTAATTAATGGCCTAGAGTTTGCTTTTGCTTATATTGACGACATTCTCATTGCATCTGAATCTGAGCAACAACACAAGGAACATCTTCATATAATTTTTACTCGACTTCGCCAAGCACAGCTCGCAGTAAATTTTGACAAATGCGAATTTGGAAAGGAGCAACTCGTTTTCCTTGGTCACAGCATTAGCTCAAGTGGTCTTAAGCCCTCAGAAGAAAAAAGTCAATGCAATACGGAACTTTAGCAAGCCTCATCTAGCAAAGGATCTCAAAAAATTTCTCGGTATGATCAATTTTTACCGACCATTTATTCCTCACGCAGTTCTTAATCAACAAGTATTGCAAAAAATGATTATCGGTAATAAAAAGAATGATAAATCAGAGATTAATTGGTCACAAGAATCCGAGGAAGCATTCAACAAATTTAAGAATGATCTTGCAAATGCCACTTTACTTAACTACATGGCACCAGATGCACATCTTACGCTCACAACGGATGCATCCAACAATTCAATTGGCGCTGTGCTTCACCAAATCACCAATGACCAAGTACAACCTCTTGGATTTTTTTCAAAAAAATTCACACCAGCACAGCAAAAATACAGCACGTATGATCGAGAGCTAACTGCAGTCTATCAAGCAATCCTGCATTTTAAATACGCACTTGAAGGTAGATCATTCGTCATATACACCGATCACAAACCACTCATTTTTGCGTTTCAACAAAACAGCGAAAAGGCATCACCAAGAAGAGCACGTCAATTGGATTTCATCAGCCAATTTTGCACCGACATTCGCCACCTTCCTGGAGTGGATAATAATGTCGCAGATCTTCTTTCACGCATCCAAGCCGTCCATACGGACACAATCAATTTTGAGGAATTGGCAGCACAACAACAAGATGATGAAGAACTTAAAATGCTTTTAAGGGAAGATGCCGAAAATTCAATTGTACTGAAGAAACTCACCATTCCAAACTCAGATAAGCAACTCTACTGTCATATGTTACAGGACAAAATACGACCATACGTTCCCAAAAACCTTCGTATGGTTGTTGTCCAAAAACTACACTCACTTTCTCACCCAGGTATAAAAGCAACCAAACAGTTGGTAGCAAGTCACTATGTTTGGCCATCAATGGCAAAAGATGTAGCGTCCATAGTACGTGCTTGCATTCCATGTCAAAAAACCAAAGTTTATCGCCACACTAAAACTCCTTTGGGCGACTATGCTTCGGTAGATGTTCGATTTGAGCATATCAACATTGACATTGTCGGACCTCTGCCAACATCAAATGGTTTCCGATACTGCCTTACCTGCATAGATCGATATACAAGATGGCCGGCGGCCATCCCTTTAGTGGATATAACTGCACAATCCGTAGCAACTGCACTTATAAGTGGCTGGTTTTCGAACTTCGGAGTTCCTCTTCGAATAACTACAGATCTGGGACGCCAATTTGAATCAGATATTTTTCGCGAACTATCTAATTTATTCGGGATATCACACCTGCGTACGACAGCTTACCACCCTCAATCAAATGGAATGATTGAACGATGGCATCGTACGTTGAAAGCAGCCATTAAATGCACCGACCCAACTAACTGGTGTACCGCACTCCCACTGGTGCTTCTCGGACTACGCTCTACTATAAAGGGTGATATTGGCCTCAGTCCCGCAGAAATGGTCTTCGGAGCTCCACTTAGAATTCCTGGTGAATTTTTGACCCCACGTTCGCAAAGTACAACCGAAAATGAGTTCATCAAAGAACTTCGCAAAGCCATATCTCAGTTACCAACTACCAAACCAGCCCGCCACTGTACGTTACAGAAATTCGTACAGCCGGCACTGACAGATTGCAAATACGTTTTCATCAGAGTCGACCGAGACAAAACACCATTGGAACCGAACTATGAAGGGCCTTTCGAGGTAATCGAAAAGCATGATAAATACTTCGTACTCAACACGCAGCACAAACACGCTAAGGTTTCCATCGATCGACTGAAAGCAGCATACATTTACGATTCAGCAGCATCTAAATCCGTATTGCCGACTTCGAACGACCAAATACCACAGGAATCAGTACCCATACCATCCGAAAAACGCACCAGGTCAGGAAGGCAAATCAACTTTCCATCCAAATACGTATCCGTACTCGAATACTAGAAGGGGGGTACTGTGGCAGCAGCTTTCCACTGTTTTAATTTAAGCGCGCATCTAATAATATTCGATACATTTTTCTGTACCATATCAAACATAACTGTCATAACTAACAATATGGCGACTGAAGGGGACTGACGCTGACTTGCCACAAAAAAGCACATTGTAATTGTTAAACTTAAAATTAAATAAAAACACTTAGTGAACTGTTGAAATTAAACAACCATCATCTTATCACTAAAGCACTAATGGCAACTGACCATCGTAGTGGACTAACAGATTGTCAGAGGTAATAAGTTCTTTTAATGCAGAAAAAGCGTCTGCATGCTGTCGTTTCCACTTCCAAGTGGCGTTCTTATCTAGTAGTCGATGTAGCGGTTCAGCAAGAGTTGCTTTGTGTGGTAGGAATGCATGATAAAAATGCAGTAATCCGAGGAACGCTTGCAGTTGTTTTTTATCTTTCGGTGTGGGTGCGTCTCGAATAGCTCTAATTTTATCGATTGAGGGCCGAACTTCTAATGCGTCTATTTTAAACCCTAGGAATTCAATAGAAGGCTTACCAAACTGGCATTTGTCTTTACGCAATCGCAGTCCAGATTTTTCGAAACGCGTGAAAACCTCGTTCAGCTTCTCTGCAAGCTCTTGTTCCGATTTTCCCATAATCACTATATCGTCGAAATATGGCAACACACCTGGAATTCCTCGCAAAATGTTCTCAATACAGCTTTGGAAAATTACTGGAGCCGACGATATGCCAAATTGCAGCCTGTTGACCTTGAATGCGCCCATGTGCGTGATTATGGTCTGTAGCATTGCCGATTGTTGATCCACAACAAGTTGCTGATATGCTTGCGCCAGGTCAATTTTTGCGAACATTGAGCCTCTCTCGATTAAGGCCAACAGCGTGTTGACTGCAGGGATTTGATGGCAATGTTGTTTTATAGCTTTATTTAAAGTTGATTTGTAGTCGCCACAAATGCGGACCACGCCGTCCTTCTTGATTACCGGCACAATCGGTGTTGCCCATTCCGAATATTCGACCCTTTCCAAAATGCCCTGGCTGCAAGACCCTTGATGGCGAATGGCAAACGCCGTGGTGGCAGACGTACTGGCGTGGCAGCTGTGGGTATGTGTAGGGGTACTGGGGGCCCAGTCAATTGGCCCAGCTCGGTGTGAAACAACTTTTGGAATTTGCTGAGTACTGATTCAATGCTCATGTTGTTTGATATAGAACATATTCCTTCAATTCGTATACCGAGGGCGTCGAACCAGTTACATCCCAGTAAATTTGCGCCGCCGCCAGAGACGACAACAAGGGGAAGATTTTCTATTTTTCGATGATTGTAATGAATAGATACGTCGATGACTCCCTTTACTGGGATCGGATTCCTCTGATAGTCGTTTAATTCCAAATCGCATTTGGAGAGATCTTGCCCTCCTTTAGGCCAGATGTAACGGAACGTTGATTCCCTCATAATGGTCACTGGGGACCCCGAGTACACCTCGAATAAGCAGGTTCGACCGTTGATGATGATCGTTATGGACTTCTTTTGGTTGATAAGCGGCAGTATGTGATGAACAGCAGATTCTCCTCGAGACGATCTGTGCTGTTGAGCACCTTGGCGTGCGTTCCTAGAATCTGATGTTGTGTCTCTAGACATGTTGGCGCGGCGACAGACTCGCTGTAGATGGCCCTTAAGGCCGCATAAATGGCAAACAGTGTTACGATGAGGGCACTGCTTCCTCAGGTGATGACCACCACAGCCAGCACACGCTTGCTGGTTGCTGCTGCGGCTACGTTGATATTGGCCGTCCCGCGGAGACACCATGTATGGATTCGCTGTGTTCCGCTTCACTCGATTGTCTCATGGCGACAGCACTTGCTCGAAAATATATCAATATATCGATAATATTTTTTAAAACTGATATATTTATATCGTGATTTTTTTTTTGACCAAATATCGAATATCGATTTTTTTTTTATATTTTCTGATATTTGTGCGTTGGTAACTTTTTGATCTGGGTAGCGAGCGCAAGCGGATTTAAGAGACAGAAAATGGATTCAAATTTGATAAAAGCAAATTAGAGCGACATAAAAAAGGCACAGCCAAGTGTAATTTGTGCGGAAAAGTATTTAACGTTTGCACGACCAAATGTCCCGTATGTTGACTTTATGCAAGCCCAAGAGTCGCAAAATAGCGGGCTGAAGTTATACTTTAGGTTGCCACAAACGTCATGGGAAAGTTATCCCTTAATATTCTGGAATTCGCATAAGGCGGCCATGACGGACTAGCCGTAAGGTATCTTATTACCCCAGTGCCTTCGGAGCGACTTGTTTCTGCTATAAAATGCGCCATATTCGTCAAAGCGACGCGTCTTTTTAAAGACTTTTAGGGCCCTCTTCTGGTCTAGAAAATTTTTTTTCCAAATTTTTGTTTTTATTTTTTAGCTTAGATATTAAAAAATATTATCCCAAATAGATTTTTAAAAATGCGAAATACCTTAGATTATATAGCTTTTTTTTTGTTGACCATTTACTTCGGTAAAAAAAGCAATTTACAAACTACTTTAAACTTTAAACTCATTCATCTCGAAACAAAGTTTCTTGGACTGGTGCCCACATTTTCTCAAGTTCTACCGAACCAATTTTGATAATGTAGGGCTTTATGGACGCAAAATTAACGTGGCTATCGTCCCAACCTCAATCTTTAAGAAAAAAAGTTTTTACAATTTTTTTGTACACTGGACTGCAAAAAAAAATGGTGAAAAATCGATTTTTCGTTAAAAAAAGGCCGCACTTTTTTAAATTCAATTTTTTTTTCACAATTCTGCTGCGGACGACAATGGCATTTATACTAACAAACTTCCCATCTTCCGTTTTGCTTTCTGATAATTGTAACTCCCGGAAACGTAGGTACCATCGCAACATCTTTTTTTGGAAGAGCCTACTTTAGATCCCGAGAACTTTTCATTTATGAATTGTATTTTAATTTTATTAATGAATTGTACAACCAAATACTAAAAACTTAATTACAAAATCTCTTTCCGATTTCTTTCCACGAATTTTGAAAAAACATGTAAAATTTTGACCAAATATTGGAACTAAAAGTATTTTATATGTATTATACATGGAAAACTCGAATCTCATGGAAAATATTGTTATGTTTGCTTAATATAGACTATATCTTTTTATTTTGGGGCAGAGTATTTCCTCTTTTTGGTAAAAACAGGAAAAAAATTAAAATATCAATTATATCGATATATCGATGTTTAAAAAGTAATATATTTAATATCATTTGATATTTTTTAAAATCAGAGAATATCATCGATACGATATTTTAAAAATATTCGGCAACCCTAATGCGGTCCAATGCGGCCCCAAAATTGCAGTCCATGGCCACTGTTCGCAGAGCTGCCATATAACTGTTTGCAGACTCGTCTGGCTGCTGATCCCGCTTGTGAAAATGGTAGTACGAAGCGATCTGGGACGGGCGTGCAGATAAATGGGCGGTCAGTTAGTTGCCTATTTCATTTAAATTCATCTCACTCACCTTTTTTGGGTGAGGCCAATGATGTTAAACGGTCATATCGCTGCGCGCCGGCCAGCTTTAGGAAAGCCGCCTTTTTTCGCTCTTCGTCTTTAACATCATTGGCCAGCAGATATAAGTTGAAACGTTCCCAATACGATGTCCATTTGTGTGGATGAGCCAATTCGAATGGCTCCATACCACCAAGTCCAGCCATTATAGGCTGTTGCGTAATATTGATTTGTGATAATTGATTGTTTGCAGAACTCAATGTGCTGCTTGCACTTGCAAACGTGAATATTTTCTTTGCGGCACTTCCACTGTGACTGGAAGCTTGATCGCTCGCTTCTCCTTGTTTTGCTAATTCGCTATTTCCAGACGTAGCTACAGCGCTGTTCTCGTCTTCACTACTTCCACTCGTAGCGGTTTTCTCGTCTTCCTCTTTGACCTTGTCGGTGATTCTAATGCAGCTCGAATTCTTGTCACTGTCTTCGTTGTCCATGTGAGTTATTCTTTACTCGCACAATTTAATTATTTAGTATATCCCATCCTCGTCGCCAATGTTAAATATGCGCGAGCTTATTTATTACAGATTACACAGGCCAACAAAATGACCACTTTTGTGAGGTCCAGCCCAATTTGTATTAAATTCTGATCCAGTTTTGTGCACTGATTCCAAAACTGGTCTCGGTTTTTCTCCATCAGCTCTTGTTTTCAAGATATCGCGGAAAAACCATTTTGCAGTATTTTTGGCTTTTAAAAAATTATGGAGGTTACACCATGCAACAATATCTGTATGTATGAGCTCTATGCGACAGTATACATATTAAGGTCGCCCAAAAAAATCAATGGAGTATCATCAGCAAACCCTAAAGCGCCTAAATTGGCCTTTGAAGAGAAATATTCATCAATTTATAGCAAATTTTTCAAACTTAATCGCCTTGTACCAGCCATTTGGGGTGCTTTCATTTTAATGAAAACCACTTTAGCATGTAGGCCAATGGTTCTTCTAATTTCACAAATTTTGTTGCATTTGAATCTTCTCGATGGACAAAGTTATAAGCAGTTAATCCCGAAAAAATGAATTAAAATTTATGGCAGGATTACTAGATTGATACACAAAATCTGTATAGGAAATGTTAAAAGACTACTTGATCTAACATTGTCCTTACATTAATTGTCAGGCAAATGTACAATAACATTCAATCAGTACTAGATTCAAACAATTTTCCACAAATCCATATTTGCTTAACCTGCGAGAATAACATTAAAATTAAATGAATTGGGCTAAAAGTGAGCCAAATGTGTCCCGCACTCACTATAATCTACGGATTAAGCCCCTTGTGACTATTATGATTTTACAAGTTTCAACAAATGCCTGGCGGAAAGAGATTGTAGTAAAGACTCTATCTGTAAAACGAATGTATATGTCGAGGAAGTTGACCATTCTTATAATTTGGAGGAATGCTCATTCATGCAAGGTAGTGCAAAAACTCGTTCCATTTCGCAAGCAAATAATTTTGTGAATCTGTCACGCCATTTGACGAAATTTTCATAGGAAGACCTTTTAATTAAATTATGTTAAAAAATTTCCACAAATTAGGGTAATTTTTTTTTTCAATAGTAGCGTCGCCCTATTTTTTACTATTTTTTTCTACAGAAGAAAAGTTTGTCATTTCAAAATGGTCGCGTTTTTTACAAATTGAATTTTTTCCATGATTCTGCTTCGGGACATTAAGGCATTTAAACTAACCAATTTTTCTTTTTACGTTTGCCCTTGACATAACGGTGACTCCCGAAAAGCTGCGAACCATCAATACACCATTTTTCAAAAGAACTTTTTCAACACCCCAAGCAGTCACACATTTTTAATTTTGTATTTTTTTAATGAATTGTGCAACCAAATACAAAAAAACACAATATGCAGTTCATATGCAGATGTTTCTTGGCAATAAATAAAAAACAAGTTGTTGGAAAATGAGTTTTTTGGTTTTTTCAAACTTTTTATTACAACAAGCTTATATAAAGGGTGATTTTTTTTTAAAAAAAAAAACACATAAAATTCAGAAAAATGCATGAAATCTTTATTTGAATCGGTAGCTGCGCCTCAAATGATTCATCCGCTTAGTCCAATTTGGGCATACTCTTTTCAACATTTCGGCTGGTATCTCACGAAAAAATGCTTTAATGTTGTCTTCAAATGCGTCAATTAAAGCGGGCTTGTCTATATAGACATAATAAAATTTTCACCGAACTCGCCTCTCAAAAGGTCCATCTCCCGGTAGCGCTCACCATTGACAGTTACGTTACGATTCGCATCATCTTTGAAGACCAATGATGCCACCAGCCCATAAACCGCACCAAACTGTGACTTAAAATCCGTTATTATGGCGCGTTTACACTTTCGCTTGACGGTTACGGGAATAATAATGCCAAGCTCCTAGAGGCATAAGCAAGGCCATATGATGCTTTGGTTACAGCCTTGTTAATAGTAGTAGTAGTGTTGTTTTTATTGAGTAAGGGTAAAATATCAACAGAGTTATTACATATTTTTGCTGGCTTTACAATAATAAAAACGATAAGTGTTATACAACAATGGTTTATTTAAAACCGTCAGTTGATTCTTGGTGTATTTTCCATATAAAAAATTATAAATATATGCTTGTCTGAGAGTCACCTTTCATTTGACTACTCCACCCACCTTCCCCGTTCGTCACGAGATAGTGGATCTTCCGTCAATGAGGGCGGCTCTACAGACTATTTTAGATAAATAAAAAAAAATAAAAATAAAAATAATAATAAAATAAAAACTTAAAAATCTTCGTTTACAATTTGTGTCCGATATTTTGTGGCTTCTGTTAAAAAGGATGCTAGGGTGCACCAATTTTCTCCATTTAAAATTCGTTGTAGTTCAAACTCGGTTAAAGTGATGCGATGGAAGTGCTGATATCGAACCTCTTTAAGGATAGGACAAATACCGATAAAATGACCCACATTTTCCTTCTCGCGCATATTACACAGGCTGCAGGTTTCATCCAAGTCCCTTCTGTATGGCCTAAAGTTTAATGCAATCATTTCGCATCTCGCTTTAAAAATATTGCTAATACAGTTTGTTCCTAGGCTATCTTGAAAATAGTTAGATTGACCCAGGTTGTGATTTAGCTTATTATATGAGGTCCTTTCGGTGCTCTGTCTAGCTCGGCTTATAAAGAGTTCACGCTCATCTTCACAAAGACTTTTTATGACTTCTGCTTGAGTATGACGCCATCCTTGTATATTGTCCCAGTCAAAGTTAAGCCCGCAGTTGTTTGAAATGATGGTCCAATCATCAAAAAACTGACTTTTTTCAAGAAGCAGTTGACTCATTATTTGCCTAGGCATTCTTTTCTCCGGCATGTTCATGACCTTGGATACATAGTTAAAATGCAGTTGCAGTGTATAAGTATACAGAGTTGGAAGGCCAGTTTCAATATAAATCGCGTAATTTGGCGTATTCTGCGGTAGTCTGAATACTTTTTTGATGAAAAAAGTCAACAAACGTTCCACATCGTCAAATCTGAGAAATCCCCAAATTTCAGCAGCATAACACATGATGCTTCTTACAGTTGCCTGGAACATCTTATATTTGCAACTTGGCTTCACATTGTTTTTACTAAGCAATGTCCTCCATGTAGTGTTTATTGCAATTTTTGCTTCTCCAAGCTTCCCTTTTATATGATCCGAGAAGTTCATGTTATCGGATATTGTGACGCCCAAATATTTGTAGGACCGCACTTTCTCTAACGCTCTTCCATTTATGTGCAGATACTCCCCATTTCTTAGCCTGCTTCTCCGTGGTCCTATAGACATAAACTTCGATTTGTCAGTGTTTATTTGCAAGCCCCATAGCTCACAGTAGGTTCCAAGAGCATTTAGCATATTTTGAAGCATTTGCGAACTTTCCGCTAGGATGCACATATCGTCAGCGTACATCAGCGTTTTAACGGTTTGGCCGCCAAAAGTAACGCCGCCTGGCAGGATTTCTCCAATATCGTCGATATACAGCGAAAAAAGTAGTGGACTAATAAGACAGCCTTGCTTAACTCCGGTATTCGTTTCAAACCAGTCCGACAGTTTTGATCCGTC
The DNA here is from genome assembly GCA_018904275.1 of Lordiphosa clarofinis. Lineage (NCBI taxonomy): Eukaryota > Metazoa > Arthropoda > Insecta > Diptera > Drosophilidae > Lordiphosa > Lordiphosa clarofinis. Next base: position 1,215,840 of record JAEIGQ010000062.1, on the reverse strand, counting down.
CCACACGGTTGCAATGTTATCGGCATATAGATTTTGCAAAGCCTTGAGAATTTTGGAGGATAGACCTAGGTTGCTCAGTTTGTAGAAAAGGCTTCGTCTATTGACCGTATCAAAGGCAGCCTTAAAGTCTATAAAGCATATGAACATTTTGCTTTTATTTTGGATGTAAGCCTTCGCAATTGTGGTCAGTAAAAATATGCTATCGACCGTCGAGTAGCCTTTCCTGAATCCGCACTGGAATTCGCTCAAAATATCGTTGCGATTTACCCAAGATGTAATCCTCTCCAGTAGTATTCCTGCGAAAATTTTCATAACTGCGTTTAGACACGAGATACCTCGATAGTTGCTGGCTTCCGTTTGAGTTCCTTTTTTGTAAATTGGAAATATCAAGCTCTTCTTAAATGAAGCTGGGAAGGCACCGGTACTGAATATATGGTCGTAGGCAAGTGACAGTTGTTCAATAAAGGTTGGTGAGGCATTTTTGAAAAACTCGACGGAGACCCTATCTTCTCCTGGGGCCTTATTGTCCTTAAGGCCAAGAAGTGCACTCCGTACTTCCTGAACTGTAAAAGGCTGGTCAAGCTGGTGCGATATCGTAAGGGGCATAGCGTAGCTTATTTCCGATTCTTGATCTTGTACATAGAGCAGTTCTTTAAAGTAGCTAGCTAGTGCCGATGAATCCACTTTTATATTATTTTGGCTTACATTTCCATTTATTTGTTTTATTTGTGACCAGAATGTGCGACTACTGTTTGTGCAGTCTAAAGAAATTTCTAAATTTTTATAAAAGTTGATTTTCTTGAGCTTGCAAAGTTTTTTGAAATTCGATACTGCGTCTCTGTATTGAGTTCTAGCTGACTTGCTATCATTTTTTCTTAGCGTACGTAGACAAGCGAAAGATAATTTTCTGGCCGCATTACACTGGGAGTCGAACCAAGGCTCTCTGTTTCGCACCTTTTGTGACGGGGTTTGCATAGGTGCGGCCGCCTTCCTTATAATTTCTACCATAGCCGTTACAGGCTCAGTTTCCAACAGGTCATTTATGCCAACCATTTTGTTGTCAAGCTCAAGCGCATATTTACGTGCAAGGTGAGCCTTCCATCGGAGCTTAGGTAGGAGCTGTGGTTTCTGTACTTCATCCATCTGCGACGCCTTCATAGTGACCGATATGGGCATATGATCGGAGAAAATATGTTCGCCTATGCTCATGTCAGATACTAGATCATGCCATCGTCCTTGAATCAAACAGTAATCAATTGTTGATCTCGATTCGCCTCTGATAAACGTGTATTCAGCAAGGACATCTGCAGCGTTTCACACATCTCGATTAATTTGAGGCCTTTTCGATCTATAATTGAGTCCTTTGCATTGCGATACGTGTTTGCCAAGATATTCCCAAAGAAATGCGGCTGCGTGCTCACCTGGTCTTTGCCGATCCTCGCATTAAAATCTCCAATAATCATGAGGTTGTTTAGTCCAGATACCATTCCCAATTCGTATACCGCTTCAAAATCTCTTTCCCATCGATTGCAATTTATATAAACTGGAACAATATACAACGATTCCGAGTTCTCAACCACCTCGATCACCCGTGTATCACAGATCCGATCAAATTTACACTGGCCATTTTGAAGAAGGCATTTTTTTATTCCATAAAGGCTTCCGCCACTAGCTCTTCCCCCGAGTCGAATTTCTTGTCGCTGGTATCCATTGGAGTTGGTGGTTTGGGAAGTATGCGTCGAATAGATTTTCATTTTTGTCGACAAAAGTTTCGAAAAGTACAAAAATATCATAGGACGTGACAAATTCAAAAAAGCTTTAAATAGTATCTTATTTGCTAAGCCAGCTATATTATATGCTAATATTTTAAAACTACAAGAAACATTTTTATTTTGTATGTGTTGGATTTGATGGATTGTTAGTTTTTTGCTTGGCCACTTGCCCTGCGAACTAAATCCTCATATTTTGTGTTGAAGCTGTAGTCTTGGCCATATAATTCTATCAAAGTTTCTTCTGCAGGCTGCCCATTATGCATAAGCTCGTCATGGGTATTCCAGTAGAACCATTTATCCTCTATAGCAAGCCTGTCATCGCGTACAAGTACTTTTTTGTTGGAATTCGATGCCAGAATCTGCGACCTAAGTGTGAGCATAGCACTTTTTCGCAACTGCCGCATGCTGTTAAGATCCTTCTCAACGTAGATTGTCGACCCCTTAAGCAGTTTGGATTGCTTTAGCACTAATTGTGCAGTGGTCATTGACTCGAATTGCGCCAAAACAGTCATTTTGGTACCTTTTTCGCTTATTTTCCTAGCTGACTCGATGACAAAATCCGACTTTAGCTTTAGCTTCTGTGTCATTACCGACTTGATTGCTTCCACAGGGTATTTGTGCGAATCCAGGCCTCTAAAAATCACGTTTCGTTTTTTAACCTCATCTTCAACTCTCAAAAGACGAATTGATTCATCCTGTTTCTGGCTACGTAGCTCCTGAATTTCGGCTTTTAAAAAGTTGTTTTCCTCCGTTAGGTGTTCTACTTTTGCTGCCATTTCTGCCATATTCGCTTTGACGTCCAAAATATCCTCTTTAGATGCCACCTTTTAAACTTTTCGTCCAAAAGCGAAGCCATTTCTGAGCTCTTTCTCCAAAGGCACATCTTCGTCTTGCTGTGGGACGTTAAAATTTCATTTTTGTGAAATGTGCATCTATAGTTTAGATAAATAGGGAAGCTTTAAATCACTTGGTTAGACAATTTCTTAAAGATAAACAAAATATATAATTACCATTAACATTACTGGACTCCTAAAAAGCTTCGCTTCAATGACTTTCTTCCCGATGTCGACTTCTCACTGTCCCTCTGTATAGACCAGCAGCAATCAGCAAGCATATGACCGTCCCATCTTCCGCGATACCGAGCTTCCATAGTTTTCAAATCCTGGTGAAAATGTTCTCCGTGCTCCTCACTTAGATCTCCCAAATTCTCAGGAAATTTATTTATGTGACTGTATAAGAAATGCATTTTAATGCTCATATGGCATCCTAAATTTTTAAAATTTAGGAGCATGTCATTAACGAGTTTCTCGAATTTTTTATGCTTAAAATTGCCCAAGAAATTGTTAACTACAACCACAAATGAATTCCAAGCTCTTTTTTCAAGAGTATTCATTGATTGTACGAATTCCAGGTCTTTAATTAATTTTCGTATTTGTGAACCATCGAATACTCCTGCCGCCACTTTTTGAGTGCTAAGTGATGGAAACTTTTTGCTGAGAAACTGAAAACAACTTCTGTTTAGGCCAAAACCCGTCAAAAAAAGTGAGTCTTTACTACTAGAGTCTTTACTACAATCTCTTTCCGCCAGGCATTTGTTGAAACTTGTAAAATCATAATAGTCACAAGGGGCTTAATCCGTAGATTATAGTGAGTGCGGGACACATTTGGCTCACTTTTAGCCCAATTCATTTAATTTTAATGTTATTCTCGCAGGTTAAGCAAATATGGATTTGGGGAAAATTGTTTGAATCTAGTACTGATTGAATGTTATTGTACATTTGCCTGACAATTAATGTAAGGACAATGTTAGATCAAGTAGTCTTTTAACATTTCCTATACAGATTTTGTGTATCAATCTAGTAATCCTGCCATAAATTTTAATTCATTTTTTCGGGATTAACTGCTTATAACTTTGTCCATCGAGAAGATTCAAATGCAACAAAATTTGTGAAATTAGAAGAACCATTGGCCTACATGCTAAAGTGGTTTTCATTAAAATGAAAGCACCCCAAATGGCTGGTACAAGGCGATTAAGTTTGAAAAATTTGCTATAAATTGATGAATATTTCTCTTCAAAGGCCAATTTAGGCGCTTTAGGGTTTGCTGATGATACTCCATTGATTTTTTTGGGCGACCTTAATATGTATACTGTCGCATAGAGCTCATACATACAGATATTGTTGCATGGTGTAACCTCCATAATTTTTTAAAAGCCAAAAATACTGCAAAATGGTTTTTCCGCGATATCTTGAAAACAAGAGCTGATGGAGAAAAACCGAGACCAGTCCTGGAATCAGTGCACAAAACTGGATCAGAATTTGTCATCAATAGGGCTGGACCAAAACGGCTGTTGGCCAGTGTTATTAATGGATTACATAAGTGGAGTATAGATACAGTTGAGAAGAATGTGTGAGTGTCTATTTGAGCCGGTGACCGTTGTATGCAAACGGTTCTGTCCACGATGAGTGGGATGAGAGTGGGAAGTAACAGATGTTTCTGCGCGCTGTGCGCGCACTGTTCTTAGCATACACAAGAGTGTACATTGTACACGCATTCATGTTTTTCGTGCATACAACAACCATTCTCAACATTCTCATTCTCTGTTCGCTCAGTGACGCAAGGTGAAGAGAAAGTAGGAATCGATTAGAGTGAATCTTCCTGCAAACTGTTGCCACGTAAGGAACAGCGGGTAATCAAATTATTAAATATTCCACCGATTTTCCACTATCGGTCGTAATATTTCAATCCATATTCCAACGGTGTTTGTTTGTAGATACTTTTTACTGCTGATTAGGGTTGTCGAAAAATCGATTCCCTTGGAATCGCGAAAAATTTAAAGCACACACGCCAAGAGATTGAGAGAAGCTTGGCTTGGCCCCGTTGGAGGAGCTGTATAGCCAATTTTACATTTACCTTTACATTTACTAGTAATATCCAAGAGAATGTAATATTGTCTACACAGCCCCAAGCTTCTCTCAATTTCTTGGCGTGTATGCTTTTAAATTTATCGCACAAGAGAAAGGGCCCTACAGTTTAACGCCGAATCCGAACGGCAAAGTTTAAGTATTTGCTATTTCATGGCTAGTTACTTTACAGCTGGCGCCAATAGCTGGTGAAGGTGACCGGATGTGTAAAAGCTTTTTTCTAAACAAAGTAAAGACTTTTATTATTAGAGGTTCCGAGGCAGAATCGAACCCACGACCTCCTGCCCAGCAGTCCAGCACACTAACCACACACGGCCACCTAACTATCCAAGAGAATGCCTTCAGAAACCCTCCCTTTTTGTGGCCGAAACTAACAAAAATACACACCAAAAATATATTCAACAAGTATTAGATATCGATATTTCGACATCTCTACTGCTGACGCCTTTTTAAAACAATCTGAGTATTTTCATCTTTTTCTAAAATTCTTAATCCCTTAAAATATTTTGCTCTTTGCATATATTGGGTGAATTAAGATATTTGGGCTCTGAGGGGGGGCTTCAGCCTCTATAGCCCACCCCTCCCCCTGAATCCGCTAATGGATACTAGGTATTTCGTCTTGTCCTCTTTTACCGCTAAACCCATTAGTTCAGACTCGGTTTCGGTTCGGTTTTGCCGATAAAGTCAATATCATCGGCATATGCAAGTAGCATTAGATCTTTATGCATAAAAGAGCCGGTTATGTTGGCCTGTGGGCACCGTCGCAGTATATATTCCATCAGTAGATTAAAAAAGTCACACGATAAGGTATCGCCCTGCCTAAAACCTCTTTTGGTATCAAATAGATCGGAGAGGTTCTATTTTGACGGAGCTTTGCGTACTTCTCAACGTCATCATGCAAAGTCGAACGTACTTTGCTGGAATACCTAAGGTAGACAGGGCTTCAAAGAACCGTGACCTTATCGGTGTGTCGAAGGCTGATTTATAATCAACAAAAAGGTGGTGTGTTTGTATGCCGCTTTCATAGGTCTTCTCCAGGATTTGTCTTAGTGTGAAAATCTGGTCTGTGGTGGATTTACCAGGTCTAAAGCCACACTGTTAAGGTCCAATCAGTGTATCAATAAACGGCTTTAGACGTTCACAAATAATGCGGGACAGAACCTTATATGCGATGAGGTAACTGATCCCGCAGTAGTTGGCGCAAACTACAGGGTTTTTTTTTTAAAGATTGGACAGAGAACACTTAGAGAACACACGTCGGGCATGCTTTCGTCAACCCATATACGGCAGAGAAGTTGTTGCATGCACCTTACCAATTCTTCGCCTATGGCTAAACAGACTTCCTGTTGGGTCGACGGGTCTATCTCTATGTTGTCGGTTGGTGGCATCGTTACTTCTCTGGGGGTGGCATCATGTTCGTCATCGCCTCCCAGTAGGTTGGACAACGCCGCTTTGTTAAACGCCACTTGCGCCACTCTGGGCTTGAAACCTTCTGTTACTTGCTTAACCTTTCGGTAAAATTTTCGAGTCTTACTCATGCCGAATAACATCTCGACTTCCTCGCGCATGCGCCTTTCCTGCTCATTCTTTTTTCTATAAAAAGGCGCTTCACCTCTTTCCCTTTCTCCCGGTATAAGTCGCGGTATAATTGTGGTTCAATTGTTAGCTTCAAATAAAAAAGATTCTGGCTAAGCAAAACTTTTGTTCAGTGAGACCAGTCTCTTTGAAAATAATGCATTCCTATGTTGCATTTTTTTAGACACTCGTTATAATGTCAGGCTAACCTCTGAACAGAAGAGTACATGTGTAACTCTTTTGCAGAATTTTATCCAATTCTGTTCAATTGCAACTAAATGAGGAAAGCTGCTCTGACCCAACTACTTTGTCTGAAAGTAGAGATGAAGTTGATATATATATGAATTTCTAAGCAAAGAAACAGGACAATACAAATTCTTTCGTATTTTAACAAATCAGTTTAATGGCATCAATCAAGGTTTTCCTGAGCTTTAAACGTTTTCAAAATAAAGATAAAGTACTTAAATGGTGGTCAGAAAACTCGACAAAGTTTCCGGAATTGTATGAACTATCAAAAGTTATTCTTGCTGTTCCAGTTGCACAAGTAAGCGTATAACGTTTATTTTCCGGTGTGAAGTTTATTATTACTCCGCTAAAATATCAGATGGACGGAAAGACATTGACCGCTATCATGCTTCTAAGAAATAATTATTAATTTACCTTTTTTGTAACTATTTTTATTTTCAGTAACATTAAGTTTGGTGAAGAATAAAGTATAATTTTAATTATCTTATTAATACAAACATGTGAAATTTATATAGCAAACATACGCAAATAAAATTCATAATCTATGTACAGTAGACTGGCCCTTAAAAATAGATTTCAAAATACCGGGCGGAAAAGGGTTCGTTTTGGTCCCAATAGATATGAAAAAAAGTTTGGCAGCGATCGGACTTCATTTAGTGGACGCGCGTTCGCCCTCAAAATCGAAAATATGAAATATATGGGAAATGAGGGGGATGAGATTCGAAATTAATTTCTAAAAATTCCAAAAAAATTTTTATGTGTTAATTCTTTTTACATCCTTTTAGGGGAATATCAAGGCAACATTTTAAATATAAATGTGTCTTATTTTGTGAGTCAGCCTGGCCAGAATCATATCAAAAGGGGCAATTTTTCAAAAATTTTTTTGGGATTTTTTTCAAAGAATTTTTAATACATATGAGATTTTGATTTTTGCTTTTGCCCGGGCGGCAAAACTATCGTTTTGGTCCCAAAAGATATAATAAAAAGTTTGGCTGCGATCGGACAATATTTAGTGGACGCGCTCTCGCCCTAAAAACCAAAAATTTTAAATTCGCTACCAATATATGGGATGAGATACGGATTAAATCTGCAAAATTTGAAAAAAAAATTTTTGCGATTTTGCTCTTTAAAACCTTTAAGGGGAATACCATAGCAACATTTTACATATTTTTGTTGGATATTTCGAGCGTAAACTTGGTCAGGATCATATCTAATCGGCCAATATTTAAAAAAAAAAATTTTTTTTCTGAGATTAATTTAGGATTTTATCTCTAAAATTTTTTAATTTTTTTTAAAGTGTTAATTCTCATTTTAAATATTTTTGTTGCATTTTTCGAGCGAAAACTTGGTCAAAATCATATCATAACTCCTATTTTTCTCATTTTTTTGGGGTTTTTTTTTTAATGATAAATTAATTTATGCGAGACTATGATTTTTGCTCTTGCCTGGGCGGAAGAAATTTCGTTTTAGTCCCAATAGATATAATAAAAAGTTTGGCAGCGATCGGACTTCAGTTGGTGGAATCGCACTCGCCCTCAAAATCGAATATTTGAAATAAATGCGCAATATTTGGGGTGAGTTTTGGGCTTAATATCTAAAGTTTTTAATAAAAAATGTTTAAGTGTTATTTCTCTTTATATTCTTTTAGAAGAATATCATAGCAATATTTTAAATGTAAATGTCCGATATTTAGAGCATATCTCGTATATATTATTTTATTTAAAAAAAAAAACATAAAAAAAATTATAAAAAAATGTGAAAAATGTGCTTTTAAATATGATTCTTACCAAATTTATTCTGAAAATATCTAACATTAATATTTAAAATGTTGCTATGGTAGTAGTAGTAGTAGAGTATATTTTGGCATATAACAGGCGCTTTATTAGCCGTGAGCCCAATGCCGATTCTTCATTTTACAATTTGACATTTTTCTGCTTAAAAAACTATTAGTTCAGTCAATTAGCATTTTACAATTCAATTAATTTACATAAAAATCTCCAAAAACTTTATTTTATTGGCGCGGCTGATATATGATGATAGGCTGTTCAGTTGCTCCCGTTCAATAGTTGATACATTCCTCCACATTCAAATACGTGTTCCGAGGTGTGCTTCCTGTTTCTTTTAATATTGGACATTTTCCCAAAAAGTGCATTATTTCGGTTTCAGGTTGCATAGTGAGCATTCATACCATGATTTTGAGGTGTGGTCGATAATTTAGATTAACCTACTCTTGCTTTAAATAGCTTTGTTGAGCCGATGTCGTCCTGGAGTATTGTTTTCGAGTTGTATGTTCGTGTACTAGTCTCCCGAACTCTTGGCTTGATCCCCCAATCGCCTTGTCTTAGAGTCAAGCTAAAAGTCATTCGCGAAATAGTGTTAACGGAGACTCAAATCGCTTGAATTTTGAGCCATTGACTAAAAAACTGTGATTTTGACTAGAGGTATGTTGTAACTATCTTGGATATCGTCGGTCGGCAGTTCCAGGACTTAAGGACAATTTAAAGTGGAGGTTAATGTGTGTGTGAAAATGCAGGGAGGCCAGTTTCAGATGGATTGCTAGTTTGGGTATTCTGCGGAAGGTGGAAAACCCTTTTTTGAAATCGCGTTGGCTCCTTTCAACATCCCGTAAGCTTCGGAACCCCAACTTGAGCGGCATAACACGGTGCTTTGGCTGTTGCCTGGTACATTTTGTTTTCGTGCTCATATTCTAGCTCCGTTTCAGCAGACCGTTCCACGTACTACTTTTGCCACTTGTGTATCCTTCCTTTGAGCTCGCGTGCTTTTGAAAGTTCTGTTGCTCGTGAGTGTGACCCTAGGTATTTAAACGATTTGACCACATCCAACTGTGTACCTGCAAGGCTCCAATTTTCGTTTCTGGCAAATCTTCCTCTTCCATTTCGTACTACAAGTATTTTCGATTTTTCGCTATTAATAGCAAGTTTCCATGTATTGCAGTATGTCTGTGTAATATCTATCATTTCCTGCGCATTTCTGGAGTCTCCGCCATCATGACAATATCATGTTGCTATGGTATTCCGCAAAAAGTATTTAAATAGAATTAACACTTTAAAAAAATTTGAAAATTTTAGAGATTAATTAATAATTCAATTAATCTCAGAAAAAAAAAATTGGCCGATTTGATATGATCCTGACCAAGTTTACGCTCGAAATATCCAACAAAAATATGTAAAATGTTGCTATGGTATTCCCCTTAAAGGTTTTAAAGAGCAAAATCGCAAAAATTTTTTTTTTCAAATTTTGCAGATTTAACCCGTATCTCATCCCATATATTGGTAGCGAATTTAAAATCTTTGGTTTTTAGGGCGAGAGCGCGTCCACTAAATATTGTCCGATCGCAGCCAAACTTTTTATTATATCTTTTGGGACCAAAACGATAGTTTTGCCGCCCGGGCAAAAGCAAAAATCAAAATCTCATATGTATTAAAAATTCTTTGAAAAAAATACCAAAAAAATTTTTGAAAAATTGACCCTTTTGATATGATTCTGGCCAGGCTGACTCACAAAATAAGACACATTTATATTTAAAATGTTGCCTTGATATTCCCCTAAAAGGATGTAAAAAGAATTAACACATAAAAATTTTTTTGGAATTTTTAGAAATTAATTTCGAATTTCATCCCCCTCATTTCCCATATATTTCATATTTTCGATTTTGAGGGCGAACGCGCGTCCACTAAATGAAGTCCGATCGCTGCCAAACTTTTTTTCATATCTATTGGGACCAAAACGAACCCTTTTCCGCCCGGTATTTTGAAATCAAAAAAAAAAAGTTAATATAAGGGCCAGTCTAATGTACAGTGTACATATGATTCCCTGCTGGAATCTCATCGATAATATCTGTTTAATAATTTTCTTTCAGTTTTATTTGAATAATAGGCATCGAACTTATTCCACTACCTTTCCACCAACGATATAAATTTCAATTTGCTTAAAGGTCCGTCCACTCGTTGACGACTGCCAGAAAACGCAATTGTGCTTATCTCACATAATTCTAACTCTTATCCAAATTAATTTACAAAAGTCCTAGCCATTAGAATACACTGACAAGCATCACAAGTTTCCCATACATCAAACTCGTCAAATGCGATAACAGTTTCACAAACAGTGTTCACAACGTGTTTGGGAAACTTGATTTGTCAATCTCGTCAAGTCGGCTAGCAAATGAGTTGAACTGTAAATGAATATATGATAGGTAATCGGTTAAACTAAATTTAGAAATTTTTGTTGTTGTTCTAGCGGTTGTTGTTGGAATACAAGGAAAAAGGAATACTTTTTAAAGTTTTAAAGTTAAAATTCAAAATATAGTCCCATGGTTGCAAAAATTTTTTGAGAACGGATTGTCTGAAATTAAAAATGAAAACGAGGATTTGTTCAGAATTGATGTAATTCTGGTGTGAAATAGGATATTTCGGATCGGTCAAGAAATAGCGGAGTTATGGGGTTTCAAATTCAAAATTTCGAAAATAGACTTTTTTTTGTACTCCACTGGTTTCAGCTCCGTTATTTTTTGTCCGATCAAAAATATACCCGTCCAGAATGGTGGGTATAAGAAGTAAGTAAAAAAAAGTGGAAATCGATCCACAGTTACTCTTTAAGCTTTTGCAACCAACTGTTTTTGATGACGCGCAAATTATTTTTGATAGATTTCAAATATGGATTTCATGCATATGGGTATTAGCCGAACAAAATTTATCAAAATAGGTTAAATAAGTTCTCCAAAAATTTGGGTCAGAGTGCTTAAAAACATGGTTAGAAAATCTCCCAAAATTTCCATGTGAAATTTTTTTTTTTTTATATTGCGAACATTTTATTACTTTTTTTAAGTTTGTCGACTAAAAACAGAAAAAAATTTGGAATTTGTTAAAAAACGAGGGTCGATGCAAATTTTTTTTCATTTAAGGGTACTGTATACCTTCAGGTGTAATTTTTTAAAGGTTTACAAAAAATTAGGTTACTCAAAAACTATAAGTGGTATTAAGAAGCGGATTTTTTCATTGGATAGGTAATCGGTTAAACTAAATTTAGTAATTTTTGTTGTTGTTGTTGTACCTACGGTTGTTGTTGTATTTTTGTTCAAAGTTAACCAAAAATTTAAAACATAGGACCATGGTTGCAAAAAATTTTTGAGAACGGATGATCTGAATTTAAAACTGAAGACAGGGTTTTGTTAAGAATTAATGTAATTCTGGTGTGAACTAGGATATTTTGGGGTTTCAAAGTCAAAATTTCGAAAATCGACTATTTTTTCCCACTGTATTGATCCTAGCTCCGTTATTTGTTGACCGATCAAAAATATCCTAGTTCACACCAGATAGGTGGGTATTAGGAGTAATTTAAGGGAAAGAATTTGAAAATAGGTCAACAGGTACTCTTTAAATCTTTGCAACTATTTTGGAAAAAGTGGTTTCGAGATAATCGCATTTAAAGATTCGACATCTGTTTTCGATGAAATAAAAATCGTTTTTAATAATTGTATAAATCGGATTTGGTGCATTTGGCTGTTAACTTTCACCGAAAAAAAAGATTATCAAAATCGGTTAAGCAGTTCTCCAGAAATTTGAGTCAAAGTGCGTCAAGACATGGTAAAAAATAAAATCTCCAAAAATTTCCAAGTAAAATTTTTTTTTCAAAAATTTTTTTCCATAATATCGAACATTTTATAAATATTTATAAAGTTTTTGACCAAAATAGGGAAAAAATACGAATTTCTAAAAATACGAGGATCGATAAAAACAATTTTCATTTAAAAGGGTCGGAAAAAATAATTGTTTTTGTTTATATCTTTAAAACTGAGTTTCGGATCAGCTTGAAAGTTTTGCAGGATGTTTATAAGATCCTAATAGAACGTTTAAGCAAATAAAAAAAATATCCAAAAAAAATTTTTCTGAAGGTATACAGTACCCTTAAGAGAGTCTGGAGCAAAAGTAGTTTTTGCTTATTTCTGTAAAACATATTTTCGAATCTGCTTCAAAGTTTTACAGGATGTTTATTAGACCCTAATATAATGTTTAAGCGAATAAAAAACGAGAAGGCCAAGGTAACTTCGTCTTTGCCAATGTTTTAATACCCTTGCAAATGTTTTAAAACATCAGAGTTTAAGAATGCCAGCATTAAAACAAACAATTCTTCTAGATAGAGACCACTTTTCCACTGATAGTTCCTATGACAGCTATAAGACATAGTCATCCGATCCGGTCGGTTCCGACATATTAGCAGTGTGCAGTAAAAAGAAGACTCTGTGCAAAGTTTCAGCTCGATAGCTTTAAAACTAAGAGACTAGTTTGCATAGATGCTCTAAAAAATAAAGTACACTCTAACTAATTTTGAAATTACACTTCTTGATGTCGCACAGTGGGGCGAAAAGGCCAAAATCGCGCCATAATTCAGCGGAGCCTTGTAGCAAAAAACTGTTGATGCCATCTTTTTAAGAGGATTAAAGTATTGAATAAAAAGTAAAAAGTTCGAAATATTTAGTGGACAATTTTTTTTTAAGAATTAAAAATAAAAATTTTTTTAATTGTTTCTGCGAAATAAATTTTTTTTTCGAAACATAGGAAGCTAAAAACTGGCCAATACGATTCTTTTCTAATATTATTAACTTGAAATTATTATTTCGCAGTCGAAAGAGTCTATCCTATAGTTTTCGTTGGTAAACTTTTTAGTTTTTAAAGATAATTATAATAAAATACAACATAACCAATTTCGTATTATATTCAACAGTTTTCTTTATTCCTCATCGCTACTTTCACTTGAATTAGAGTACTCCTCATGAACTTCAGGTACATTTTCTAACAGATCTAAAGCTGATTTTGGCATTTGATTTATTTTTGTTTTCTGTCTCTTGAAATGCATCGATACTAGAGGATCCGAGGTAATGAACATTCTATTCAGAACATCGAGGTTGCACTTTTCCCGACTGCATTTTCTCGAAAAATGTTCTCTGTAAAGCTTGAAATCTTTGTTTCGTCCTTCCTGGGCCTCCTCGGTAAATTGACCAATTGGGAGCAATGCATAAATAATTATTTCCGGGCCATGAATAAAAAATTTATGCCAAGTCGGCGTCATATTGTACCAAGGGTACAAGTTTACGAAATGCCAACCAGTTTCCAAGGCATAATTTTTAAATTTTTCTATATTAATATCATAGTTGCATGAAAAAGCTATTAATATAGTGTGCATTCTTTTAAGCAAATCGATGTCTATTAGACTGGCCCTTATATTAACTTTTTTTTTTTGATTTCAAAATACCGGGCGGAAAAGGGTTCGTTTTGGTCCCAATAGATAGAAAAAGTTTGGCAGCGATCGGACTTCATTTAGTGGACGCGCGTTCGCCTTCAAAATCGAAAATTTGAAATGTATGGGAAATGAGGGGGATGAGATTCGAATTTAATTTCTAAAAATTCCAATGTTAATTCTTTTTAAATCCTTTAAGGGGAATATCATAGCAACATTTTAAATATAAATGTGTCTTATTTTGAGAGTCAGCCTGGCCAGAATCATATCAAAATGGTCAATTTTTCAAATTTTTTTTTGGTATTTTTTTCGAAGAATTTTTAATACATATAAGATTTTGATTTTTGTTTTGCCCGGGCGGCAAAACTATCGTTTTGGTCCCAAAAGTATATAAAAGTTTGGCTGCGATCGGACTATATTTAGTGGACGCGCTCTCGCCTTAAAAACCAAAAATTTTAAATATGCTACCAATATATAGGATGAGATAGGGATTAAATGTGCAAAATTTGAAAAAAATTTTTTTTGTGATTTTGCTCTTTAAATCCTTTAAGGGGAATACCATAGCAACGTTTTACATATTTTTGTTGGATATTTCGAGCGTAAACTTGGTCAGAATCATATCAAATCGGCCAATTTTTAAAAAAAAAAAATTTTTTTCTGAGATTAATTTTGGATTTAATCTGTAAAATTTTAAAATTTTTTTTATGTGTTATTTCTTTTTATATACTTTAAGCGAAATATCATAGCAACATTTTGAATATTAAAGTTAGATATTTTGAGAATAAATTTGGTAAGAATCATATTTAAAAGCACATTTTTTTATAATTTTTTTATGTTTTTTTTTTAAGATAAAATAATATATACGAGATATGCTCTAAATATCCGACATTTACATTTAAAATGTTGCTATGATATTCTTCTAAAAGAATATAAAGAGAAATAACACATAAACATTTTCTATTAAAAATTTGAGATATTAAGCCCAAAACTCACCCCAAATATTGCGCATATATTTCAAATATTCGATTTTGAGGCCGAGTGCGCTTCCACCAACTGAAGTCCGATCGCTGCCAAACTTTTTATTATATCTATTGGGACTAAAACGAAATTTCTTCCGCCCAGGCAAGAGCAAAAATCTAGTCTCGCATAAATTAATTTATCATTAAAAAAAACCCCAAAAAATGAGAAAAATAGGAGTTATGATATGATTTTGACCAAGTTTTCGCTCGAAAAATCCAACAAAAATATTTAAAATGAGAATTAACACTTTAAAAAAATTAAAAAATTTTAGAGATAAAATCCTAAATTAATCTCAGAAAAAAATTTTTTTTTTTAAATATTGGCCGATTAGATATGATCCTGACCAAGTTTACGCTCGAAATATCCAACAAAAATATGTAAAATGTTGCTATGGTATTCCCCTTAAAGGTTTTAAAGGCAAAATCGCAAAAATTTTTTTTTTCAAATTTTGCAGATTTAATCCGTATCTCATCCCATATATTGGTAGCGAATTTAAAATTTTTGGTTTTAGGGCGAGAGCGCGTCCACTAAATATTGTCCGATCGCAGCCAAACTTTTTATTATATCTTTGGGACCAAAACGATAGTTTTGCCGCCCGGGCAAGAGCAAAAATCAAAATCTCATATGTATTAAAAATTCTTTGAAAAAAATACCAAAAAAATTTTTGAAAATTGACCCTTTGATATGATTCTGGCCAGGCTGAGTCACAAAATAAGACACATTTATATTTAAAATGTTGCCTTGATATTCCCCTAAAAGGATGTAAAAAGAATTAACACATAAAAATTTTTTTGGAATTTTTAGAAATTAATTTCGAATCTCATCCCCCTCATTTCCCATATATTTCATATTTTCGATTTTGAGGGCGAACGCGCGTCCACTAAATGAAGTCCGATCGCTGCCAAACTTTTTTTCATATCTATTGGGACCAAAACGAACCCTTTTCCGCCCGGTATTTTGAAATCTATTTTTAAGGGCCAGTCTAATGTCTATCTTAGTTATCTCTGCAGTCAGTTCTGCGTTTTGAAAAAATCGCCTAGCAGTGTTAC